>CP053460.1:132772360-132855239 GCA_022644695.1 Cenchrus purpureus | reverse complement strand
TATGCTCTAGATTCCTTGTCTCTAAGTGTTTGTTGTTGTGCACTTGATTTTCACAGTATCATATTGTGCACACACTTAGGGACTTAGTTTGTATCATACTAGTCTCATGAGCTTGTGATCCAACTTAGTTATTCGCAAATGTGGTATCTTCATTGATATCATACATATGGATCATGGTTCATGCGGCTTTCTCCTTGTATTTAACATTTCTCTTGAGCTATGTTTGCTAGGACTTGCTAAAGTTCCTTTGGAGGTCCTTTTGTTTTGGACACCTTTTTGGAGATTTTATTCCAAAGGGGGAGAATTCGGGGAGAATTTGGAGCCAAAGCAAGCTAGTGGTTCCAAAGTGGGAAGAAGCAAGCTATGTGTGAACATAGGAAGAGAAGTGTAGGGGGGAGTTTGGATGATGGTAAGCATCCAATCAAGTGTAGGTGGTTCAATTTTGTCAATTTTTGCAAATTTATGCTTGCTTTGCTTGTGTTGTCATAAATCACCAAAAGGGGGGAGATTGTAGCGAACATGGCCTCATATGCCATTAGTTCGAGTATGATTTTGGTGATTCATGACAACATGATCAATGAGACTAACCATATTGTTTAGCATGTCCTTGTAAACATTTCTAGGTCCCATAGATGCAAAATACCACATGCCAAAATGCCATGGGTCCAAACCAAGCAAAGAAAAGAAAAGAGAAGACACTGTCGGATGAACCGACGGTACCCAGAAAGGAAGCGTATGTGCAATGGCCGGAGTAATTGGTACACTGCGTGAAGACTAGAGTTGACTTGAAGAGTGTTGGATGAACTGACAGTCTGCTTTTTAATTGCACCGGATGAACTCCTACAAGTGAAGTAGTGAGGACAGGAAGTACCGGATGAACTGACGGTCCATTGGAAGGAGCCGTCGGTCTATCCGATGAGTCGAGAAATCAAGAAAGAGACGGCCTGAGTCAAAGGCCTTAAGCACCGGATGAACCGATGGTCAAAAGGATACAAGCAACGGTTCATCTGACGGCCTCAAGTAAGCTAACATTAAGGCTTTGGCCGCGAAGTCTTCAGCACCGGGTGAACCGACGGTGCGTCGGATGAAGCGTCAGATGATTTGTGTCAACGGTCATGTGCAGTGGAGGGCAACAACTAGTAGCACCGGATGAACCGATGCCCGGAAAAGCATAGCGTCAGATCATCTGATGGTACTACTTTCTGCAACTTTTAGCCAATGGCTCTTTGGACACCTTGGACTATTTATACCCCCTCCACTCACCCATTTTAGGTTGGTGGATTGTGTGGAAGTGCAGAGGAGTATGAGACACATATAAGATCATATCCAAGTCATTCAAGTGCTAAATTGCTCATCTATAGACTTGCACATGCTTTATGTGTGTGCTTAGTGATAGGCTTAGCTTAGAGCTGAGTGAGTGCAAGGTTGTGCCAACCTTGTGAGGTGATTCTTGAGTGAATCAAGTTGTACAAGGTGCGCCGGAAGCCTTGGGACCTATGTGGCTCACCGGCAATCGTCTTCGACCCTCCGTCTTGGTGTGGAGTGGCGAGGACACTTTGTGCGGGAGACGTGGAGACCCCCTTCCCTTGGTGGAGAAGCTCCTTAGTGGGCGGCATCAAGGTGATCAAGAAAGCTTGGCAAGTGCCTTCATGACGAGCCTTTGTGACAAGTCAAGTGGTGCTCTTGGGAGAGACTAGGTGACCGAAGCAATACTCTTATGTGAAGTGCTTCAACAACGTGAACTAGGAGTGGCTTAGTGCCTACCGATACCATGAGATAAATCATGTGTCAAGAGTTTGCTTCCTCTCATCCCTCTTTACGTTCCCGCATTACTCTTTTTCATTTCTTTCTTGCCTATACTTTCCTAGAGTAGTACCATGATAGGATTGACTATAGGTTGCAAAACTTGTTTTGGGATAAGGGTTTCACACTAGATCAACTTTAGATTGCACATCTAGATAGAAATGATCTAGTTTAATTTATGCGTAGTGGAAGTCATAGTTTATGTTTGTAAGTCGTCTAATTCACCTCCTCCTCCTCTTAAGCTACGAGCATCCGATTGCTTACAAAAGGATAGCTCGTGCGTTCCGACATGGAAGCCAGGTCGGGCAGCGGTGGAGACTTGCGGCACAGCTCTGATTCTGAGATGCTGTTCGGAGGCAGGCTAGCCACCTTTGATGCAAATATCTGCAGGCGAAGGCGACTGGGTCGGAGACTCAGGATTCTTGTTGTGCAAGTTGGGGCAGGTTACCCGAAATCTCACGTCAGGAGCGGTGCTAGTTTGCTCTCAACATCCATTTGGGTCCCTTTTCCGTGAGATACAACCTGCTTGTGTTCCATGGACTACCAACGGCCCACTCGGCAAATTAAATAGTCGGCTTGTTGGATGAAACGAGGTTTGGGTGCGATGCATTGAAGAGGAGAACGATGTCTTGCTCCTATTGCAACCTGTAGCTACTTCCTCCACGACAGAATGGAGTAACTGCATCGTGTAAAATCAATAAATAGATAGTGTCCTTATACAATTGTTATAAAATATTTCAGATCACAACTAAATTCTTCTGGTTTTGATTATGTGCCATACTTTATTCTTTTCTGTACAGTTTATTGTAATATGTGGCAGGAGGAAGCTAAACCTGCTGCAGGGATGCACATGCCTCACTGGAGTGAAAGCTGGTATATATAACGGTGGTGAGTCCATCTCAATTGCTTGCTTGAACCTTCTGCTGTCGTTCACACTGAAAAACACGACGAACTATAGAGCATGAGATTGGGAAGCATCAGGAAACCCAAAACACCTTTTGCCCAGAAATTTTCCCACAGTTCTGAGCCATTGTTCCACTGTTTTGTTGCCTGTCTGTGGGTGTGTTCTTGGGTTGCCAGAAATTCAGGAAGAAAATGCAGAGCTGTGACACGTGCTGAACCGACACAAATCAAAGACAAGCCGCCTTCGCCGTGTCGTGTTTCGAAAAAGGCTCTGGTGTTCACTATTCAGTCTATGCAAATAGTTGGTCGTGCTAGGCAAGCGATGCCAGGATAGCTACACTAGTACCGTGGGTTTGGAGCCATGTTGTGAAATCCTGTAAAGACTGCCCTCCTCTGGCGTCGTGTGTTTTTGGCAACGAGAGGGCTTGCTCTCCCGTTGACATAAACCTAGGTCCTGAGCTGTCCAAATTGTTGGGCGTTTTACAGATTACTTCTGACTGGACCCAAGAAAGGGAAAAGTGGAGCTTTTTCTTTAGAAATTGAACTAAATCCAGCCTAAGAAATAAACACAAGCAGCCAAATGTTCTTCAGCTCAACAGCTGTTAAATTTGAAAAGAGAGTACACAAATACAAGAAAGTAATAACAAGCAATGTCTATTATTGTTTGTTCATCCATGCTTGGCGTCCAGCTCAATAGACAAAATGAAGGAGGAGTAATTCCAGAAAGAAAATTAATAGTTGTGTGTAATAAATGAAATTCTAGGTTCGGTTGATATATAGTGACCGACAGACTAAATTAATCGTCACCCATGCACAGTGAAAGCGTAGCTCATGCATGTGGGTTGTCAATCTGGATACTAGCTAGTATCTGCTCCTGCCGGAACAGTTGCGTAATCCTTATGAGCTTCAGCCCTGTTGTCCCATCCATAACCTTCGGATTCATTTTTGTACTCAGCGCTAATGAACTGAAACGAGTCCGTGAACAATACTATCTCAAATAATCGACACCACCTGTGAACACTCCACTTGCTCTCTACCTTTGTCTTTGTTTCTACACATTCCGTAGAGATGTCAGAGGTATGAAATACAGAATTTTGAGTGGCGATTCATATAATTTGGTATGTCACAGGATTAAGGACTTCGAATTTCAATTGACCGGTAAAAACACTGAAACGCGCCAACCAAATGAGCTATTCTCATCTTTTTTTTTCTTTTGAAACTTAGTGCAGGAGCACTGCCATATCATTTAAGAGAGGGAAGCAAGACAAGTTTTACAAAGTTTGATATTACATAAATAACCGGAATCCTCAACTCTAGCAGACTAAACATAAATCAACTAATGCTCGGCTGACCGCAAGCCTGTTTGCGCAGGTCCATTTCCTCCTGGATTAGCCGACACACCTGCAAGGCCGATGCTTCCTTTCCTTCAAACGTTCTCCTGTTTCGCTCCTTCCAAATGCTCCACGCCGTGTAGATCAATACTACCGCCTTCAGTCGCCTAACTGGTCTTGGCAAGCGCACAAGAGCATCGCGCCACCAATCCTCCAGGCCCAACTGCGCGCCGGGCGGCAATGAGACCAACCCCTCTGTCCAGGTGGCGACCCGCTGCCACACCTGCAAGGCAAACGGGCAATGAAGGCAAATGTGCTCCGCTGTTTCTGGCTGCTCTTGCAGAGCGGACAGACGGGATTGCATGGCGCCATACCGCCAGCTTGTCCGCCGTTAGGATCTTGCCCTGCACCAGCAGCCATCCAAAAAACTTGTGTTTGCTCTCGGCATGCGCCTTCCAAATGCCATCAGCATCAAAGCAGGAAAAAGAGCCATGTAGCTGCGCCCTGTATGCCGACCTGGCCGAGTACTCGCCGTTCGCCGTCCAACGCCAGCGCAGTACATCAGACTGGTCAGAAAATTGCACATCCTGCACCATGTCCCAGAGCACCACGAACTCAGCCATCTCTTCAACGGTGGTCATGCGCCATAACCCCCTTGTCCAACTGTGATTCATCAATTCCTCAAAAACTTTCCGCCTCTTACGCCAAGCTAGCTTGTAGAGGCTTGGAGCAATGTCTCTCGGCGCCGCCATTCAACCAGGAGGAGTTCCAAAACTCCGCTTTGAGGCCATTCCCAATGGTCACCACTGTACTCACCCTAAACAGCTGCCTGTCAATGTCGTTTACCGGAGGTTCTGTGCCGACCCAAGGCCTGTCTGTCTCATGCCATTCAAACCAAAGCCATCGAAGGCGCAATGCCCTGCTGAACAGATCAAGATCAAGAACACCCAGGCCACCAAATTTCTTGACCTCATAACCTTAGCCCATCGAACCAGGCAGTGTCCCCATTTGCCTCAGCAGCCTCGCCAAAGAAAAGACCGCCTGATCTTGTCAATACGTTTGATGGCCCACTTCTTGAGAATGAACACCGAGAGAAAATATGCCGGAATGGAGGTCAGCATCAGATTGACCAACGTCGCCCCTGCCTTGTTCAAGAACCGCCCTTTCCATCCTGCTAGGCGGCCCCCAATTTTGTCAATTAGCGGCTGGAAATCAATTCTCCTCCTCGTGGTGTGCAAAGGTAAGCCGAGGTAGGTGCATGGGAATTGCCCCACCGGACACCCAAAGTATGCCATGATATGATCCACATCTATTCCTTCACAGTGAATTGGATAGACCGCACTTTTGGACGTGTTGGCCAACAAGCCTGAAGCTTGCCTGAAATCAGTGAGTAGGTCACTAAAATTCTTGATCTCTTGCTTAATTGGGTTGAGGAACAGACCCACGTCATCAGCATACATACTCATTCTAACTTTAGCTGCACTGTTGTTGATTCCGGACAGCAGCCCTTCATCGTAGCTACCGCAACATCCGCCGCAACGGCTCCATAGCAAGGATAAAGAGCATCGGACTGAGGGGGTCCCCCTGCCGCACCCCTGTGTTGTGCCTGAACCATGGCCCTCGAGCACCATTCAGTAAAACTGATGAAGAAGCAGTGCGCAAGAGGCAAGAGATCCAACCCCTCCACTTTGGTCCAAATCCCATCTGCTGTAACACCTCAAGCAAGAAATCCCAACGAATGCTATCAAACGCTTTTGCTATGTCCAATTTGAGGAACAGTGCTGGACACTTAGCTCGATGGAGTGCTTTGATGAGATTCTGCGTGAAAAGGAAATTATCATGTATACTACGCTTTTTAATGAAAGCACTTTGTTGCCGAGAGACCAACTCATGCAGATGTGGAGCCAGCCGATTGGCAAGAAGCTTAGACAGGAGCTTCGCAATCAGTGTGAGACTAATCGGCCTGTAGTCCCTGATGGAGGAAGCATCCTGCTTTTTAGGTAGCAGGACCATATGAGCCGTGTTAAGTAGCTTCAGATGTTGATCATGCTGATGGTAGAAATAGTTTACTGCCGCCATGAGATCCCCCTTAATTATCTGCCAAGATGTCTTGAAGAACATGCCAATGTAACCATCCGGTCCAGGCACCCTATCAGTTGCCATATCCGAGACGCCCAAGCACCTCCTCCTCTCGTGAATTCTCCGCCTCCTGCAGATCCAATCTTGGCAGGTTTAAACGTTGCCAGTCTAGTGATACTTCCCGTTGTGGTGGTGGGCCAAAAACATTGTTAAAGTGTTGGAAAACATGCTGCTCCTTGTCCCCATGTGAGTGCAAAAGACCATCTGTGGTTTCCAGTGACTGGATATGATTTTTGCGCCGTCTTCCATTCAAGTAAAGGTAGAACAGTTTTGAGTTGGCCTCTGAAGCCCTTATGTATTTGAGCAGGGATTGTTGCTTAGCTCTTAATTTCTCAACCGTAGTAAGACCAAGGAACCGGGCCTTTAGGTCTCTTTTGAGTCCAATTTCCTCTGGGCTGAGTGCTCTGAAGTCCTGCACCACATCAAGAATGGCAATCATCTGCCTGGCCGTGTGAAGAAGGACTGTGTTGTTACCAACCTTTGCTCTGGCCCATTGCTGCTGCACTTTTCCCCGCCTCTCAAGCTTGATATGAAGATTAAGGTAAGGGTTGAACACATTTGCCGGTCTAGACCATTCATTCTGTAACAACTCTTGGTAGCCCTGCAGCTTGGGCCAAAATACCTCAAATCGCAGCCCACGGTATCTTCGTACTGTAGCTTGGCCAATGATAAGCAGAGGACAATGGTCAGACACTAAAGATGACATCGCTCAAGAACACAATTAGGAAGCATTAGATCCCATTCCGCATAAAACCACGATCAATCCTTGTCTCAGGTCACATCATTTGACCACGTATATTTTCTCCCTTTCAACCTTAACTCCTTTAGCTCTAAATCATCCACTGTACTCTTGAACGAGCCCATTAGCCTTCTATTCAAATTGGAATTGCTTTTGTCTTGGGCAAATAGTATAAGGTTGAAATCACCGAGCACTAGCCATGCATCACCCACCAGAGATTTAATATGTCTGATCTCCTGCAGGAATCTAAGCTTGTCATTATCTCCCTGGGGTCCATACACCACTGTCAGCCACCACTGATCGAGGGATGTGGTAGAATGCAACTTAGCTGTTACAGAGAATTCCAGATGAAAAGCCTGAGTGATCTTGTAAGCATTATCGTATCGCCAAGAAACACCTCCTCTTGTTTCTTGAGTAGGTAGGACAGCAAAACTGGCAGTGAAGTTATCTCCCAGTGTTTCTCGGACCACAATTTCATCCATGTCTGACAGTTTTGTTTCTTGCAAGCATGCCACCATGCACCTAGTCTGGCTGGCAAGATCCCGGACCACTTTCCTCCTGGCTGGATTATTAAGGCCCCTGACGTTCCAATTCAACACAACACAATTTTGATCACTCATCTAGGACACAAAACAAACACATACATCGGGCACATCACCCACCCTAGAGCAGCGCGTGCCCAATGTAAACCAGCCCAATCAAAACCACTGCCGACACAAACACCCACAACCACACCAGCCCAGACTCGAAAACAACATCGAGTTCCCAACCCCCGCACATCACAATAGCTCAAAGGTAAAGAACACATGATCCTAATACAGCACCCGTGCTTGACCAAGGGCCGATGCTGCTTCAACTTGTTAAGCTTCCGCATCGATGGCGATAGAGCCCAATCGATCCTTTGATCCGCCCGACAAACCGAATGCCGACCGCATGTTGTTTACAAGCGGTGGATGCTGCATACAAACCGAGTCGCGAGACCGGTGCGGTCCACCTCCGGTTCGCGCCTTCATCAATCATTCCAGCCACCTACATCAGCATCAAAGTAGCACGTTCTTCCGGTGGCTCGCTCGCCGCCGCGGCGGCTTTGCTATACGCTTGTCGACTTTGTCAATCAAGCATCTTGACCCCCAATGCCTGCTTGGTCACTTGGGGCGCAGTGGACTGGGAGGAGGGACTTTTTAGCGGAATTGCAATCGAACAGCCCCTTCGCCGGCGCCTTCGCCTCCGGCCTCCTTTTGTTTGCTCGCGTCTGCTTTGATCTTAGCTGCAGCAGCCCCAATTTCTTCTACAAGATTAACCGACGGTGCACACGGATATTTAGGTCAAAAGCGGAACTGAAACCTTCCAACACAAAGCAGCGGCAAGCATTACTACCCTGTTGATGCGGTCCACCGATTTGTGGACCATCAGGCACACGGTCCTGGTCCAGCAGGCCGTTCACATCCTGTAACATACCCAGCGGCCCATGAAGCAAGTCTTCGACTCCACAATCCCCAGCCCAACATCACCCATCGTGGAGCCCAGTCTCCATGACATTCTGGTCCGCCTTGCCTCTCAGATTCTGATTCCCCGGTAGTGTTCTCATCCACCAACGGCTCACAGCCCCTTTCAAACGCGCTCCATTGATTTGCGGCCTCAATCCTCCACGCCTCGGTATCCTCGGGCGCTGGGCAAAAGTGCACTCCTGTTCCACCGTCGTAGTGTCTCCCATCCGCACGCCATGCCGGGTCGCGAGTGTTGAAGGTTCTCGATTTCCGGCGTGGGTGGGCTAGTAGTAGGACCTTGGACAGCAGCACCACCCTATCGCAGTGCAGTTGGCTCCACAGCCCTTCCATGAACCAGCTTCCTCCCACATAGGATCCGTCCTGGATGGGATGCGATCAGTTGCTGCACCCGCCACCAGAGCATGGACCAGGTCCATCTGACTCTCCCTGTTGTTACCCCGGACTTTAATTTGAATATCCTCTTCATGTGACAACTGGGCCCCACTTCACCGGTGATGGTGGCCGCCGCCCAGTCAACTGCCGGAGCTAGCTCCATCATGTTGCGAAGAGCTCCTCATCTTGCCCAGGTCATGCCAGCTCCCCGGTGGCTGCTGGTAGTAGGAGCTGTCGCCGAATCCCCCGCCGCCACCTGCTCCGCCGCCCCTGGGCGGCTGGTCATCTCTGCCTCGCCCACCCAACCTGTCCCGAATTGGGACTCGTCGGCCAACACCACCACCGTCCGGGACTCCAAGCCTCCACACAAACGGATGGCGCACCAGCCATTCCTCCTGCAACTCCTCGCTGGGCAGACCACTTGTGGCACTCTCCACGCTCATGTGTGATGGGCTGCTTGGAGGCGAGGAGTAGTCCAGAACCCTGTCGAGATGTAGAATGACAAAATACTTCAGCAATCTCGCCGGCCCGTGCCTCGGCTCTCCCGACGGCCTGCAAAGCTCATCCAAACTCATGGCGGACAACACATCAGGCAGTAGCATTGGCTCAGCAATCTCCAGTGTGGCTGTCTTCGCTAGCTCATCATGGTCAGCAGTCCAAGCCCACAAGCATACACAGGATTCTTCCTCCACCTTCTCCTTGTCACAGTGAAGCTCATCAATGAACACATTGCTCTTGAACAAAGCTGCAATCGCTTCTGGCTGTCTGGCATGCCCCGGAACACCTTCAATGCAAATCCTCGCTCGGAAACGATATGATGCCACCTCACTATCAGCTCCAATGCATCGAGACCAAGGCATGAGCTTCAAACCTGTTGATCCAACCCGAATCCGTTTGTTCCTTGCTGCGTTCCGTTGCGGCTAGTTGGCGAAGTTGAGGAGGAACATTGCTTCAGTCAGGCAAATCACTCCAAGGTCCGAGTACGGCACCTGCAGCTGCCTTGCCGCCTCTTGCTTGACGAGCGCCAAAGGCAGCCTCACTCGCCCATTGATCTGAACCGCGAGTAGAGCGTATGTCTCCAGCATCCTTTCTTCCTCCCTGATGTCATCGGTGTGTCGCACCGTGGCCGTGACATGCTCCGGCCTGCTCCCCGACGCCCCCGGGATGCGGTGAAGGGACTCGTCGAAGGGGTACGCCCTCCACGCCGCTGCCATTGTCGGTGTAGAGGCAGCAGCAGTAGAGGCAGGCGGCACAGCAGATGCGGGTGCGGGCGATGCACACGCAGCCTCCACAGCCGAAGTAGCAGCCCCGGACACCGCTGCAGCCTCAGACGCCGCAGCAGCAGGGGAGGCGGCGAAAGTGGCCGTAGACGCAGCAGCGGCAACATGCGGCCGGGCCCCCGTGAAAGAGCCGGCATGCGGAATGGAGGCCCGGGCAGAACCGCGCCTTATGCCCAGAACGGAGACAGTGCAAGCACCGAGGCGGGTCCCTACACTCAGCAATGCGATGCCCAGGCGCAAGGCAGCGGAAGCATTTGCTAGCACCAGCTCTGAAGTGAAGCCGCTCCGACCAGACGCTCACCTGCCTACCACCATCAATGGAGCCCGCCTTATGACCGAGGCGGGAATGAATGCTGCCGTTGCGCTGCAGCCTGGACCAGACAGAGGGTCTGCCGGAGCCACCCATGCTCCGCTCATCGAACCAGCCATGTGGGTTACCTGTCGGGAATCTTGGCCTGAAAGTCCTGGGTCGAAGGAGGGCATCCGGTAGGAGCCAATCCCCCGGCCATCGCCGTCCTCCTTGCTCCGTCCGGCAGACGAATCTGCAGCTTTGTCTGTGGATTCCTTCTCCTGACCGCTCATCCCCCGAGCAGTCGCCTCACCGTCCTTGGCCGGGCCTTGCGCGGCCACGGCATCATCCTCTCCGAATCTTCTGTCAAGTCGAGAAGAGGAGCACCTCTCCTCGGCGCTTCCGTTGTAGTTCAGATCTACCGCTTCCCCGTCCTCAGCGAGGTGCGCAGGGGACTTCCGCAAAGGGGAGAGGCAAGTGGTGTCGTGCTGTAGCTTGGGGTCCGCCGCCGGCAGGGGCCGGGCGACGCAGGGGGCGCCGCAGGCGAGGGGCCGAACGGCGCAGCTCTCACTCCCTCACCTTCCATATCAGTAACTCTCCCGAGCTATTCTCATCTGGGGTTGGATTTCTCAGCATCATTGAGGAGTGGCGGCTGCAGCCCCTTGGAAACAGTTACTCAGTCAATTCTCACATGATAAGACAAGACTTGCAACTGTATATATCTCTATGTTGCTTGCTGATTCTGTGAGAACATCCCCACTAAACTCTTCAAACAACACTTGCAAAACCAATGGTAATATCCAAACCATGAGAAACATTTAATGCATTCTGATCGAGTGTTCGTACAGGAAGCAGGAAATGTTGCCTTTCGCATGGCACCACATATATATGACACATGGTCATCGATCCCTCTATGAGGTAGACTCAAAGGCTTTGATGTTCACTGTTCAGTCTATGGAAATGGTTGGTCATGATAACAACAGACATAGGATCCTGTAGGCATGGGAGGCATCGGGATAGCTACGAGTATACTCCCTCCGTCCCTGAAAGCTACGAGTAGACAATAGTGAAACGCAGAGTTGTTCATTCGCTCCAGCTAGCCCTGCTTTGGTTTCTTGTCCTTGGCAATCAAAATGCCTGCTCACGGGATTGCATCTAAGCAGCTTTCAACATCCTGAGCTGTCAGATTTGTTGGGTATTTCACCGTTTTGATGACCAAACTTGACAGCTTCGGGCAAACGCTGGTCTGACCGGGTTGCCTGAACCAATCCCGACCAATTTGGGTAAAGTGCACAAGACGTGATTAGACTTCACCATTGTATTGTTCTTGTTTAGACGATCAAAATGCCTATGTACGTTGTCCAATTTGGTGTTCAGATCAAAAAGTTATGACCTCAAGAAACTTTGTCCACTAGCAAACATGCCTAGCTTTTTGATAGCATATAGTATACAGAGTATATATATCTGACTATCCATTGTTGTGGATAATTTAATAATTACTACAGTATAGCAATAACATTTGTGGTAAATTTGTCTCAAAATTGAATGATCATGTAGACTCGGTACTAATATAAAAAACAATTATAGTAATACCATTGGTACTCTTTTACCATCATATCATTAAATTATGTGCATACATACTAAAATACTAATGTTTACTACCCGTACCGCTAGCTAGCGAAGTTTTCAGTAGTATATAATAAATTTTGAACATTGAGTATTTTTATACTAGTCCTATTCAAAGACTAGTATAGCCTAGTACTGTCCAACGTAAAAAGAGTTGAATAGGTCAGCCTCCCTTGAGTCTGCATAATCTATTTAGCAGTTGTGTTTTGTCACAAGATTTGTGTGTTGACTATTTCCTATAAAAAGCCATGTAGAAGTCATGATTTGCTTTGTTTTAAAAAAAGCTCGAGCTGATTAAAAACGCATCCTGTGGGGGTAAGAGAAGCCTAGATATTTGCTTAAGAAGATCTTCTCACCAAGGTTGAAAAATTCTCAAACTTCTACAACCCTACCTCATCCATACATAGCGGTACTGCAGCACACATGAGACTGGTCTGATCTTAGACATGTGCTTTTGCATGGGATAGATGAGAAGATTTTTTCAACACCCACATAGGTGCTCACCTCCAGCCTACAAATTCAACCCGAGGGTTCGAACCCTGGCCGGTGGCGTGCGAGGCGACAGCTTAGACCAACTGGTCTACCATGCGCTCCCAACACTCAAGTGGATTGGCAGAGCTCATAAAGTTTATACTTCAGTATAGTTCCAACATCAATTTAAAATTTCTTGCTGGCAAAGTACACTTTTAGATCTTGATATACTAATAGTTTTGGATAACAAATCTGGAAATTGAATGCTCAAGGTTTGTTTCTGACAATTTCCCTGGTAATTTCTTCTCGTATACATTGTTCATCTAAGATTATAAGTCCGTGCCAATCAAGCATACCACTCGATGGCCTTGCCAATGAAGAGAAGTATATTTTTTATTTCTATATGGACTATATATATATTTCATTATTTACTTATCTGCAAGCACAACATATCCTGTGCTCAGTGTGCATTCTCTGGTTCATTGTTCTGGCTGTGTCGTTTGAGGAATGCATTCATATCCTGGTCCAATCGGTGACTAATCCGAAGCCCATAGATTTGGCATCCGTATATTTACATGGTCCGAGCAGGAGCATTGCAGATGTCAGCGAGGTAGCACCTGGCCTGGTTTACACAGTCCTGACCTCTCTACGTTTCTGGCGGTGCGTGTTGCAGCGCTGCATTTGGCCGTTCTGCAAAAAAAAAAAAAACCCCCTTCGGTTTGCTAGAAATCGTAAAACAGCGAGAAAGTGCATACCGCACAGGAACCACGTTAAAAATTTGCACAAAAGCCCTCAAATTAGAATTTATTTCTACAAGAAGAAGGAAATTGTAGATTTACAAATACTCCCAAAGACACTTTTGCATAAAACCCTCCCACCACCCTACCCCAACTAATACCTCCCCGCTTGCCACCCCAACCCTAATCCTGTGCCCCATCCTCTCCTTCCCATCACCGCCTCCCCTCCACTCCACTCCGGCTACCTTCATTACCATCGACGCCCCCACCTACTCTCTGTCACCCTTCCATGTCATTGTCCCTCCCGGCTCTATGTCGCTGCCACCCGCTCCCACTAGATTAGCTCCGGCCAAGGCTTGTGTTGGCCGGCCACGAGCAGCTCGCCCCCATGCAGCTGCGCCACTAGAAGCCCCGCCGTCGGCAGCACTTCGCGGCCTACTCCTTCTCTCTCATCTTCTCCTCTCTACCGATTCGAGGATGTGTCGGGCCGGGCTGATGCCGACGATGTGGATCCGGTACTGGACCGGCTCTAGTCCGCAGCACTAGCAGCCAGCGGCCCGACCTCTGTGTGATGACTGATGACGCTGGCGGCCCATCCTAGCCGCGTGCAGAGTGGTTCCTACGGCTGGCCCGCCGCTTGCACCGTGGTGACGGCGCCCGCTGGCGATCCGTCCTTCTGTCACGCTGGTGCCGCCTCCTACCGTGGCCACACTGATGGGGACCGGCAGTGACCGTGCTGTTTATGCGATGATGCGAGCGTGCTGCCTATATGCGACGTGCTGGCTTGGAGTGGCAGCAACATCTCCTCTCGTCCATAGGCCGCCCCTTTCACCATCATCACCTCCTGTCACACCCTGAAAATGATGGATAAAAGGTGAAAACTAAGGTTAAAATAGCACAAACTCACCTTATATATACCCACCTCCTCCAAGGAAATCAAGAGCAAAACCTCCCCTCTAGATTTGGTGTTTTTGGAGCTTTTCCCAAGCTCCTCTCGGGCAAAGTGCCAAAGGAAGGTGGTTGGAAGAAGAAGCTGTCAAAATCTTATAGAGGGCACAATGCTGGCAGGCGACATAAGCCACCCGCCAGCACTAATGGTTCCATCTGTGCTTGCAGTGGCTTATGTGGACCGCCATCACTGTGTGCCTCTCTGCTGGTGGGCAACATAAGCCACCCACTAGCACAAATGATCTCATCTTTGCTGGCGGGTGGTTTATGTCACCCGCCAGCACGCTAATGTCAATGTGTCAGCACAAATCGTTTCTGGCCTAGTGAATACTGACCGGTGGGCCCCACAGGTTGACCCTTTAGTCGAGACAAAGGAGACACACGTACACAACACACGCTCCTTTTGTCGAGAGACAGGAGAGACACGTACACAACAAGCGTCTCCTTTCTTCGAGACAAAGGAGACGCACATTGACAGCAAACGTCTCCATTCATCGAGATAGAGAGACGCGCATTGACAGCAAGTGTCTCATTTCTTCGAGACAGAGGAGACACGCGTATACACAACACATCTCCTTTCGTCGATACAGAGGAGACGTAGGTTAACAACACGCGTCCGATGTTGAGTTCATGTAACGGGCTCTGTTGATGCCCTACTAAAGTCCTCTCCGAGGCTGTCATTTCACGTGACCGGTAACTAGTTGTGGTAACGGTCGTTGTTTGATGCTCATTACTAATACGTGTTATCAACAACGGGCATCAACCCGTTACCTTTCTTCGCTCATTTGTATCGCTTGATCGGTAACGGCGCTTTGCTACTAAAGGTCATCTATGCCCATTACCAAAGTCAGTTTTTCATGTAGTGAAACTACACCCAAATGAAAGTTGGCCCAACTGTATTCGAATCATGGTGAGGAAACTACAAGCATGTATATCAAGGAGTCCCTTATTAGAAAAGAAGTACGAATCAATGTAACATTATTAAGTTTTGATCTATTCAATACCTACTAGTGTTTGTTGAATTATTCATTACCTATAATATCTACAGCAATAACATACTCTTAGGATGTTTCTATGTTATTCGGAGAAATGTAAAACATCTAACGTGGATGAAAAATGTAATGGTTCAGATCAAATCGTACATTTTGAATAAGTTATGAACATGTAGCACATAGCATGTTCTATTATATCTTGATAATCAAATGAAAATTTTCTAATAAGTTACATAGGTTCAGGAGCAATATTGGCAAATAATAATAAGTTTGTTTTTTCTCCATGCGGAAACTGGGTATATTTATTTACATCATATCAATGATTGCCGAGACATGCTAAAACAGAATTGTGTCCAGATTGTACGCCAGTGGTAGGTTATGTAAGTAATTGTACGGATTTGTTTGTTTGAGGAGTTTGCCCATATATAGTTTGTGGAATATTTTCTAGTTTTTTCTTTAATTAGTGATCGTGAACTATAACTTGAACATCAGAAAATGAATGTATTAGTTTCTTTTTAAACAGAATAGTAACAAAGAACGTGGCATAAATGTTCTACAATTTGATTAAAGCATTTCTTGTAAACCTGGTTGGTTTGCTATCACAATAAACATGCTCTGAAATAATAGTTTAATGAGCTCATGGCTAAGAAATTGTAATCCTTTGATGCATTTGCGCATACCATATCTGCCTCTCCAATTCTAAGGAACCTGTATCATTAAATCCATTTGTGGGAGCTACATCCATGCAAAATATCGCTGTGGCATGAATCCACTTCAATCAGCAAAGCTTCATGTCATGGCTACCAGTGGCACTACCATGACTTTTGGAAAAACGAGTGCGTCGAGATCTGTTACTAGCTACTTTCATCATGCATCCCACACCCATCAGCGGGTGATTGATGTGTTTGTAACACGTTGGGCATGGAAAAGAATTTAGTTCTGTAGATTGATGAGTTTCTAACACAGCTGTGCATGTCTCAATTGTTCGCTGGTTGAGTCTATTGAGTGTCCACTATATATCATCCTGTTAGGGCTTTTATTGCAAATCTTAATAATTATATATTTTGTTTGACCTACAACCTACTTCTTTTATATATAGGACACTAAATAGTTCATAATAAAAAAATAAGCATCAAAATAAATTTGGTGTAATACTAACAACTTTGCTGCACATGCAGAAACTGAAGCATATGCAGTTCTTCTTCTTCATGCAATGGAACATGAAAAAAACCTTCAGAATATGTGCCTCCCCACCCCTACAACAATACTTTGGTGGTACCTTTCATCATTCTAGAGAACCTATTCTCTAGTAATGGCTGTATCTATGCACATGCCTTCACTGTCGGCCAAAGGATCATATATCAGTGTCCTGAATCCCCTGACCCATTGATGTTGCTCACATTGAAAACTTGACGCATGAGAATGTGAAGCATCAGGAAACGCCGTCTTCTGTAGATGACTGTGTCCGGTGATTAGGCTACAGTACTTTCAAGGATATTCGACAGCCCTGGTGGAGGCCAGGCTTGAGCCGTGTTCTTGGGTTCTCACCAATCCTACCAGACATAGTTTCCATGCAGAGCTGCAGCTGCAACCATTAGATCTACTGAGCATAAACTGGTGACGCTGTAGCTCAGCTGTGAGAGTTGATGGAAGGTCGGCTTAGGTTCAACAATTACACTTACTCATGAGCAGCAAAGACACTAGAATTCCTATGCAAGTCGGGTTTCCGTGCTTGCTACCGAATTCGAAAGGCAAATGGTCAGCCCACACCTATGATTCCACGGCATTGCTTCTTCCCACCTTATTTATGCTATATTATAAAACGGAATTCAAAAATTCCGGAAATTTTTGGCCGAAATTGTTTTTGCCTTTCATCGAAAACACGAAATTGATTTCCGGCGAAAATTTCGCCCAAAATGTTAACCTTGATTGTTTGAGGTACTGTCTATGCCACACTGTTCTGTAATACTTGTGCGAGCATCACATATGCCTGGATGAATGATGATCAGTGTGCTGGTGGATGAACTGCTTGCTCATTGAATCATGGGCCTATGTTCGTTGGGACTAAAATTAATGGTTCCGAGCCTCACAGGCATTTAAATAAAATTAAATAATCTTTTGGTATATATTATATGTGAAAATAAATTTCTCAGTAGTGGAACTTGAAAAAAAGCACAACTCTGTGCCGCACAATAAATCATCATTCCAGAGAACTACTCTAGTAACGGCTGCAGATTTGCTCATGCCTTCACTGCCGGGCAAAGGATCATATATATATGCAGGAGTGTTAAATCGACCCCTTTCAGTTCCTTCCCTCACCAGTGATGCCGTTCACATTAAAAACTTGACGCATGAGAATTGGAGGCATCAGGAAATGCCGACTTCTGTAGATGACTGTGTCCGGTGATTATGATACAATATGTTCAAGGATATTGGACACATCGGGTGAAGGCAACGCTTGGGCCGTGTTCTTGGGTTGTCACCAATCCTGCCTAAAGAAATCCACCTGCAGAGTTGCTAGTGCAACCATTAGATGTACTGAACATAAAAGACATTAGAACTGGCGAAACTGTAGCTCTGTTGCGAGAGATGAGAGAAGGTCGGCATATGTTCAACCATTACACTTACTCATCAGCAGCGAAGACAAATAGAATTCCCGGTGCAAGCTACTCTTTCAGTGCTAGCTACCGATTTGTGCACAGCCAAATGGCCAGCCCACCTATGCTTCCACGACATTGCATCCCACCTGTACAGTGGCCCATATTGTCTGAGGTACTATGTAGGCCCCACTGTTCTGTAATACTTCTGCAAGTATCACATTTGCCTCGATGAATGATGATCACTGTGCTCGTGGAGGAACTGTTTGCTCATTGAAGTACATCCTTTATGATTTCTCTTGCTACAGAAGCAATGACCAATGCACCTCTTCGAGACTCTCACCTTTTTTTTCGAACCAATTCGGGGTGTGTGGGGGTCCCCACCTACTTTTCATTGATCGAAGACCCCGAGCAGGAAAGTAACAAGAACTTACAGATTATTTCGAACTCCGAGGAGAAATACATGAGACCGCAAGGCGAAAGAGAGAAAAATTACAACAAAAGAAAAGAGAAGGAGTACACCTCCAAGAACCACTCAGAGAGTAAACAGCTGATCACCGGATTGCCCAATCACCAGGTGACTCACTTGCCGAATTCACACTAACCATTCATGAGCTTCAGCCCCATCATCATCTAACCAAGGTGGGTAAATACCACCCTAGCCGTCTGGTCGCCACTCTTCTTGATGCCCTCCGACGCCCTCCGACGAGAAAGGTGTGAGCTTGAAGGGGAGGAACACCTTGAAAAGAACGAGTTACCTATCCTCGCTAACCCAGCCTGCATAAGAGAATCAAACCATAAAAGCTAGCACTTCATTTTACACGGAAACAACCCATCTACAAAGAGATGCACAAAGACACCAAAGCTTCTCAATCTGCAGCCATCTGCCGCGCCACTGAGCTGCGATGGTACCCAAGGGGCTGCCTGCATCAAGCCAGAAAGGGGCAAGCTTCTCAATTTGCCAACAAGTCAAAGTCCCTCCAACGCCCATTGGGGGAAGGAAGCCCCAAAAGGGGGAGGTTCTTCAACGAATGCAACCACCATCAACTATGTAGATAGGATGAAGAAGAAGGAAGACACCAAGCAAAGAGATTGCGGTTCACAGCCGCAACAACCAGAGATGATCGAGGCGGGGACCAAGAGGAGGGGTGAGGAAAGAGATATGGTGAGATAAGAAGCATCGTAAGTGGTGAGGACGGTAGTGGTGCACAAGAGGAAGCACGAGAGGGAGGCAACACCAAGCCGGTGCCTCCAGGAGGGAGGCGGCGCCAAGGGCGCCG
Organism: Cenchrus purpureus; assembly: GCA_022644695.1. Lineage (NCBI taxonomy): Eukaryota > Viridiplantae > Streptophyta > Magnoliopsida > Poales > Poaceae > Cenchrus > Cenchrus purpureus. The sequence continues at coordinate 132,836,224 of CP053460.1, read as the reverse complement.
CCACCCAAGACCGACCACCAGCCAACATGGCTTTCGCCGCGCACTGCCTTCTCAAACCAGATCAACTGCACACCAATCGTGGCGATGCTTGAGATGGGGAGGCCGCCGTCAGGCGCGCACCGTCCGTCGCCGCGAAACAACCGCACTACATCACGACACAACCGCAGGAGGCAGCCGGCAAGACCGCCACACCACCGCTGCCGCGCTCAGCGAAGGAGCCGCCGCCTCGCGCATCATCGACCGGACCGGTGTCGGCGCCCGCAGATCGATTTCTGGATCTAGGGAGAGGGGATGAGGTGGCGGGCCAAGGGTGACCTAGTCCGTGCTGTGCACCGGATCGAGAAGGCCCAGGCACCGGTGATGTAGGGGAGTTGGCGTCGGGAGCGGAGGTGGCACCGGAGAAGGAGGTGACGGCGGATCTAAGGTTTGGCTGGATGCGGGGGGAAGGAGAGAAGGAAGGGAGGAAGCTGCGGAGGCTGCCCCGCCGTCGCCTACCTCGCGGCCGCGCGGACTCCCGGCTGCCTCTCGGGCGATGGCGAGGTGGGAGGGCGTGGGAAGGCGGCGGCGCTGGGGTGCTCGGAGCGGGCTCCGCCCGACACCACTAGAAAACCCCCCCCCTCTAGATACACCAGATTTAGAGTTAGACACGTTTTATTTCGTCTCAATGTCAGTATAGGCATGCTTTCATAAAGCGTGTTAGAAGCGTCTTCATACGTACCGCGTCAAACCTTGTAGAGATGAATTCTTTAAACTTCGCTATGAAACAAAGATACATTTTGTAGACACATTAGATGCATATCTAATAAAATTGATACAATCTTATGACACGTGTACAAAACGTCTCTCTTGGTCTAGTTACATATTAGTAACACTTTATTGTGTGTTAATAAATATAGAGACAAAATTCTAGATACATTTATAAAACATGTCTACAAATTTGTGAAAAAAAATAAAAAATATTTCAGATTTGAGGACACCTATACATGATTTTTCATGTGAAATATGTGTGTCAGATTCGAACCCAAGATCTCTCATCTCACACATAGCTTCCTTACCATCTCACCTACACAACAAACTTGACTTACATAACATATAGTTTCCTCTTGAGTTTTACATGAAGAACCATTTAGTACACTTAGTTGGTACGCTTTATGATGTTTCTACTTGCTAGTTATGATTTAAAGCATGTCTAAAAGCGTAACATCTTGAAACAGTTTTACAATCATGTCAAAATGCATCTTTACATGATTATGGATATTATCTGCTACGCTTTTTAACGTGTCTAGGCAATAATGACGCTTTAAAATGTGGCTAACTTTATCTCTTTTTTAAGATGATTTTAATATCGTCATAAAAAATGTCTTTATAAGACTACGTAAGCATGTCAAATACCATGATAGTTTGACATGATCTCAAAATCATGTCAAAAAACATCTTTAGGCACTAACGTAGAAATGCTTCCAGTGTGCGTTACTACTATAACGTAGCTAAAGGGGGGTTTTCTAGTAGTGTGAGTCGCCCCTATGGGAGCGACGCGGGGGCGGGGAGTCACTTACTTATCCTCGCCTTGCGTTTCGATCACTTCTACTGCTACTAAGTTATTAAGACAATAAATTGATAATTCCCCATCATTAGAAACTAATTAATTCCCTACCATTTAGGGTGAGAAAAGAAATTGTTTTGGAGTTAACCGAGACTACCAACTTTTCATCCGACATTTGACTTGTTAATTGAAAAAACGTGCAGTGAAGCCAGCTCAGGAGATGCACATGCCCGTTGACGGGAGAACCCGTATACACATTGGAGATATCCGTCTCAACAGCTTGCTTGAAAGTTTGACCCCTATGCTGAATGTTGAATGAACATCCAAATTATGTTGCACATGATAAATGTCAACTTCTGACGGAGTGAAGTGGAGGCCCGCCTGCATGCGTACGCAGTCATATATCTCCGTTAGGGTTTTTCATTAGATATTGATTCTCTCATCTTCTTGTAAGCCGCTGCCGTTGGCATTGTAACCAGACTCCGATTATAATGAAGTTCTTGCAGGCTGGCGCCCGTGGTTTTTCCCTCTCATGTTGGCAGGGTTTTCAACGTTAAATCTGTGTCTCCTCTGCGATTAGATTTCTTGCTTTTATCGCTTATTCACCATCGTTTGTAACACTTAATACCTAATGTACTTGAGAAAATGCCAAAAGCCAGCAGCAGGCGTTGGATGAGGAAGCATGGGGGGGGGGGGCATTTGTGGGCAAGGATTGCACAGGCAAATGGCATGCCCACACGGCCACACCTATGCTTCCATGACATCGCCACAGCCCACCAGTACAATGGCCCATATCGTTTGAGGTACTATGTAGGCCACACTGTTATGTAATATACTTGTGCTAGCATCACATTGCCTGGATGAATGATGAACAGTGTGCTGGTGGACCAACTGTTTGATCATCGATGATCAGTGTGCGTGGATTATTCTCTTGCTGCAGAAGCAATGAACAATGCATCTATTCAAGACTTTCTCACCTCGCCTTGCAGTTCGATCACCTCTACTGCTACTGAGTTCTTCAGATGAATTGATAGTTCTCTACCGTTTAAAACAAGAAAATAAATTGTTTTGCAGTTAACAAAGACTGCCAACTTTTGCATTGACGGGAGAATCTGTATACACATTGGAGAAATCCGTCTCAACAGTTTTCTTGAAAGTTTGATGCCTATGCTGAAAACCTAACGTACTTGAGGAAATGCCAAAAGAAGAAGCAGCAGAAAAGGCGTTGGATTAGGAAGCATGGGGAAATTAAAATTTGTGGGCAAGGATTGTGTCTTTTAAGAAACTTGAACCTGCAGTGGTGGGAATACTTGGCTGGTGTTGTGACAGCTGCTGAGTGCGGGCAAGAATTTTGCAGGGCAGGAAGAGTTCAGCATGCAACATAGTGCACAAATAAGACATAGTAAGAAGGGGGTGTAACACTACTAGAGAATCAGGCATTTGTCCCGGTCTGATTTTTCATATGTATCGAGCATTTTTGCCACCGGTACAAATGATGGCAAACGTAGTGCACAAATTAGACATAGTGAGAAGGGGGTGTAAATGATGCCCTCTACGAGCAGGTTATTTCTAGCATAATCTCAGGCTATGAAAATAAGATGGTCAGTATGGACTTGTTTTTAGAAAATGGAATTATCTCCGGTCTCTGACCGCACGAACCTAGTTCTGACAGTAAATTCAGATTTTTTTTTATGTATGGAATCATTATATATTTTTCTGTATGATTCTAGTTATGAATTATTGTGCTATCAAAATTATGTAACATTTGAATGTAGCTTGTATGTGAAAATAAGCATCAATGCCAAAGTAGAGGTAAATTTGATATTCTCACCACCAGTTTAATGCACAGATCACTGCCGGTTTGCGTCACATACCGGTGGCGAAAGGAGCCTCATCGCTGCCAGGCAGGAAGTGAAACTAGCAGTAAAAGAAGTGCTATGTAACTCAACCTGCGGTGATGTATATTTAAACGGCGTGTCTGGAAACTAGCTAGCTAGCGATGATGTACCACATTACAATATCAAAGACTAGTATGAATATACTACAATTCATCTCCACTGCAATAAGTTTTTATACTAGTCCTTTTCGAATACTAGTATACAGACTAGTATAGTGTACTCCCTCCGGTTCCCTATTAGAAGTCATTTTGGACAAGTTTTGAGTCAAACATTGGGAATATAAATCATGAATAACTTTTAAGTCGTTGAGTTTGAAAATGTGAAAATCATGTAAATAGATTTGTCTTGAAAATTACTTTCATAAGAATATACATATATAACTTTCCAATAAAGATTTTCATAGAAAAGAGAAGTCAAAGTTGTGCTTTGATGACCGTGTCGCTGTCCAGTGGCGGAGCCAGGATAAAAACATAGCTATGGCGAACTAATTACTACTAATTTGTAAAAAAACACACACATGCTATAAGAGCTTCAAATGCAATAACCATAGGTATATATAAGTTTATTAGAGACAAACTGCAAGTCACAATCATTTGAAAATTCCAAACATTGATATGTGGACAAGGGCTAAAAATTCTTGATACTTACAACTGACAAGTATTAGACGAAACACATACATTAAACATGTGCAAATATAAATTAATCAATTGAATACTTAAACGAACTTTCAATTTCTCACCTTTCAATTTTTTCCCAACTCCACTTGCATCTGAAATAGACCGCCATCGACGGTTTGTATCATGGTCTCCTCTCCATCTGCCGCCATCACAAAGACGGAAAGCGGGCGGTCGCCGGACGGCCGGAGCCTGGAGGCGGGCAGCTGCCAGCGGCTCGCCGGTACAACATCGCCAGAAAGAAAGACGACGCGGATACGAACAGACGCTGAGACGCGTGACTGACGGCGTGACGATCGATCGGCGGCAGCAGCATCTGGTTTTCTGATTTGGTGGTATCATCCATCTTCTAAGTGGGCTGGTCCATTTAATGGCCCAAAATGCAAAGCCACTTAGGGATAAACAAAAGACCCAACACAGCCCAGCACTATTCTTCTTCCTCCATAGGACACGGACGCACAGACCAGCGTCGCAGATTGCCGATCCGCCGATGGGCGATGGCAGGTAGGGGGGTCTCTACCAGCGGCAGGTATGGCGGCCGCCAGGGCTCGCCATACTGGTGGCTCCGCCACTGTCGCCGTCATAAACGACTTCTAATATGGAACCGAAGGAGTACCATAAAGAGCTCTTAGACGGAGCAGGTTCTCATAGTTTGACGAAGCACAGACTACATAGCTTTGCTACCTCTTCTGCCACTGAAAGTTTAATCATCACTACCTCTATATTCCAACCAGCTCTTATGTCAATGCAATGTATTTTCGCTGTCTTACCAAAGTACGTACATGTGAAATCATAGAACAGAACCTACATTACTGAAAGAACAAAAGGGCCAACTGCGTACTCGCGTTGTATGGACATCTAGCTTTATGCCTGCGTATATGCTTTTTTATGTGCGTTGAAGCGAGTCCATGCAGACAAAACACACTGTGGAACAAGAAATAAAATGCATAACTCTGTCCAGCCACCACTCCTCACAATAATTAATGATTTGTGGCATCCTTTCGTCATTCTGGTGAACTACTTTGGTAACGGCTGCCCAGAATGATGCTCATGCCTTCACTCACTGTTGGGCAAAGTATCATATATAGGACTGCTGAATCGATTCCTTTCAATTCCTTCCCTCGCCCAGTGATGCCGTTCACATTGAAAACTTGACGCATGAGAATGTGAAGCATCAGGAAACACGGACTTCTGTAGAGCACCATGTCCGGTGATTAGGCTACAGTACATTCAAAGGGTAATGGATACACTTGGTGGAGGAAAGGCATGGACCGTGTTCTTAGGTTGTCAGTTGTCACCAATGCTGGCAGACTTAGTTCCCATGCAGAGCTGCTATTGCAACCATTAGACTGCCATGTTTAGCTCGCAAACATCTCTCCAACTAGCTGGCACATAAATCTTTGGACACGAATTAGAAGTATTAATGTAGATTAATAACAGAACCCATTTCATAACCCTTCTAATTTTTTGAGACCAATCTAATGAGCCTAATTATGTCATGACTAGACAATGTCATGCTACAGTAAACAATCTCTAATGATGAATAGCCTTAATGGATTCCTCTCAATTTCCGTTCATCTGTAATTAGTTTTGTAATTAGTCTATGTTTAGAGTCCTAATAGGCTTTGAAAGGGGACTTCAAAATTTTCTCCAAAATGTCTTAGTGAGCATAAAAGACAATGGAAGTGGTGGAAGTTGCGCCCTTGCGAGGGTTGATGGAAGAGCGGTGTAGGATAGTTACACTTAGGGCATGTACAACAGTGTAGACACCTGTTGTCTATTTGATATATATAGACAGCTAAACAGACAACTTATACAACGTGTTGTCTATTTAGGTGTCTACATGATATTTAATATATCCTTTGACACAAGAAACTATAATGATCTATTGTGCATTGGATGGTTGTAGCTATTTTTTTACGAGAGAGAACACAATCATATCAAATATCAAATGATTGAAATCTTATTTCTATGTTGTTTATATCCTTCTTACCTAGAGGATTTTCTTTCAAAAACAGTTTATAGAAAGAATTCTAATGCCTAATGCAAAATGGTAAGGGTCAATTTTGTAAACACTAGGCCTCACATGATTTCAAATATCAAATGATTGAAATCTTATTTCTATGTTGTTTATATCCTTCTTACCTAGAGGATTTTCTTTCAAAAACAGTTTATAGAAAGAATTCTAATGCCTAATGCAAAATGGTAAGGGTCAATTTTGTAAACACTAGGCCTCACGTGATTCAGTCATCCCTCTGCAGTCTTGTTCGTTCTTATCCTCTCCCGGTGCCGGATCAACTCAACCACACAAAAAAATAATCTTGCAGGCCTATGTTTATAGTCCTAATAGGCTTTGAAAGGGGACTTCAAAATTTTCTCCAAAAATGTCTTAGTGAGCATAAAAGACAATGGAAGTGGTGAAAGTTGCACCCTTGCGAGGGTTGATGGAAGAGCGGTGTAGGATAGTTACACTTAATGAGCATAGAAGACAGTACAAGTCCCCACATATGTTTCCACGACTTTGCAACCCCTCCAATGTCTTTAATGCAGGCTTTGCTACAGTACTTCCAAATGATTGTGGACCATCCATTTAGGCACATATCACCTCTTAGAAGGCAATAGATTAATATTATAGTAATAATAATTTATATATTTTCTAATTGATAAAATAGGATAAACATGGAGGAAATATACCTATTGATGGATCTACTATTTTCTGCACCTGATGATCTATCATTAGTGGTAACTTCTCGACATGATGTTATCGTGACAGTGAGTGGTACAGTACGTGACTTTTATTTAACATGATCTTTTCTTGGGTAATGTTGAAGAACTTGTGTGGGGTGCATGACAAACTTCGAAAAAGAAATCTGTACTACGCAAAACTATCTCATATAAAAGAATTATGTGATTGTGAGGAGGTAAGAAGTGCCCCTCAATAGCATCACGAAATATTACATGATCTCTATTTTATCCTTGCTATTTTTATACACGTGCACCGAACCCATATACACATTGGAGAATCCGGGCTCAACAGCTTGCTTGTAAGTTTGAAGCCTATGCTGAAAACCTAATGAGCTTGAGACAACAACAAAAGAAGAAGCACAAATAGCATGGGATTAGGAAACATCCGGAAAATAAAATTTGATGATAAGGCTATGGGAATAAGATGCTCAGAATGGAGTCCTACCACAGATTTGGGCGCATGAACTCATTATATATTCTGATGCATTGTGCAATTAATCGACATGATGTATGAGATCAGATGTGCAATTATACATACATATCTCAAAATAAGCATCATTGCCGGTTAATTAAAAGCATGAATAGGTGGTAAAATTAGTATACATCCCCTGGTTTAAATTACAGATCACTGCCCGATTTGAGTAAGCATCATTGCCGGTTAATTAAAAGCATGAATAGGTGGTAAAATTAGTATACATCCCCTGGTTAATTTAAATTACAGATCACTGCCGATTTGAGTCACCGACTAGCATTGAAAGGAATAGCATCACGACCAGTCTGGGAGCGAAACTAGCGGTAAATTAAGCGAATACTATCAAAGCCAGTTCATGTCTCAAACTGGCGGTGATGTACAAATTCTATAGAGATGCCAAGGAAGATAAGCCCATCAGGTCCCACCCGCCCTTCAGTCTCTCTGTGTCGTCTAGTTCGAGCCCTGGAGGAAGACGTGCGTGGCCAGTCCCTTCTGCTTCCGCTTCAGCTTATACCTTGGTTCAGGCAAAACGGCAGGCCGTGATGAGCTTGACGCGTGACTCTTTTGTCCAATGGTGATGAATCGCGATGGAGTGTTAATAAACTCACAGGCGATATAAACACGATCAGAGACAGTACGAGCGGGAAGTCAGCCGGATCCACGGGATGGTGATTTAATTTGGGTGGGATGACGGGAGGGAGCAAGGTAAGCGTCGCTAGTTTGCCAATCAATTGGAAGTCGATGGGTGTTGGAAACATATCAGTAACCAGTGACGAGCTGAGGCGTAACAAAACAAAAATGCTACAGAATACGAAAGGGCTACAAAATGATGTCGAAAAGGATGGTGGGGGCCCGGAGGTTGCCCAATATGTTGTGTTCGCTGCTATGGTCAGTAGCACTCTCACGACAAGTAAGGAATTTGGGTCTGGTGTCTTGTATTACGTTCATAAAGTCACGTTGTTACAAGTGTTTGATTTGGTACAAAGAAAATTATTTGCTGGGAACCATGTATTCCAAGCAATGACATCATACAAAACTGTATAAGTGATCCCATTCTCCATCCTCAACTAGCCACGTCATTCGATGATGTCATCCTCACTCAACCCCTCCCCGGATCCCACCCGTGTCGCCTCCCCATCGAAACCGCTGCCGCCCCTTCCACATGTCGCGCTTCCTCTACGAGAGCCGAGAAGCCCGCTGCTGCCCCTCGCCTCCCAGCCGCCTCAGCTCCTCACCATGTCCATAAAATTGCTCCAGCCCGTGCATCTCCATCCACACATGGCTACTCCGCCTGACGGCTGTGTTCCTCCACCTAGCTTTCTGTCCGCTTCCTCCAGCGACGTTCTTCACGGCTCGGGGTCTCTGTCCTGGAGCGCACCCCATCTCCCTCTCGGGTCCTCCTGTGGCGCCCGAGCAAGGAGCCGGTGCACTCCTCTGGTCACTCTATCTCCCCTGGTCATCCTCCGTCCGCGCGATTCAGATTTGTCGTAGTCATCGTTGCGGGGCATTCGGGCCCGCCACCGCTACCGGAGTGCTGGGTGGATGCCAGGACTTCCAAGAGGGCACCTTTCCATGCTTTCCTGGTCAGGTTCACGCCCTCTCCTGCAGATTGTTGATTGTCAATCCCATCAAAGCATGTCGAGTTCATCTTCCAAAGATTCTGCAGTAAGCCAAGGAGCTGTTTGCCCATCCTTACGTCTGTCATGTCATTCAGGTTCTTCATTGGTTTTACCATCCAATTTTCCATCACCTCATCGCTCATTCTACAGAGTGTTCAGTTGTGTCTGCTCATCATGTTATCGCAAAGTGCCGGCCTTCTGAAAGAGCCCGGAGATCCACCACACCATGATGGCGGAGATTGTCCAGTTTTCTAACGAGCTGTATGAAGACCAATTTGGACACCACGTGGTGCAGTACCTGCTAGAGGACGGAAGCCCCATCAAGCAATCCATCATGGTGTGTGCTAATTCTCCAGGCGGATCGCGAGCATGTGCCTCCATGTACGAGTTCGCCTCAAGGTGATTCAGAAGTGGCCGGCCTTCATTCGGCAACCAGCAGGACCGACAGATGATCATGGACGCCAGTGGCCACACCTCATTGTTGGTTTGTCTTACTAATCTGTGTCAGATCCCCCTTTTGAATGCATTGAACAAGGAAAAATTGCAGCCGTGGAGAATGTGATGAGGCGCATTGACTTTGTGTATCTGCAGGACATGATGCTCAACACCAGCCCGGCAATCCAGAAAATGGTGGAATTCAAGTAATCGTGCTCAACCAATAATCATCATTTCAACATATATTTTTTTAGATAACGGAACATTGTTCCGGCCTCAACAATTCCAGGACTTCCGGGAATTGTCTGCAACCAACAAACCACGACACAGCAGCGAATAGCCGCACCCTACAACGCAAACACCCACACACCACCAACATATATACAGTGTTCTATCATCCTAAACAGCCTTTATATAGTTTATCAAAACGCCCTCTCAAATCCCGTAGCTAGCATGGTTCATAGTTTATGCTCTCTCAAATCCCACAACAACACGTGGGGAACCACCTAGTTGTAGTATTTAATGCGCTGGCAAAAGACTCATGATTCATCATTTTCTTTGTTGACTTTGTTTACAGTTTTATCAAGAACAAAATCTCTGTTTTCACCAATTATAGCTGACGTCGAGTTTCTTTTGTTGTGCACTATTAAAGGCATATGCTGTCTTTCACACGCCATTGGACTTATATATATAGAGTCCATATAGACTCAAGACTCCATTTTACAGGGCCTCGGTCACAAAAGAAATCAATGTACCAATCTCACCAGCAACTTATGGATGGGAATGAGATGGATCAGGATAGCAGCATGCGCCTACCGCAACTAGCGGTGTTGAGTTACTAGAACATCCTGCCATGCTATCTCATCCGTGACCACGACAATCAGGTGGTACCTTAAAGTTGTGTCGCATGTACCACTGGTGAACATGTTTTAGCCGTGTGGGACAGGGTGGATTCCGACAGGACTCCCTGGTTGTACGGGAAGTTGGGAGAGTGGAGAGCTGCTTTCGGGCCGGGATCATTGTGCCATACCATGGACGTGCTCTGTGATTAGTGATGCAAGTTGGGATTACAATGGGTTATTGGGTCGACCTAAAAATTGATAAAATGAAATAGGATGGCATTTCACGTAATTAATTTTGAAGAGGAAATAAACTAGAGTGGCATACTATCGTAATTAATTAGTTGACCCAAAAAAACACTATTAGGTACCCACTTGCATCCCTACTGGTGTGATGGATAAGATGACTGAGGATAAGATGACTTGATCAACGGAACCGGCGAAATGTAATGTCGCGATCTCATATGCAAACTTTGTTGATGTAACACCCCATCATCCGAAGCTCACACGTCGCCCTTCGAGGACGGGGACACGTATACATAGCACCATGTTTATACTTTGGTTCTTACTTTGATTAAAGGGGTTAAACTGAAGGTACGATGATCCTAGACGGTGCACACCTGCGCTAAGCCGCTAGTGGGTAACTACTGGCCATCCAAATTTGGGGAAAAAAGATCCCAAGTCAATTTGGAAAGGCTAAGCGTATATTAGAACAAAGTGGACCCAGTCCTTGTGGCAGCACTGACTTTCAACACGCCTCCTCCAATCGAATCCAGAGTCAAATGCCAAATTGCAATGATGCTAGCCTTCTGAACGCTCCTCGCAATGATGCTTCCTCTCCTCATCATTTGCATCAATCAACACAGCTAGGAGCGTAAGACCATATATATACGTACCATTTGCATCGATCAACACAGCTAGTTTCTGAACGCTCCTCAGTCCTCGCAATGATGCTTCCTCTCATCACCGTCCTCTCGGTCGCTGCCACCGGCACGGCCTCCGGCAGTCCTCAGCACCACCCACTGGATCCCCTCTCCGCCGATGAGCTCACCGCCGTGCCTCGGCCGTGCTAAGCCTCGCCGCTCATCCCCGATCGCGACCGACCGATCAGCTTCCACTACGTCGGCCTCGATGAGCCCGACAAGGCCGACGTCCTCCGCTACGCCTACGGGTCGTCCTCCCATCGACGCATCCTCACCCGGCGTGCGTTCGTCGTCACGCGAGCCGGCGGACAGTCCCACGAGTTCCACGTCGACGTCACCAACGTCTCCCCTTCCGTCACCTCACACCATCCACCACGGCACCGGCTTCCGAGGTTCACGGGCGAGGAGCTCGTCGCCGCGGCGGCACTAGCGCCCAACTACCCTCCGTTCCTGGAATCCCTTCGGCGGCGCGGCCTGAACGTCAGCGATATTGGCTGTGGGGCTGTCGCAGGCATGGTTCGGCGGCGGCGGCAAGGCGAGGCAGACGAAGATGCAGTGCTACGTGGCCACCACGGCCTCGGTGAACTTCTACGCGCGGCCGGTGGAGGGCATTACCATTGTGGTGGACCTCGACCGGATGGCCATAGTTGGGTACAAGGACAGGGTCGTCTTCCCCGTGCCGAAGGCTGAGGGTACGGACTACCGGGCGGACAATGTTGGGCCGCCGTTAACCAGCCCCGGAGCGCCGCCCGGCGTCGTTGTCCAGCCGGAGGGCAGTGGCGTGCACGTCGACGGCCGTGTTGTCAGGTAGGTGATTGATGCCATCAACTTGCTTCGAAGTTTTAGACGACTTTTTGGTATTACAATATTGTGCAATTGTACTGTCGATCACAAGCGACGACCTGCAGGCACAACTGTGCACTAATGAACTCGACATCTTCTGACTTTCTGTTTGTTTTTGACTTTGCACAATATGTTATACCACTTGAGATTCCCACGCGCTGTCCATTAGACTTTGTGTGCATTCTTTACTTTATCCCAATGGATCATGCAGGCGACTATCCAACAGCTGCATTCAGACTACTAGTTTGTTTTCTAGTTATAAGCATATTTAGCAACTAGCATTATAAAAATGATAACAACGTGTACGGACAGTTAACCTATTTCAATTGTATGGCTTTAGTTTTAAATTGGCAAAAGTGCAAATTACGTAATATAACCAAAGTTTGGATAAACTCTAATGTATTTCTTGGTTCAATTCACTTTGTAAACTATATCATTTGTTACAATTAAGACCTTAACACAATTTGTCTTTTTTCATTCTCCATGCACAAGTGGAGTTTGAAGCTCAAATTTTGTAAGATGTTTGCGAACAACATAGGGCATGTTAAAAAATTATATCATGATTTTTTTCAACATCATTTTGGTAGGGTAGCTTATTGAATAGTAAAAGTTTTCGTTGAGATACAAAATTTTTAAAAACTAGTTATGGAAAATTAATAAAATATATTTTTAATGTAGATTATGATGTCCACTACAATCTTGTTAGTTCTCAAATTAAAACTCAACCCGTGTATGGAGAAATAAAAATGATAAATTGCATTATGGAGAGTAAGCTGAACAAAATAGCTATTTTAGGGGTAAATTGAACCAAATCATAGTTATGGCGGTTATCTGTACTTTCGTTATACTTGAGGGTAGTAAATTGAACTTTTTCCATTTTAAGTTCTATGTTTGCCTGGAAACATGGTAAGCTAGAAACCGTGTTGGTTGTTGGGCTGGTCCTTTGGACCCAAGAAGTTTAAAAGTGGCATGATGCATCAAACCACCTAGTTGAATGCTTTTTTGTCCCTGCGGTTTAGTGTAAATTGAACCAACCCCTATTTATTTTTGCAAGCAAGTACTCCATCCGTTCAGAATTGCAAGGCAAGTCATTCCAACTTTTCCTAGAAAAGCAAAGCATCTCAAATTTGACCAAATTTATACAACAAAGTAGTAACATTCGTGATACCAAATAAGTACCGCCAGGACCTAGGTTGACCCCGAGGAAAATTCTAGTTTCGTAGGGAATGGTAGGTTTCTCTACAATTTTAGTGGGTTGTAGGAAAAGAAAACCTCGTGCTCCCAGTTTTCTAGGAACCAAGAAACAATCGGGGAATCCGGGGAGTTCCTGTAATAATACACCGGTTTCTTCATTAAGTATTGTTTTATATTTATTTCTATCTGGTGTAATAAATCATTAAAATCATTTCTATAACATTAAAATCATTTCCATAACTTTGTTCAACCATAAAACTATTTTACTCTTACAAATTTGGAATGATCTACCATTTGAAACGGATGGAGTGGTATATGTCAAATGAAAGATCCGTATGTCTAGTCTCTCTGTAACTTATGAGCATGTGCATGGACAAACTGGATAACCAATCAACTTACAGGATCACTATCAATAAGAAAACTCTGCGCTCGAATAAACTAGTGTTGTTTTCCTGGTCAAGCTTACAGAGAACCCAGATTATTGTACTTCGAATTAACAATCTAACAACCGGATGCCGGCCATCTGACTGCAGCTGGGCCAACTGGGAGTTCCACGTGGCTTCGACATGCGTTCCAGCTCAGTCATCTCCCTGGCATCAGTCTTTGACGGTGATGCCGGCCGGCGGCAGGTGCTCTACCGCGGCTTCGTGTCGGAGATCTTCGTGCCCTACATGGACCCATCGGAGGTGGTACTTCCACACGTTCATGGACGCCGGCGACTACGGCCTTGGAGTCTCGGCATTCCCGCTCCAGCGTGGCAGCGACTGCCCGGCCAACGCCGTCTACATGGACGCCTACTACGCCGACGGCGATGGGAAGCCTGTCAAGGCCACCGACGCCATCTGCGTCTTCGAGCGCTACTCCGGCGATGTCGCTTGGCGCCACACAGAGGCGTCCATACCCGGCCAACTGGTCAGCAAAAACTTACACCTCGGTAGACACTAGAGCTACAGACAGCACAATGGCATATACTTTTCTGACGATGTTTTCCCAATGATGCAGATCACGGAGGTCAGGCCGGACGTGACCCTGGTGGTCAGGACGGTGGTTTCAGCAGGGAACTACGACTACACTTTCGACTGGGAGTTCAAGACAGTTGGCTCCATCAAGTGTGTGGTGTCCCTCAGCGGCATCCTCGAGATGAAGGCGACGTCCTACACACACGCCGACGAGATCAAGGAGGACGCGCACGGCACGCTCCTCGCCTCCAACACCATCGGCGTCTACCACGACCATTTCGTCACGTACCACATGGACGTGGACGTGGACGGCACCGAAAATTCCTTCGTCAAGAACACGATCTCCATCACGCGCAACACCGGCGACCCAGCCACGGGCGGTGCCGACACGCCCAGGAAGAGCTACTGGACGGTGCACCGTGATGTCGCCGAGACGGAGGCGAACGGCGGCCAGGTGAACGTTAACAGTGGTCCAGCGGACCTGCTGTTCGTCAACCCCGGCAAGAAGACCAGAGTTGGCAATGAGGTTGGGTACCGGCTTGTCCCCGGCGCGACGGCGACCTCGCTGCTCTCCGACGACGACTACCCGCAGCGCCGCGCCAGCTACACGAAGAAGCAGGTGTGGGTGACGCCGTACAACAAGTCGGAGAAGTGGGCGTCCGGGCTGTACGGTGAGCAGAGCAGGGGAGACGACAACTTGGCCGCATGGAGCTCCAGGAACAGAAGGATAAAGGACAAGGATATTGTTCTGTGGTACACTATTGGCATGCACCACCTCCCATGCCAGGAGGACTTCCCGGTGATGCCTACCATCAGTGGCGCCTTCGAGCTGCGGCCGTCGAACTTCTTCGAGAGGAATCCGTTGATCCTAACGAGGCCGTCTAGTAATGTGAACTTCACGAACTGCTCGTGCCACACCTGATGGTTCTCAGCAAGTCAGCAAGGATGCATGGACTCTGATAAAGAAGCCTTTCGTGCAGTGCGTCAGTTCTTATACAATTCAAGTATTTGATTCGATTCGTAACCTCGGTTATGATTTGTTGTAAGTTGTAACACATACATTTAAATATTCAACAGTTATTGTAAGTGAAACCATTTCTCGAAGATTTCTTATCTCCACTTCGCCAGATGTCTTCAGGTTCCTCAAACCATATAGCCGATGGACTTTGCTGCCTAGAGGTATTTTGTTGTCGATGGGCAATGCCTCTCCTACCATTGAAATAAATAAAACCAGTTAAATCTCAGAAAAAATTTAGAAAAATAGAGCACGCATGCTAAGTCGAGTACTTGAATCCGGATAAGCAGGTTCCACGACAGTTTGCAGTTTACCCACAGTGTAGAAGTTCTTCCTTAACATAAATACCATATCTACACCGGCATGGCTGGTACATTAGAGCAACACTACGGGCACCCATGATTTCAAAACTTATGCTTGCGGACTAAGATTACATAGATGGAAAACAGTGCAATAAGATTTCTGAAATGAAACAACGGTTCCACCACATGCGTATTATTGGGAAAACAGTGCAATAAGATTTCTGAAATGAAACAACGGTTCCACCAAGCGCATCATGCCATTTCCAAAGAATCTTGTCCATCGTCGAAATTAGTTCATCGTTCTCAAACACCAACATAGGACGCATCCCGATACCAGCCGGTACTTACTGCAGTCGGCACTGTTGTGTGAACCACATCACAAGCTATTCTTTGTCTTTGCTGCTACTGGCCACTATATCATGAGGTATTTTACGGTGCACGATACTATCCAGTGGTAGTATGGTAGTATCTCATGTTTTTGCTATTGTTAAATTGGTAATTTGATCGCAATATAGAATGGTAATTTGTGCAAAAATGTTAACTAGCGTGGAAAAGGTGGTACCACAGCTGCACAGCTCATGAGGTGCCCGAAAATTTGGATTTTCCACTGAACCATTCAGATTGAGCGAACAACCTTGTAAACACTACTATGTGCTAAAACCTTGCTCTTTGTTCTTTTGCTATGCAATCTAAAACTGGGGGTGGGGGTCCTGCCCCTGGAGTTAAAAACAATGAACTGCATAAAGGTGGACACCCACGGGGACTTCATGACGTACTACCTGAACCTCGGTATAGACGGCCGCAACCACACGGGTGGGGCGGTGACCCGACCATGGATGGCAACGGCACGCTGAGGAGTAGTTTATTTTTCATCTTTTACATTCACTGAGTTCGCAGAAAATGGACACCCTTTGTTGTTTTCAACTGCAGTGCTTCATATGACATATATAAGTGGTTGATACTAGTGGTTGGCAATAAAAGCTCGTCTACACACTGTATGACATATATAAGTAACATTGCTTTCTATTTACAAGTTAGACTAAATTGCATAGTGGTGAAGAAACTTGAAGCACCAGACAATTTGATCTGTAAAATTAGCTGTTCATGGTTGTGACACAGATGCGAATGGGAGGTATCATGATAGTAGCTAATCCCTTCTGGAATAGAGATTGCTGCGAGCCATTTTGTCACACTGGTCCACGAGAAATCCATGTCCATTCTGAAGGGTTAAAATAGTAATGCTGCAGCAGGTCATTTCTTTTTATTTTACCATCTCAGAATATTGCTTGTTGTATAGAAGAAGCTCCTGGATATGCATGACATACATTCAGATAATGTCAATGTTTCTTGAGTTGTAGGGCGGGCAAGGCGAACGCAGGCCCTGCCAGGAGTTTTCTGATGGTGTGTGGTGGTGGTACACAATTTTTGGGTTCTAGATACTCCTCACCACTCTTGTTGCTTCTAACATTTTAGCTTCTGAGAGTTTGCTGCGCAAGCTTGATCGCTTGAGACTTGTCGATATTGGATATGAACTTACATAATGAAATGTTACCATATCTGTAATAGCCGTGAACACTTAATAACAGAAGTTTGGTATAAACATCCTTAACATCTTAACTAACTAATTAATAGTGGACACAGGTAATTGACACCAACTAGAAAAGTACCACAGAAGAACAAGCTACCCAAACTAGGGACACTCTTTCTTGTGTTATTTTCCATCGTCGAGAAATATACCATCTGCTGGCTTTCATAAAACAGAATGAATGATATATAGTTACTGGCCCCTTGCTCAGTTTTACAAGGTTTTGCTCATTTGTGGAGCCGTGCATAGAGGCAAAACTTATGTAATAAATTGGAAGATCGTGGTTACCGAAATACAGTCGCATTAGCAAAGCAAAAGGTGCATGTATACACATGAAACATTTGATCAACAACACCTATAGCCATGCTGCCTCATCAGGTCACTGCCAGAGTCGCAGAAGTAGAAACAGAACTTTTTTTAGAAATGGGAATTTATTGATATTCCAGCCTCTGTATACAAAAAGATGCATACAACAATCATTATTAAAAAAGGAAACAACTCCATTCCTAATAGCATAAGCGTAGAAAAAAGGAGTTATGAACATGTGTTCCGCGCCCCAGTTAGCTAGTCTCTCTAGGCACACGGTCTCTGTGGCAGTTACGCACTGATAAACTAATGACGGCAATAGGAACTATTTTCCTCACTTATCCGCAAAACACAACTTTTAACAAATGAAGAGGAGATGACACTGGAGGAGTCAGCAACGGGAAGAGGGAAGGTTCGAGGACGCTAAGTTTTTTATATATCAGCAACGGGTAGTTTTGTTACGATTACATATCTCATGCAAATAGATTTGTTTTTTTCAACCAGTATTCAAATTTGTAGGTGGCCTGTGATATTTTATTTGCAGCGCTTTAATTTTGTTCAATTGTAGAATGAAGAAATTCTTTAATTTATCTCCACATTGATTACGTGTAAAGAAATTAAAACAGTACAAAATATCAAGGTCACCTCTATAACTGCCCGTTTAATGTAAAGAAAATAGTACAAAAATTTAGGTCATGTTACAGAACCTTGTAAGATATTTCTGCAGTTTATTTCCTGGTTCCAGATGTATTGTGTTGTGCACACGAAAATTTATTGCTAAAATGATGGTGCTTCCTTTGAAAATCGAAATGAAGGGAAAGAAATGATGAGATTGGAGAAGATATGGCGGAGCTGACAGGAGATGATGGTGCCAGCAGCTGCATACGGCAGAGGAGAAGCAATCCGTTGCGACACACGATGAGGAAAAGTCTTATGAGTCAGAGCGAAGAGCTTGATAGTTGTCTGATAAACAGATTCACTAGAAGAGGAGGTTTCATTATTTGCAGGCTAATCCATCAGTAACTTTATAAGGTGTGCATGCCATCCAAAACAAATTACGTGTTTTACTTCAAAATTTTCTGGACTAGTAATTTACACCAGTATTAGGCTACAATCAGTCTTCCTTACTGGTCCTTAGTGGTGCGCTAGCGTGTAGCTCCATTAAAACTAAGTCAAAATGATTATTGGTCCGGTAGTGTGATACAGTGCATCTGCAAGCTTTGCATCCAAGATATATTTACTATTGGTAGATCGCTGCACCATCAGGTATTATATATGGGATGGCTCCTGAGCAATCGATTATATAAATTAGATTGTCGTCCTTGACGCTAACAAAGCATCCTACGGGGTTATAGGAGTATGATGCATCAGGATTGATATTTGTATGCATAGTAACTGATGGAGCTATCTCAATCTCCTTCACGGGAACCCTTCAAATTCGAGAGGAAAGATATAGAGTGCTTCAGATCCATAGAATTACCATATTAAGTTCCGTGGCCTGTACACAAACTGAGCATTTTGGGCATAACCGGAACTTTGGGCATCATACTCATGTGTGACGTTTGCGGTGCTCGCATTTTCTGCTCAAAACCATGAATGTATTGTCATTAAACTATCATTATTATTTGTGGTGTTCATGAATGTGTTCAGTGCAAGCAAGGATTGATGATGCTTCCATGAAATCACTACTATATTACTATAAAATGCACCAGTTAGTTCTTTTCTAAAGCCACACAAGCAAACCTCCCAAACAGTCATTAACAAACTAAGTACACCCACCTAATTGTACCTAGAAATATTTATTTTCTCTCATTCACCACATCTAACGACCCAAATTCAATCTACTTTCTCTCACTCATATCCAACGCTCAGCCCTAATCCCCACACATCATTCATGGACCCACCGTAGCATTCATGGACCCACCATAGCGTCCACGCGCGCGAGTCCCGCGAGTCGTCGCCTCGAACCCGCCGCTCTCCTCCTCGGGACGACGACACGGGACGCCACGGCCTCGACGCGCTCCTCCTCG
The DNA here is from genome assembly GCA_022644695.1 of Cenchrus purpureus. Lineage (NCBI taxonomy): Eukaryota > Viridiplantae > Streptophyta > Magnoliopsida > Poales > Poaceae > Cenchrus > Cenchrus purpureus. The sequence goes on along the minus strand of CP053460.1, from coordinate 132,816,842 downwards.
GCCGCGGCCGGTGAAGTCCACGCGCCCGGCGCAGGACGCCGCCCGCCGACCTCACCGTGATCCGCCTCGGGCGCGCCCGCCGCCGCCTCGGCCCCGCAGGACCGATGCCGTGGTCCGCCGCCCCGCCGCCCAGGACTGAGGCCGTGGTCCGCCGCCCCGCCGCCCAGGACCGACGACGGTGAACTCGCCTCCGGACGCCGCCCGTGACCTCGCTGTGATCCGCCGCTCTCCTCGCCGTGATCCGCCGTGATTCTTGCTGCAGCCAGGTCAGTGCCTGATTTTACCTCCATACGGTTTTGGGCGCAGATCTGGCGGACGGCGGCCCCATTCTTTCTTGTTGCTTCCTCTCTTAGGTTCGGCGGCGAGGACGAGGCGTCACGGCGGCGGGCAAAGCGCGGGGAGGGATGCGGGCTTGACCTGAGCCCCTGAGCCTGTGGTGATCGAGAGCGGCAAGGAGCTGGGCGGCGCTGCTCCTTTGCTTGTCAAGGTAAAGCCCAACCTCTGGCACTCACTCCCTCATCGATCACCATCGGCGAAACCGTCTTGAAGAAGACAAACAATTCCTCAAGAACTGGCCAGCAACCGGCAACTTCTGACAGAATGTCCCCCCTACAGGCTGAATGCAAGATCGTCGGGCGCACCATCAACCTGCTTTCTGTGCATCAATGCTAAATTAGCAGTAGGTGAGCACATTGTGTCAAGAAAGGGACGGGCTGATTTTGACGTTCAATGCTATGAATTTGATATGAAAAATAGATATTTCTATAAATTAGTTGACTGTTGGATCGACTGTGCTTGCTCTTGTGATTGTCGACCTGAAGAACAGAGGAGGGATAAGACAGGGAATGATATTCCTGAGACTTTTTGTGTTCTTCTTGCAGGCCAGAGTCACAGTAAATTGTTTCCTTTCAGAAAATTCAGATTTTGCCTAACGCTGTTTGTAACTTATTTCTTTGAGCCATTTTCTGTGCGCTTCTTTCAGAAAGTGCTATGAAGAAACAACCTATAATTTGCACTATTGCGACGACTATTGGCATTGCACTGGTCAGTTGGCTAGGCCTTCTATGCACTTTCACCATTATTGGCCATCTTTCTTACAATTATCTCACTCTTATTTCACTTTCTTTTGAGGAAATTAAGTTAGTTGGCTATTATCGAAAGAGTTGAGTTCTCACTTCCCACCTTATTGTAGGTTGTATTACTCTGCAATGGTATGGGTTAAAAAAAAATCTGTTGTGCCCTGAATCATGTAACAATATGGCTTCATCATTATTATACTCTTAATGCCTGTTGCTTCTTGATGCCATTCCACTTGTGCCATCCAGGTTTATTTTTGCCCTTATTGAGCCAGTTAAAATTTCTAGCAAGTGCATGGTATGTCTGTTGTTTGTGATTAGGTGTTGATCCTGTGATTCCCACTGATTTCAGGTCAGTAGAGTGGTCAGTTTCATTCTGTAAATTCATCATCATATCATGCTAATTGTTTTGTTTGATTTTGCCTTACCAAATAAAGTTGTAGCATTAGCACATGCATTCTGTTAGTTTTCTATTTATGTGACCTATTTAACAATTGCTCTCAAGTTTGAGTAGCTAAATTGTCCTGCTTGATTTCTTGAAGTTATGTGCATGGTGAAAATTCATGATCAAATTGCATATTGTTCATATGTTTCTGGGATATAATCTTTTGCATAGAATGATGGTTTACCTGACTCAAGGGGTAACTGAACTTGCCTCAAATGTAGTCATCTTTAGATGCACAAGTGACCAGCTAACTTTGAACTCATTACTTCTGCAGGTTATCTTAAGGTAAGGACCATTGTATAATAATAGCTACATGAGTGTATCGATGATGTAGAGTTGGATGCCTCAGTGGCTAATAGTAAGACTGAGCTGCCTCTTGTGAGACTCCTGTTTCTGCATGTGCTCTAAACTATCTTGTGTATTCATGGCAACACTTGGGTTTTGCCTCTTGTGAAGTTTTGCCTGTCAAATGCGATTTTCTCACACCAACACTTTTTCCTACTTTTCTGCTACTTTCATGTGTCAAGTTATGAAATTAGGAAGTATGATATCAATGAACAATGTGCTTCCCCTTATTTGTCATTTTCAATAATAAATGATTGTGATGTGTACTTGCAACTTGTAAAATAAATGTCGGGTACAGTACTACTGACACATTATAAGTCTTGCCATTAGCAAACAAGTATGTTGATGTGAGAAGTATAAGAACATGTTAACAGTTTGAATATGACTACCAGGAGATAGTAAGCAATACAGTAAAATGGCATGTTTATGCCTGCTATAACTATAACAGATTGTGTCGGTGGATGCTCAATTGCTTTAGTGAGGTCTCTTGAGGTATATATATTAGGATTTGAAATGTGTGAACCGTGTCTGATAAGTCTTTGTTTAGATCCAGATCTAAACAATCTTACAGATAAGTTGCTTAAGTTTTTTATTGCAATGTATTTCTTACCTTGTAATGTTCGCATGCCTGCACAAATTATCCTATTTCTTAAGAATTGTTGCATCTTATGGTCCAGCATAGATGTGTTCATATTTGCCTGTGGCATCACACGTTTATGGCTGTGTAATTTTGCGTTAGCAGAATAGGCATTTAATTGTTTTGTCAGAGACCTTGATCTGTGATCATCGTAAAGCAAGGTGGAAATTACCAACTGGCTGGTGTAGCTGGATGATTTTTGGGTCCCATTGCAACGCTTGTGATGAATTATTTATTTAGTTCTTCCTGAACCTGCAGATATTATTGAGCTCAACATACAAAGGCCATCAGTTATGCAAGCTATACCAGGTTGGGTGTGGCAATGGTAATGCTTGCATCGTGGATATATCATTTATATATTCTTTTCACTGGTTTCAATTAAGTTATCATCATAAATAAATTGTGTAAGTACGGGGCATGAATATGTTATCTCTGATTTCTGGCATTTTACTACTGCATCTTTCATCATTATTTAATATATCATGTATTGATTTGACCAAAAACAGAAGGGTAAGCTGCTTCTTTGTCCCTATTTAAAACCTTGGACATAGCCAGATGCAAGGAGGAGCAAGTGAAGCATTGTTCTGTAGACCTGTATCCTTCCCATATTAGTCACCATTTGCATTCTTACTGATGATAGGTTCATGGACAGTTTGACCGATTCAGCATAGTTTTTCTGTTCTTCGCCAGATATTAGTCAGTTTTATTTTGAGGGACTAGAACCAGAAGTGATAGTCATATCTAGGTCTGAATATCTTGTTATCATCGTGACATATATTCAGTTTCATCAGCTTATTTTGGTCTCCTTGTATGGCTTGAAACAATCTCCTAAACAATGGCATGAGAAGTTTGACACTACTTTAACTAGCGCGGGCATGTTGTTAATGAAGCTGATAGGTGTGTGCATTATCGACATGGTGAGGGTCATTTCGTTATACTATGCTTATATGTAGATGATATTCTAATCTTTGGAACAAACATAGATATTATAAATGAAGTGAAGTCATTCTTGTCAAAGAGTTTTGACATGAAAGATCTAGGAGAAGCTGATGTAATTCTAAACATCAAGTTGATTAAGGAAGAGAGTGGGATTACTCTATCATAATCTCACTATGTTGAGAAGGTCTTGAGCCGTTTTGGCTATATGGACAGCAAGTCTTCTCCAACACCTTATGATCCTAGTGTGACATTGCGAAAGAACAAGAATGATACCAGAGATCAATTGAGGTACTCTCAAATTGTTGGTTCACTCATGTATCTTGCTAGCGCAACTAGACCAGATATCTCTTTTGCTGTGAGCAAGTTGAGGTACATGTCCAACCCGGGTGATGATCATTGGCATGCACTAGAAAGGGCCTTGCGTTATCTTAAAGGTACGATGAGCTTTGGGATTCACTATTCTGGGCACCCAGCTATGCTAGAGAGGATATAGTGATGTTCTGGATTTCGATATTGATCAAATCTACGCCATTAGTGGGTATGTCTTTACCCTTGGAGGTGGTGTAGTGTCATGGAGGTCCAAGCAGGACTATTTTGACTAAATCAACTATGGAAGTTGAACTTACTGACTTTGGATACATCTGCGCAGAGCGAGTGGTGCGTGAGCTCTTGTCCGACTTGGGTGGTTGAAAAACCAAGCTATCCTTATGAACCGTGATAATCAAACAGTAATCACTAAAGTGTATAGTGCTAAGGATAATGCAAAGTCAACAAGACACGTTAAAAGACGTTTGAAGATGTCGAAGTTGAGAAACTCGGAGTAATTCTGTATCTTATATACAAACAGACAAAAACCTGGCAGATCCCTTTACAAAAGGGCTTTGAGTAAAGCTTGTTTGCACAAAACTTGCAATTCAAGGCCTAGTCCATTGTTCAAGTTGTGGATAAGTGTAGCTTAAATTTCTAGGAAGTTCAACTTACAGGTCTCTCAAAACCGGTTTATCGAACAGTAGTGAGAAAAGACAAATCTCTAAATGGGCATTTGAGATCTGGTGGGGGATTGTTGGAATTTATGTGGGCTTGGCCCAACAATTAATTCTGAAATAAAATCTCAAAGGCCCATACACATGCATAGGGAGGAGTGGAATCCTTTAGTGCCACTTTGCTAGTGGAAGGTGGAGGGAACCAACTTATATATGGAAGTTGTTCTCATCTTCTAAAGGCTAGTATGAGGAGGAGAAAAGTCCACATCGCTCTGCGCCTCGCCGGCGGGAGAAGGCGTGGCGCACGACGCGTGAATGGTCGATCCGGCTTCTCGCCTTGCGGAGCGGTCTCCTTTGCAGTTTTAGTTTTGGTCTTTTGGTTTCGAGTCCTAAACGGACTCAACTTAGAAGTCCTACTCGTGATTGTGTTTCACGAGGTCTGTTTCCCGGACTATATAAGCAAACCACCGACCACGCTAAAATGTACCAGATCAACAACTAGAGTTTTGCCTCGCTGCTGTCCGCGTCCAAGAACTCGGCCCGATCGTTCGCATCGTTCGCTGACTGCGGGTGTCTCGGAACCGTCGTCTTTGCGATCATGCAGGGAGAAGACGAATAAGGTTTTGGGAAGCTCTTGGCGTTGCTCCCAAACGACTACTTCATCTACTTCTCGTGGCTCTTGTCGACTACTTCCTGGCGGTCGTTCGAGGGACTGCACTGCGTACATCTTCCTGCATCGACATTATACGATTACATCGACTGAGGTCCTCCCACGATTAGTATGGCTAATCCAGAGGATAACGGCGCATTGGTTGCCCCCGGCAACCGCCCCGCCTTTGGGTACACTCTCATCTTGTTGTGGTTTTATTTGTTCATCATGATCAATCTACCTTGTCTGTCTAGTGTACGAATTGTGCTTACACTAGTTGCTATGATCTGTGATATGAGTTTTCTACACATATTTAATCTAGTTGCTCAGTTCGTCATGATTTATATTCTGATTTTAATCTGGAAATTGCCTAATATTTTCAACAGATAGCATCGTTGATTTCTTATTCATTGCATTAATAATTGTTCGACAAAGAATATATAGTTAGCCTCATTTGTTCTATGCTAATATTGCATTAATATAGTTTCAACAAAGAATATATAGTTAGCCTTCTATGCTAATACTTTGCTCGCTGCCTGTTTGATGAATTGTGCCACTGTGTTTTCAGCGATTTTCAGCATTGACTGTGTGTGTAAGTGTAACATGAAGGCCTGAAATAGTAACATGAATTAAAGGTGGTCAAATTGAATCAGCAACCTGCAGTTTACACCGCAAGACTGCCCTTTAAGCTCTTCAATGGCTTTGTCCAGTCCAGCAACTCGGATGGGATCGCTGTGGTGAGATCATGTGTGTGTCACCATGACCGTGGTGGGCTGCCTCATCAGTTCTTTAGGGTACCAAAAAAACTTCAGAATTGTTATGTACGAATGGGCTAGTAAATATTTTGGCTTTGGTTTGTCCCAATATTGAAGAATTGTGTTCGATGTTGTTTTTCTTTTTAATGACTTATAGCTACTTAGACTTTTAACTGATAATTATTCATTATCTCATAAATATAATTCTATTCTATGATTGTTTATGAAAGATGGAGTTTTTGGGTGGTTTGATTTGTATGTAACCGTAGCGTTAGCACGAGCAATATACTAGTTGAATAAAACTTAACTGAAGGTGTGATGCAATCAACAACAATGTTGGTGTGTTGCAAGTAATAATAGTAGCCTTGTGTGCAGTGCTTATTTAATATGGGGACTTCAAGGCCTGCTGCCTTCCATACCACCACACATATTTTATATATATCGCCACAAATCCATGGGGTCATGCAAATGTTGCCTCTCCAAAATGCTATAGTTATCGGCATGGGATGCATTGGGATGCCAGCTCGTATCGGTGGGATCAGAATCAGCGGTGGGATCAGAATCAGCGGTGGGATCATGGACTCACCACCCCGTACAAGAAATCTGTATTTTTATGTAGACCTCTTTTGGCAACTGCTCTTGTGTTCACGTGGAATATGGTAGGTGCTGAGAACGTTGCTTGTACAAAAGCGTTGGTCAATGTACAGTACACTAATCTCAATTCGATGTGAGAGCCAAGCGTTTTTACATCACTATACAACTAGAGCCCACATAATGTTTTTACATCACTAGACAAATAGCTGGCCTAGGCTTGCAAGGTCGGTCCTGGTTTTCTGTATATGTGCCAGCGAACCCAGAAGATGCGAGGCCAGCTTTTGTCCAGGAACCAAACTTGTACACCTAATATTTGGATTAGCAAGTGGATGGATATATATATATATATATATATATATATATATATATATATATATATATATATATATATATATATATATATATATATATATATATATATATATATATATATATGATTAAATCTAATGTGTAGATTTAGCATCGCTCCATATCTTTCATAATCAACTGAAACCTCAGCAAGTTATTAGCACAATTGTCTTCTGAAAAGTTATTTTTAGAACAATTATTCACATGACTTCTCCATAACTTAATGAGCTTCCATGTTAGCTAGTATATAACATGATACCTCCTCATGAGAGCGTATTGGTGTTATAGTTTACTTATATTGAGCTATTACTACATTGATTGAGACAACTCCTAATCCGTCATAAAATTAAATATTTTACCATGAATTTTGCAGACTCTAATTATAATCAATTAGGTTAATACGAGCCATCAACTCAGGTAGCACACAATTAACATAAGATCGTATTTTCGATATGACTGGATGAATAATCTTGGATTCAGCCTACATGAAAGTGTTAATTATTGATTCTCGTAAATGAGGAACCCTAGTTCGAAAATAAGTTTCACTGCAACACCAAATTGAGCAATATGTGAACTTCTAAACACATATTACTTACAGAGTTAATTTTCTTTGTAGTAATAGGAAGTTATTATGCGAACAAGCTTTTGAATTACAACAAAAATGCAGGTCACCATTGCCATCGAGGTGGTTGTAGGTGATCAAGAGACAAGACGGCCACCAGCCACCCTGCACGTGCCAATCTTGGTATATCATTCATGTGTGTTGCAGACCATGGTGTTGGAATCAGTGGTGGAAGTCAAATCTCCATATGGACTGTGGTGAGCAGCCTCGACGTTTTCTCTCAAATTGATAGTGCCTACTGTTTGGTTGCTGCACAGGTAACGGTGATGGGACTGTAAATGAATCATAGAGCATAGAGGGGCATTTGAGGTGGAATTGCTATTTACAGAATTTGTTTGGGTGGACAATTACTGTAATGGTGTTAAATGCCATTACAGCTGTATCGTGATGTGATACTGGGCAGGGAGGAGGGAATCGATGATCGTCAACTGTTCGGTATTTGATTGCGTGTTTACCCATTACGGAGGACACCGAAACAAAACAGCTTATAAGACTTATAATGAAATTACGTTACAATTTCATAAACCAAACAGCTTAGTGACAAGAGAATGTTAGAGTGAGATTGGTCTCCGTACGTGAATGCTAATGTTTTAGTGTTCTTTATTTTTGAGAAAAGCTTAATCACTATTATTGGTAAATACTGCAGGGCAATTATCAGTTATATTTTGAGGAAAATGCTCCTTGTATTGGTAGACTAGCATGATCTAATCATTGCATCAGAAGGACAATTGTGTATTATTTATTACTAAAAGAACGAATTGCTGCTAACCTCTTGCAATCACTGAAAACTATTTAAAATCACGACTAAATCCTTGTCGGCTTAACTCTGCCGTATTGTAATCTATATACTATATAAGTGAGACACACATCATGGATAGACTTCTCTCAACATGCAAGAGGTCCAAGCGTCACCATCCACAGATCTCGTCAACATAAGCTGTCACATCACCATCCGAATTAAATCATACATCCATTGTGTTAGTCTTTGAGTACCATGATCTAATCATTGCATCAGAAGGATGTGTTTTCATCTACATTGTTGTTTAAAAAATGTTGTGATGAAATCATTTTAGCATTCATACTTTCAGATTGCATCTTCAAATTTTATAGAAATTCCAGTTAACAGCTGGATATCCTAGTATCTTATATATGTGCATAACTTGTGGTACCTGGTGCAATATGAAGCTATAAGACCATTCACACTCGTCATTCTTTATTCCTCCTTCAAATGAAATATTCCATCCTGGTCATCAAGATTCTCTCCTTCATATCAATTCCTCCCACACTCATCATCCTTTATACCTCATCCTTCATCATATTTTATCCAACCATTTTCAACTACCTCTCCCTTTCCTTTTCTTCTCTCCTCCTCTTCATTTTCCCCACCAAGGACGCCGTCCTCCTCCTCCCTCCGCCTCCCCTCTTCTTCCTCACCACGACGCTCCCGAGCAAGTCCCCATGGCGCCCACCACCCTCTCCAATGTCTTCATCCTCCTCTCGCCCATCCTCCTCCCGTCCCCCTCCGCCGCTCCCAGGTCCTCCGTCGCCGTGCCCGCGCGCGGCCGAGTCATCGCCGTGCTGCACCGGTGTCGCTGCGCCGTCGCCGTCACCGAGTCCCCCAAGATCCTAGAGCTTGGGGACACCATCGCCGGGCTCACGCTCGAGGAGGCCAGCAGGGAGGAGGTGCTCAGGAGGCGGCGGCGCGCCTCGGGGCCGCCGGCGACCTCGATCTGCTTCCGCGGCGGGAGGAGGGCGGCGGCGGCGCTCGAGGCGACGCCTCCCACTTCTTGTTGATGTCGATCTCCCATGGCGCTCCTCTCCCTTCCCCGCACCGGTGGCGGTGCCCTCCCTTCCCTGCCCAGCTCCGGTGGCACACGAGCGAGCGGAGGAGGGTGGGACCGGAGGTGAAGCAGGGATGCGCGGTGCTCTCTCGCTGCACTGCGTGGAAGATGGCGAGCGTCGCCGATCAGTGTTGCCCTTCCTCCACGACGGCACGGAGGCGGCAGAGCAGCTCGAGCTCCCGACGGTGGCGCAAAGGAGCGGGCATGCCGGATGCTGGAGGTCAACGTCCACGGCGGCATCCACCCTCCCGGCGGCGGGCATCCTCCAGTAGAAGGGGCGGTGCGAGGGGATCCGGCCATCCAGGTGGAGCCGACGCGGCGAGGCGTGCCCCTGCAGCCTTCCGGCGTGGGCGCAAGAGAGGTGGTGGCATGCGTGGGGCCCGCGCCTGCTCCCTGGAGGGGCTCCCGTATCCCTTCGAACTATAAATGGAACTGGAGGGGGACGGGGAAATCACGTGGCTTCTCCCGTCCCTGCTGCAGGCCAAAAAACGTCACCGGTGCGGATGGTCTAAACCCGGCTGGGGATGCACATGCCTCGGCGGAGGGGTCACCCATATATATAAACAGTGGTGAATCCCTTGCAGCTGCATTCTTATTTATGTTGTCATCCAAAGGTGAAGTACATGAAACCAAATTCATCGAGCATTTCTGCACAAACAATCAACAAAACAGAACAACACGCAAGATAATGGGATTGGGTTGCATCTGGAAACAAAACTTCCTTGGGAGGACAATGACTTCCGGATGGTAACTTCTATTTGGTAGATATGTAGAAGCTCAAATCCCAATTCCGTAGGATGTACCATGTCATTTCTGTAAGATATTGTGTCAAATATTTGTACAGTCCGGTTACGATAGGACTTGAGTTGTATTTAGCAGTATAGGGTAGAGTCCGTGTCATACTCTGTAACCCGAGCATCCTCATAAATATGAGAGGAGGGCTGCTGTTGTAACCATGACGACATAGCGGCGAGTGTGCTCGCGGGGAAGGCGGCGTGATGCCGGGATCCTAAAGCGGCCGGTGTTGCGGTTGGGGAGGAGCGCCGTAGTCATGCCCCGGGGATGTAGCTTGGTGAACCTCATTAACAAAGATCGTGTCTCCGTTGTCATCGTGATCGTGCAGGTTCGTCTCGGTAGATCAAATCGTCGTTCCGCTGCGTGGAGAGTAGCAGGTGGCTTGTCGCTACGGATGGCTAATTTCTTACAGTTGGTATCAGAGCTATGGTTGGATTGGATCCGAAGCTATGCGGGAGATCACATGGAGATTCGAGGGTTATCCATCTACGAGATGTCGTTCACCGTCAATTCGGTGCAGATATCGCGTAAGGTGGAGGATGATGTGTGGTCGATGCATACGGTGGGTTGATGTGTGCATCGGCCGCGACTAGGAGTTCTCGTCAGATGTTATCGTCGAAGACACATGATACGTCGTTGAAAAAGAGTCGGCTGTGGATGCACATGGCGCAGGGTAGGTGTAAGGATAGAGGAGCCGCCGGAGCGTGGTAGAGTCTGGCGTGTCTCGAAGGACGACAAGATCAGAAGTGCAATAGCAAAGAAGTCGCCACCGTGGAACGGGTCTAGTTTCCAATGGAGGATGAGTTACCTAATTGTCGTATGACTTGTTTGTGTCAGACTCGGCAATCCCAATTGGCATAGGAGCGGAGCAGGTCGTGAGTTGATCCTCTACTGCGTGGAGTTCAAGAGTAAGGCCAACGAGACCTGGTGGCACACGGATCGGAAAAGAAAGGAAAAAGATGTTGCATGCGTCATATGCATGTACAGTACGTGTCTTTTTCCGACCTCGGCTCTGATACCACTTGTAAGAGTGGTGCAGCGGAATCCGACCCGGCCCGCTATATACCACGCAGTCGGCGCCTAACCAGGCCTAAGGTCACTGGAGCCCACAACAACAAGGCCCTGGGCCTAACTCAACCCAAAAGACTAGCCTATTGGGTGAGGACTGCCCCCACCTTTATGTTGTGCTCCCCCACCATCAATTTCCGATGTGGGACTAAACCCAACAATCTCCCCCGTCACATATTGGGCCCAACTCTTCCATCACAACCATCCGTGTGATCTCCCAAAGGCGTTATCCGCCCGAGTCCAACTCTCGATTACAACCATCCGTGTGACCCTCCGGAGACGTTCATGGGCTCCCCCGTCACTATGTGACCCCGGAGATGTTTTCCCAGGTTTTCCGACCTTCGGCTCTGATACCACTTATAAGAGTGGCGCAGCGGAATCCGGCCCGGCCCGCTATACCCGACGGTGCCTAACCAGCCTAAGGTCCACCGAGCCCACAACAACAAGGCCACAGGCCTAACTCAATCAAAAGACTAGCTTTGTTGGGTGAGGACTACCCCACCTTTATGTTGTGCTCCCCACCATCAATTTCGATGTGGAACTAAACCCAATAATGTTTTCTTGGTGTTGCAGGATATGTTGGCCTGGAGGAACGACACGGTGTGCTAGGGGCAACAGGATCGGCAGGGTTCGTGTGCACTCGGGGTGGATTGAGTCGAGAGAGACTACACAGTAGACGTGTTCAGGTTGGACTCGCGCTTGAAGACAGGCACCGGCGACGTGATCCAAGCTTGAGTGCACATGGTGTTTCGGTGATGAGAGGTTTGGGGATGAACTTGGCAGATGGTTTGTGATAGGAGCAGGCAGTGGTTGATCGACAAGCCAAGTCGGTCAGATCAGCTTATGGTGACGAGATGTGTCGTGCAAGAGTTAGCAGGGTTGTGTGCATAACAGAGCTACAAGCCACGACAGGGTGTCGCGGAAGCTGATGGAGATTGCAACAAGCGACGAGGAGAGGTAGCGGTTGGCGACCAGACCTCGAGCCGATGTTGTGGGCTCGTTGGCAATGGCGGATGCTATCAAGTGTTCGGTTGTGGCATGCATGGCAACTGATAGGAGTTCGATTGCGGTTCTGGGTGCTCGGGATCGAGTCGGTGGCGGTGGCGGTAGGGTCGAGGTATGGAGCAGCTCACTGGTGGTCTACCTATGATGGATAGACTGGGCCGAACAGTTCGCGGGGCACATAGCGGACGATTCAGATGGTCGGCGCAGTTCACTTGGAGGGTGAACATACCGTGGTGCATGGCGGAGAGACTGGCGGCAACAGGCTAGTTAGACCGTGGTCAGAGGCGACAATAGGATCAGCGATGACGACATAGGGCGTGGCGGCTGATGGGGTTGTTGTTCTACGTGGCGTGGCGACACGTGGCATGAGCTCGGGATGTGGTCCGCATGGGAGGAGTTTGCGTGCTTCCAAATCAGCAAAGGCGCGGATCGATTCGAGTTGCACGTGCGGATTACTGAGGCGTGAATCGAAAGGCGTGAAGAAGCTTAAAGGGTTGAACTGGAAGGAAGTATAGACGGTGATGTCTGTACTTGCAACTGGAGTAATCTGGTTGGACATGGCTGCAGGAGACTACGGTGTAAGACGTCCGGCGTAGTATTGCAGCAACAATGGAAGGACAATGCTAATGTGGCAATTCTGATATGTGACTTGGTGGTGATTGTGAGGTTCTCAGAATCATAGATGCAGTCTGGCAGAGCATGGTGTTAGATTCGTTGTTTAGCGAGAGATGAATCTAATTTTGCTTAATGAGACATTGTGGTGATAGAAGAGAAGGGTGCACAGTTGCAGATGGAGTCACGGAGTCGGGAATTGAAGGGATAGCAATATTTCTTCGGGCAGCTCTTGATAGAGCGGCAACGGTGACTCAAGTCTGGTGTACATGGAGGTTCGCGCAAGACAGCTTCAAGGTGACGGAATGTTCGCCAAGGTGGAGTTTGTAAGATATTGTGTCGAATATTTGTACAGTCCGGTTACGATAGGACTTGAGTTGTATTTAACAGTATAGGGTAGAGTCCGTGTCATACTCTGTAACCCGAGCCTCCTCATAAATATGAGAAGAGGGCTGCTGTTGTAACCATGATGACATAGCGACAGGCTCGCAGGGGGAAGGTGGCGTGATACCGGGATCCTAAAGCGTCCGGTGTTGCGGTTGGGGAGGAGCGCCCGTAGTCATGCCCCGGGGATGTAGGCTTCAGCTGAACCTCGTTAACAAAGATCGTGTCTCCGTTGTAAATGCAGCGATCGTGCAGGTTCGTCTCGGTAGATCCAATCGTCGTTTCTCTGCGTGGAGATTAGCAAGCGGCTTGTCGTTGCGGATGACTAATTTCTTACACTTGTTTTTCGTTGTTATTAATACAGTATTAATTTCCCTTTTCAAACACAAGTTGACACAGTGTACATTCAAGGTACTTTGAACCCGATTTGAAGACAGCAGAGACCATCTATGGACTTTCCATATATATGGTTCAACATATATGATAGTTGATAGCTTGTCCATTTTAGATGATATATATAGACTCAATGGTGGAGCAATATACACAATGAAAAATTTTGTTGCAGAAGAAAGTAGTATGATCATATATGGGTGTGGGATGCATCAGGATACTTTCTAGTAGCCTTAGTTGCCTATGCTGCTGGAGTGTTGTACAGGGCACATGATGTTCTCCACACAAGAGCAGGTTTTGTGCCTGGTGCCCTGGTCATGCACTGGGTCATTATGGGAGCCAGAGACGGAATGCGACCTCTCATCCACAAATGCTAAATGGCCTCATATATAGGATACATGTAGACCATTTTCCACGTGAGAGATTTATAGAGTATTAGTGGATTGAAGTGGAATGAGAGAGATTGGAGGGCAATTAGTTCATTTTAGACTCAATCCCCTTCATTCCACTCCAATACTATTCTACCCAAACAAGGAATGTGTTCTAATTCCCAACACACAGTTTTTGACTGTTATTTGTCAAGTAGACATTCAAATACTTCAATTCTTTATCTTATTATAATCTCATATATGAGATATCAACTGAGTATAGTAAACTGGCTATGGTTTAAGTCCACAAAGAAAAATGACTATATCATTTATATTTGATTAAGTTTATGCATGCATAGAGAAAACATGGTGTCTAGCAATACATAATTCAAAACCACCCTGAGATATAGTATATGTGCATTAATTTTTTACATAACTTGGCAAAGCAAGCATGGACGGAGAATCTAGTAGCTGTTGATTGACTTGCCTATAGTTAAGAAACTAGTACCAGCTATCATTTGAACTACGACAATCAGACAATGATAGAGAATGCTAAGAATAATGCAAAGTCATAAAGACATGTCAAAATATGACTGAAGTTTGTTAGGAAATTGAGAAACTCTATATTCAAATAGACAAAAACCTGGCAGATTCCTATTGGAAAAGGCTATTGCACAATTTTGAGTATGTTGTATAATACAAGAATAGACTCAATACAAGTGTTCATGCTGCTTTACTGGAGGGCAGAGAAAATTAGGCTCATGTTTTGTGGTCCGGTGGATCATGTAACATCTAATGCATCAGATTCTTGTTGCATTTGATTTGCTTTAAGGACAGGTATCATTGAATTCAATGAAGGTGGACATCATTTTCATTTTATTAATTACAGTCTTGATTTACCATTTCGAACACCATTTGCCACCGTGTACATTCAAAGACTTTGTGTTTATATAAGCCTCGACATATATAGTTGATCACTTGCCCATTCAGATGATATAGACTCACTGGTGTAGCCATATAAACAGTGAAGACTTTTGTGGCAGAAGAAATAAACTGTCAAATTGTCTCATCATGTTCGTCACCAAAAGTAGTATGATCATATATGGTTGTGGGGTGCATCAGGATAGTTGCTAGTTGCCTGATTTGCAAATGCAGTTTGCATGTTGCGTACGGCACAGCATGTATTGGGACATTGGGAGAGACCGAGACAGGCAATGTAACCTCTCAGCCTCATATGTTTGTTGGAGGCGGATATCGTCCAGACATACATTTGAGGCTGAGAACTTACATCTGTTTGAGGCTCTTACACGGTTGAGTCCTGTACATGACTAATACAGGACCTGAACATGATCTCTGTAGGCGGGAGCTAAAACATAGTGCGAGTGACAACTCTTTGGAGCAGTTACTACAACTATGTTATCTGTTCCTAGGTTTCCCCTGTTCCTCAGTACCCACCATTAAAATATTTGCTGCAGTTAACATTAGAGCATGATGTTTGGCCATTCGTACAAACTATTACCCACAATTAAAATATTTTCTGTAGTTAATATTGGAGCATGATGTTTGATCATTCGACATTCAAAAAAATATTTATGTTCCACAAATTTTATTTATGAATTTTTTTTTATAATGAAAGATAGCTTAAGCCTAACTCATATCTTAGTATATTTCCAATAAATGTGCGAACAAGACACAATAATCAAATGTTATGTGTAAAAGTTAACAACGTCAATATTTAGACATAGGACGGAGTACAAAGTACGTGCAACTGTAGAAGGTTTAGTGCAATGTTGTGTTGATTGTATAAGTTTATTGATTTTTTTTATCTTACACTAGCGATGAAAGGCATGGATTGCACCTCCACAGTAACTAATCTTCCCAACGTATGTGCACAGTAATGTGCATATGACATTTATGTAAGTGAGCGGAGTTGTAGCAGATTTCTTTCCAGGTCTAAAGGTAAATCCGCTGTAATTTACGAGTCCAAATCATCCAAGTAGACTCATTTTCTCAAATCAAGTCTCGAATTTTTATGATGGTGTTTTATTTACCCTTGTTTAATTTTGTTCAGATAATGATTGGATGGATGACTGTTTTAACCTGTCTGTAATTGCACATTTTTGTGTTGTTTGATGCAAGAGAGCGACACAATACTTGAACCTGCTTATTCGATTAAATGAAAACGGTGCAGACATTTACAGGTGCACTAATGGTAAGGTTTCAATTTTGGTTATTCTTGGTGCAATGAAGAACCATCACAACACTGATTTTCTGAAGCATGTTCAACGCTGCATCACTGAGAACAGAGGAAACATAACTGATTTTGTAATGTACTGTTATTCAACAACTCAATATTGGTGTTCTGCAACTAGCAGTATCCTAGTGTGCAGTGCTTAAATAGTATGTGCAAGCCAAGGCCTGCTACCTTTGACATGGCACCATACCTATAAGACATGTAGTCACAAATCCTCAGATAACAGACTCCCTGCTGGTAACAGACTTAAATTTCTTATGCAAAATTAGTTGGCCATGCTTCTAAACATAGCTGTGGGAGAGGGATGCATCAGGATGCCGGATCTGTGGCGACGTGCAGAGATGTGAGATGTGCACAGTAGGACTTGCCTTTTCATCAGTCAGTGCTCAAGTCATTGTTCATGGCAGATGACTTGACGGGAGATCCAGAGCTGTTGCCCCATTTATCCCGTGTTCTTGAGAGTGCTTCAGATAAGACCTGCAAGAGTGATCAGTAGACCTGACCATGGACTATGCAAGCTGAGGAGGTAGCTAAAACAGGGGATCTAAGCAGGAGATTGCAGCCAACATGGTCTCAGAACATGTACAGTCCGTCTGTTAGCCCGTCAGTATAGACATAAGCCAGCGTCAGCCTACTGGCGGCCTTCGTTGGCGAGGCGACGCCTCCGTCCTGTTGCCCAAGGCGGAGGCGACAAACCCCGTCGGTTGTACAGGTCGTCTTCACCAGGCGACACGAGTTGGGATCTCATGCGGGCGCATGCGTGGGAGTTCTTCGCGCCAAATCGTGGAGGCAGGGTGGTCGACGGGCTTGGCGAGAGACAGAGGTAGGATGGAGAGGAAAAATTGACCCCGATGCGGCTCGCCACCACCGACCGGAGATCTGGCGTTGCACGCAGGAGAGGATGCGGCGTTGTGGACCAGCTCCTCCACTACCACCCGACACACTTTGGGCTGCCACCTCCTCAACCTCGCTCTCCACCCCGGCCGCCGCGAGCACCTGCAGGAAGAGTGCGAGCTGCTCCCCTGCTAACGAGCGCCGCGACGGGGCTACTCTGTCCTGGCTGCCGGAGCGCGGCGTGCTGCCACCGCGAGATCCACTCCGCCACGGCAGCAGCAGCAGGAGAGAGGGTCAGAAAGGAAGTGAGGAGAGGGAGGGATGGGAGCTCGCGATTGGGAGGCAGGGAGAGGGCTGAGTGGATAAGAGGGAAAGAAAAACAAGGACGAGAGAAAAATAAAAAAATGGTTGTAACCATGTTTCTCTTATTTATTTGTTTGATACATTTTCTATCAAATGGCCACACAATGGTATGCACATTTTCATTTGTAGTTGATCTTACTACCTTCAAAGCATTAAACATGGGTTGTATGAGTTGTAAATACGTATATGCGTATGCAAATAATAATGCAGGATTCTTACATTAATAATAACAACATTGTTTTAGCATGCAAACAGATCTACAAATTCCTACATTATTATTTGCATGAGCTTATGTGGAATGCCTAACAAGATTGTGAATGTATTATTACAATATATATAGTTTAATGTTTTCCACATGGCAGGATTCCTACATGTGGATAACTTACTCAAGTCATTCGATCTGAAAGAGTTTCTCAGGTTCAAAGCAACTTCTTCATAGTCAGTGACATTATGAAGAATATATATATATAAAGAATTCATTGTACACTAGTAACAAATAACACTGTTATGGCGTTGGTGGACAGATGTGTGTATTCTGGTAGAAATGCCACATCATGATGAATTTTATTCCGATATATATGTGGTGGACTCATGCTATATACCGTGCTTCGTTTCGTTGGTTACCTCACCATTTTTTTTTTCGGGTAGGTTACCTCACCATTACAAATTACAACTACCACTGAATCGAAAACAATTTACTGAAATTCTGTCTTTACTATTCATCGATGATTTGTGATCACCACACCGGTGGATAATCGTGCATTAGTGATGAGCAGTTACGACATCTGCTGCTGGCTTCCATGTGCCAAAATGTATGATATATGTCACTGCGCTCAGTTACACAAGATTAGACTCATCCGTGAAGCTAAGCACAAAAAAAGTTTGATGTACTGAACCCGATGATCATGCTTATCACCACCAAATTAGTATCAATCACACCCAGAAGTGCTATACGTGCTTGGTCACAGCAAAGCATCGAACTGAGTTCCTGAGAAGATGAATGTTCAATAGAGCGGTTTAGTTCCGGTATAAGTGCAGGGTGGTTAGGCTTGTTAGACTGACTCCAGCTAGCGGAGTCCGCATACGCCGCTGGATCTGCAAAATGTGGCAGCGGTGGCCACCATAGCGACTCTAGCAGAGTCTGCGCGCTCGATGCAAAATGCAGGTGCCCTCACAGCTGCAATCCTTGGGTGACGCATCCCAACCGCCGGTGGACCCACCCGCCCCACTCTCTCCTCGTCCTCCGTCCTCCTCCCGGCTCACCGCCTCGACCGCCTCCGACTCCTCCAGGTCGGCGCAGCTGGCTCCATCTCCACCCGCGGCCGGCCGCCTCGCGACCTCCTCCGCCTCCGCCTCCGCGACCGCCTCCGCCTCGCCTCCAGCCCGCGCCCCGCCTCCTTCTCCACCCGCGGCCGCGCCATGACCGCCTCGCCTCCTCCTCCAAGACGGGCGTGGCTGCCCGGCTCCTTCTCCACCGTGGCGGCGGATCCATGTTCGGTGGATCCGCGGCGGATCCAGCCCGGCGGCGCTTCGTCTCTCTACACCGCCTCATTCTAGTCTTCTGGCGGTCGATTCGTTGGCGGGCACGCGGCGGCTGGTGGAGCAAGGAGGCGCTGCTCATCCTCATGCCGACGCCGCCCAGCTACGCCGAGCTCGACGGTGGCGCCTCCTCGGCGCATGCGGCTGTCCGTCGACACTGCCGGGCGGGCGATGGCGGCGGCGGCTCGAGGCGCCAAAGACCATGGACTGCCGTCGCGGCGCCCCCATGACAACGACGGTGGGGCGACCTCCCTCCGCGTGGGCGAGCTCCTCCGCTCGCGGGAGCCAACGGCGTGGGAGGATGCAACAGATGCTTGCACGACGCCATCGAGGTGCCCTCCTCCTCTCTGCATCCTCTCTCTTTCCTCAAGCGGCGATGCAGAGGGAGTTTGCCGGAGACGGTCTTAGGGCCTATTTAGTTGGCACAAATTTATGGCAACACTTTTGGGCACCTAAACCTAAGCTTTATTAGCAGACCAATTACAAAACTAATTTCACATATAGGCGGAAAATTGCGAGACACGAATCTATTAGGCTCGATAGATTCGTCTCGGCGATTTGAGCGGGAGTTGTGCAATGGGTTTTGTCATTAGTCCGCTTAATGCTATTAATTAGTGTTGCTAGTTTGAATGAGACGCGTGAAACACTGCATGCAACAGTAAATTCGAGGTACACTTTTATTATTCAGTAAGAGCAAGTTTAATAATTTAGCAGTCAGATATGACCTCTTATAGCCCACCTCTCACCAACTAGTATAATGGTTTAGCCTTCACATTTAAGATGTGACTCATTTATCTCTCTCACATAGATCTTTGGTTCTTGTGCCCAAGTTGTAAGCTTACGACCAACCTCTCTCTCTCTCCTCCACATCATCATTTAGCCAACTTGCATTCACCATAATACTTGCTCTAAGAGCAAGGTTAATAATTTAGCCCGTTGAAGGCTATGTGCCATTGCCATGTCACATACTTAATCATATAGCCAGCTCGTATAGTAGATCGAGTTAAGTTAGATCGAGTCCAACGAAAGGCAAACCCATTTTGCCTCCTGCGCCTCTTGTCGGCGTTGCTCGAGAACCACTCCAGGCAAGGCAAACATCGAGGCAAATTGCGAAGAGAGAGGGGATGCAAAATTGCATCTCCTCTCTCCTCGAAGGCATCCGCCGCAACTCGCAGGAGGGAGAAGACCGGCCTCGCGCGGGAGGAGGAAGAGGCAGCGGTGAGGAGCTCGGTCGCCGGCGCGTCTAGGTGAGCCCGCGGCGAGGAGCTCGGTTGTCGACGGGGCTAGGCGAGCCCGCGGTGAGGAGCTCGGCCCCTTCCTCTTCCTCCCCCACGGCGTACGGCCCGCACGACGACGCGAAGGAGCAGGGGAGGACGGGCCTTCCTCCTCTCCGGTGGAGTTGTTGCCTCCTCCCTCCTCGTCGTCTTCCGACCCGAAGTCGCTGCTGCTGCCGCCGGACCGAAGCTGCTGCTGTCGTCGCCACGGAGAGCCGGCGCTGGAGCTCAAGCCCAATCCATGGCCGCCAGCGCGGGCCTGCTCTGCCGTGGCCATTCCGCTTCGCCCGCGGCTGCGCTGCATCGTCCGTGCTCGACGACACTCGGGATCCGCCGCCGCTGCGGCTGGGCCGTCGCCTTCTCCGCCGCTTCCGTCGCGATGGGCTGCGTCCGCGTCGACGCCGTCCCGTCCGTGCGGTTGACCGAATCCGGCCGCCGGCGCCGACACCGCGTCCCTTTCCTCCCTGTGATTTCGCAAGGCCGGGTCCTCCCGAGCAGGGAAGATGATGGGCGGAGCGTGGGGCAGCGAGTTGCGGAGTAGCTATGGCCTCTGGCGGAGGAAGGGAGGAGTTCGCCTTGGATTTTGCTTTTGCCTCTTCTCGTTGGAGACGATCGATTTTGCACGGGCGAGGTGTTCACTGTACGCGATGCAAATGAAGGAAATGCATTCACATTTTGCCAAGCGTTGTTGGAGTCAGTCTTGACTATTAGGTTGATTATCTTAAAGGTGTGAGAATTCAATGCTTATATGCGTACCTGATCTGTTGTGGTTTATATCTTTGTTGCCTCCTCGTCAAACGAAGGAACAGGGAATAGAAAACTAGGAAGAAGATACACGGGATCCGGAGAGGAAAGCAACCAGCTGCTTTATGCGCCGCGTAGCTGAGAGCTGGCGTTTTGCGTCGGGCGCAGCGATTTAGCCGGCGACGAACGAAACTCCCGCCTCCCTTCTCTCTCCTCTTTTCTCTTTCTGCCAGCAGAGATTTATCTGACGTGGAGATGGTTGCAGCCCGCCTAGGTGGCTCTATAATACTTGCTCTAAGGAGACTGGCTCTGTCCGCTGGGACAAAGATGGGGATGGTTGCTCCACGGAGCGAACCGGATTCGACCCATCGATCCATATGTAGTATCGTGGAGCACCACAATGATCCATTTGTAATATCCTGCACCAATGGATTACGTGGATCGATCCTCTTCGGCTAATTAGCTGAGACAGCAGCCGAGTACGCACGTGGGGGCGTCGTGTCGTTGCTGCTCTGTAAGTGTGTGACTACCGCTTGTGTTTACTTCCTCTGAATTTTCGTGAAATCCGTGCATGCCTCGACTGTTGTTCTGAATTTGTGTC
This sequence comes from Cenchrus purpureus, assembly GCA_022644695.1. Lineage (NCBI taxonomy): Eukaryota > Viridiplantae > Streptophyta > Magnoliopsida > Poales > Poaceae > Cenchrus > Cenchrus purpureus. The sequence continues at coordinate 132,795,377 of CP053460.1, read as the reverse complement.
CGAATGAAGGATGCAGGCCATGAACCAGTGTCGAATGTTGATGTGTTTGCTGGGGCATTGGGCTTAGGCCGCCATGGCAGGAAGCACTACAAGCATCCATGCAGGGAAGAATCTTCTTGCTTGGAGTGAAGAATCGTGTCTGAGAATCAATGACGGATGGCCTTGCACCTTGCATCTTCTCGTTCTTCCTGAGCCGCATCCCTTTTATCAACTAGGCTCTGCAAAACACAACCCACCACGCCACATCCTGCTCCCAAGCTGCTGCAGCTCGTCCATGGCAGCGGAAGCAGTGCTGCCAGGAGGTCGAGGCTATGCTCCTCTATCTGCAGGAGCCTCTCCCCAACGGCCTGCGCACCAGCTTCTCCATCCGCCCTCAGCCTCGCGCGCACCGCCAGCCGCCATCGCCCCGCCGGCCGGACGACTATGCGCCACGCGCTGGGGCACCAGGAGGAGCTGCCGGCGGAGGAACCGAGCAAGTGCAGCAGGTGGTGAAAGAGCGGCAACTCGATTAACAGCTCCGACGAGGAAATGCGGTTGGGGAATTGCAAAACCTTTCACCTCGAAACTTTGCGAATTCGTGAAAGTGTTCTGAGATGAGTCGAGTTGCAAGTCTGTTTCGTAACATGAAAGTATTCGCGAAGGTGTTTCGTTATTTTTACATGATTAAATAATTGCCGAATGAGGTCTGCTTCTCTGTTGTTTCGAACAGCAGAGTGTAATGAGATTCGGAAACTATGGCGATGGAAACTTCGGATATATTAAAGATATTCACTCGGCCGTGGATGAACTCGATTCGAGACCTTGATGATCGATGGCTTTCACGAATGAAGAGTCAAGGTCAAGGGAAGACTCAGTCAAAGGCGATGCCTCAAAAGTCCGGGTTCAAGTGTGTGAACTAGATGGCCGGCTTTGTAAATATGTGAAATTAGCTCGCAAATCACGGATGTAAAAGACATTCATGTACATGTTCACACTTGAATATTCTTTAGATTCGAGGGTAATCTCGAATGTAAAAGTCCTTCGCCTCCCTATAAAAGGGGTTCGAGGGCACGTGTAAAGGGGTTCACAACTTTGAGACGAGAGATGACTTTCGGGAAACCTTATCCTGTTGCTTTACACGCTTTCTTGCATCTCGCTCGAATCTTGTGTTCGGGACTCCATCCGATTTTCGGACCCCCAACATTGGCGCCCACCGTGGTCTCAAAAAAACAACTCACGATGCCTCCATGTAAGAAGTCCAAGAAGAACACACCACAAGCTAACCAGAAGATATCATCAAAAGACAATGGAATCTCTCACCGCAGTAACCTTCGCAAATCTCGCATCCAAGAAAGAAGGGCAAAACTTGAAGCTCTTCAAGGCACAAGCCGAGAAAACGGCGCACACTGGAACCATTTATCAAGAAGAAGATGATGAGGAAGATGACCAGTCAGTGAGACAGAGAACTAGAAAGAGTCCACCAAAAAGTACCGATGCTCCGATGGAGAAAGAAAGATTCGTGAATCACCGGAAGCAAAAAGAAGAGCTTGGAGAAACTGGAAAAACTCAACCAGCAAAAGAACAAATAGAAAAATACAAGAAATTGATGAAATGAAAGAGCAAGAAAACAGCTCACTATGGCGCGATTCGCCACACGTAACTCGTGCCAAGACAAAAAGAACAACAAGAGAAAACTTCTTCACAGGCAATGGAATCTCGCCATTCGCAGATCCAGAGTCGCCACTTTCACTAGGGCTGCAAACAGCACCATGGCCACCGAAATACAAACCAGTTTCTCTCCCAAAGTACAATGGATATGGGCATTCTAGGGCAATTCATCATGAGCTATGAAGCAGCCGTAAATTCAGAGGAGATGATGTTGCATTGGCTAAATCTTTCATCATTGCTTGTGAAGGTCCAGTCCTCAATTGGTATTCCTTGTTGCCTCCACATTCAATCTGCAACTGGATTGATCTCAAGACAAAATTCATTCAAGCATTTCAAGTGTTTCATGAAACTTCGCAAAAACCATCGAGACCTCTTCAATTACAAGCAGAGATAGAGAGCCACTGCAGAGCTTCATGAGAAGATTCATGCAACAAAAGTCCCAAATTCGGAACAGATGACAAAACAACAATCCAAGCGATCAAAGGTCCGACTCAGACCAACAGCCAGACTTAACCGTAAAAGAACCACAGAGCATTGAGAACTCTTGATTTAACTAGAACAATACATCAAGTCCGATGAAGATCATCGAAAAAGAGTTGCCGAGCAAAATCAAGCAAGGCAAGGCAATAGAGGAACAACGTGGAGGCCTCCCAAACTCCACGAAACATCAACAATGTGGAAAACCCTGTTCAATCGGGACAACAGGATCAAACACAAGAGGAGGCTTCTCATCAAGAGGAAGGGGAGAGGAAGAGGACCTCAAGATCCAAAATCATGATGCAAGAGATCCATACTTCTATGAGATATCATGGGAGGGTCATAGCAATCAATCTTGTCCAAACTAGAAAGAACATAGCAAGAATCCAACAAGAGAAAACCATGATGACCATGCTCCACAATGCCGAACCAATTCCGTCAAACTTCCGCAACCACAGCTCATGGGTCCTCAACCAAGCCCAATCCCAATTCAGCAATTTCAACAGGCACAATCATCTTGGCAGCCTTCGCAATAGTTCTATCCCCAATCCCAGGCAATTCAAACCATTCAAAGAACCACAACCAATTCAAGAAATATTGCCGCCCACCGTGATAATTCATCAAGGCTAGAGTCGAGTTCGAGAGGCCACAACCGAAAGCATTGCCTTCTTCGAACTATCATGCCTATCACAGAGGCTCACCATGGAGTTCAAACAAAAAGGCAAAGAAACAACTACTTCAGATCTGTGAACACAGTCATCAATGACGGTCCAGCAGCGCGACCAGAGTGGGCCAAAGTACCAATAACATTCACCGAACAAGATTTCGATTGAAGTCAACAGACCACAATGATGCCATGGTCATCGAGGTGAACATAGCGGATGGGTCATCGGAAAAGTTCGGTGGATAATGGAAGTTCGATATATCTATTCATGAAAACTTTCGAGAAAATGAGTTTGAGTCAACACATGCGCAGCCACCGAGTACCCTCACCGGGTTTTGGAGGAAAGCCAATCAAGCCGAGAAAGATATCCTTCCAAAGATCCTTCGGAGATCTTGACAATGCTAGAACCGAGACTCTAACTTTCGACGTAGTCGACATGTATCATCCCTACTACGCGATCTTCTAGAGGGTTCATCAACAAATTCGACGTCGTGATAAGGCAACAGTTCTGCATGAAAATCCCGACCAAGGGGTCATCACGATTTGGTGATCAACAAGAAGCCGAAACATCGAGAAAGGCTTCACGGGTCAAAGTAATGTCCATCACCTAAACTCAGAAGAAAACAAAGAACCCTATGTTGAGGCCAAGAGATAAAGAAAAGTTGAGTTTGGCGAAACAAAGAAAGTGTATTTAGATGATATGCCGATAGCAGTCGTGATAGGGGCTCATCTAGCCCCAAGAAGAAAAAGAACTTACAATTCTAACAAGAACAAAGATGTCTTCGCTTGGTCAGCCAAAGACTTGCAAGGTGTCGATAGGGATATCATTGAGCATGCCCTGGACACAGATGAGAAAATAACTCTGAAGAAGCAAAAACTCAGGAAAATGTCCGAAGGAAAAGTCAAAGCAGAGAGGTCAAGTACGAGGCTTCGGGATGCCAAGGTGATTAGGGAAGTCATGTATCTGTTTGGTCGGCTAACACCTGCCGAAAGAAGAAGAATGGGAAGTGGAGAATGTGTGTGACTTCACAGATTTGAATAAAGCTTGCAAGAAAGATGACTTCCCTTAGAAAGGGTGGACAAGGTCGTTGATGACGCCGCAACAAATGAAATGCTATCACTCCGGACATGTTCTCGTGGATATCATCAAATAAAGTGCGAAGAGAAGACGAGGAGAAAACAAGTTTCATCACTCCTTTCTAACTTTTTGCTTCGCCGTAATGCCGAGGGTCTAAAGAATGCAGATGCACATTTTCAAGAATGATAGCAATAGTGCTTCATCCTCGCCTTCGAGAAATATTCTAGCATATGTCGGCGATATATAGTCGTCAAAAGCATTCAAAGAAGAGACCACATCGTTGATTTAGCGAAACCTTTGCGAACCTCGTGAGCAAAGAAATCTTAAGCTAACTCGAGAAGTGTGTTTTGCATTCACAAGGAAAAGTTTTGGGTGCTTGGTTTCGACAAAGGGTATTGAGGCAAATCCCGACAAAATCAAGGCCCTAGTTGAGATGCAAGATCCTGCTTCGTGAAAGATGTACAAAAACAGAGAGTGGCCGCCTAATGATTCATCCCCGTGAGCAGAGAGAAGCTTGCCCTTCTTCCAAGTTCTCCAAGTTCCAAGAACTTTCAAGGGTCCGAATCTCAAAGCAAGCCTTCCAAGAACTCAAAGATTACTTGTCAAACATGACCAAGCTATGCCTCCAGCCAAAATCGCCACTCGCTGTATGCCGCTTCTAATTCAGCCGTAGAGTCTGTACTAGTGCAAGAGAAAGAGGAAGAAGGAAAATTGAAACAAATTCCAGATATTTCGCTCGGAAGTTCTTTCGGGATCCAAACTCTTTTACTCAATTAGAGAAGATAACATATGCAATCATTATGGCAGCAAGAAAATTAAGGCATTACTTGAGGGTCACAGAATAAGAGTTATCACGAATCAACTGAATGATTTGTTCACAAATAAAGAGGCATCAGACGAATCATCAAGTGGGCCTGAACTATCGAATACAGCGTTGACTTCGAAAGAAGAAATGCAATCAAATCGCAAGTCTTGGCAGATTTCGTGGATCGGACATCGCAACTCATAATTATGGCGAAGATATAGTCACACCATGGGTGTGATGGGGCTTGGTGTGATAGAGGGATTGGAATATCAGCAATTGTAATATCTCCGGAATCGTGATAAGATATGTGCTCGGCTTGATTTCGTGGATGATGTACCACTAACAACACAATCGAATATGAGGCTCGCTATCTTTGAGAAAGATGAAAGCTCTGGGTCAACAAACCTTTATCATCAAGACAGATTCCAAAGTCATTCAGGAACACATTGAGAAAGAGAGCGAAGCAAGAAATCTGCTACGGTGAAGTATCTTGAGAAAGTCGAGAGATGGAAAGGCATTTCAAGGGCTATTCACCCAACATATACCAAGAAATGAAAGCAAGTAACTAGAACCGAGCAATGCCTCCGGACGTGTTCTTTGAAATCATCAGAGAGCCATCCATCAAAGATCCAAAGCCAAAAACTGTGAACATTGTAGAAACTCACGATTGGAGAGCCGAAATCATGGCATACTTGAGGGGCCACTATGAACCACAAGATGAGTTTGAGGAAAAAGGCTAAGGCAAAGAGCAAGAGGATATGTGTAGTAAATGGGGAACTTTACAAGTCCGAGTAATCGAACCATGGCTAAGGTGCATAACCTCCGAAAAGGGTGTAGAACTTAAAGAAATCCATAGTGGATTCTGTGGTGCACACATAGGCACAAGAGCTCTAGCAAGCAAAGCAATAAAGCAAGGATTCTTTTGGCCCTCCATAAACTTTGATGCAAAGAAGCTGGTTCAGGAATGCGAAGCATGCCAAAAACAAATGAATCAAAACCTACCATCTATGCCGCTCATCTAATTCCACCATCATGGCCTCAAAGGTGGGGAATGGATTTGGTCGGCCCATTGCCGACAAACCAAGGAAACCGCAAGTTCACAAAGAAGCAGCTGATTATTTCACCAAGTGGGTGGAGGCGAAGGCATTAGCGAATATCACGACCAACAGCTCGTAAATTTTTCCGCAAAACATAACTGCAGATTTGAGTACCAAGAGAGTTAACTATTGACAATGGAAAATAGTTCGAATCGCTATTCTTCAAAGAATATTGTAAACTACGGGAACCCGCCGATGTTTAGATCTAGATGACCCATAGGGGTGTTAACCCGGTGGTTTAGTTGTTCGAGGAATCTAAGGCTAAGAACTCGAAGGTTGCGCACGGCGCCGCACGGAACACGTAGAACACGGCGAGTTTATACGGTTCGCCTGCGAGAGTAAAACCCTACGTCTAGTTGTTGGTGTCGATTGCTTGAGGATTACGTGATCGTACAAGGGTCGCCTTGCCCGCCTTATATTGGCCACGGACAAGGTCGGTCCCATTCTCGGGTACGACCAGAGACCTAAGTCTAATTGATTACATCGCTTGCCATATCCGTCGATCCGCTTTGGTCGAATCCACCGATGTCTTGTCTTGCACGCCAAGTCTTGAAGTCGTTGTGGATAATGTCGCCCGGAATCTTCCGGAAGGTCTTGAGAGGTCGTGTGGGCCACCAACTAGGTCGGTTGGGCTCACCGACAGTCGACGCGTTGTCTGGTAGCACTATGCCCACCGCTGTCTTTAACGACTACATTGTGTGGTGGTATAAGCCTCAATCGACGGACCATCGGTCGGTATATCGTTATACCGACGGATCACATCGATCGCAATAATCGCATCGGTATAAAGTTATACCGACGATCGATGCTCGATAAAGATATACCGGACCCATAAATAACGACGGACGTTAATTCTTGGTTTATAGCGACGAATGGTTGACGACATAGTTTTCTATACCGACTAATAATCCAACGCTAATGATTAAATCAAAATTAAACAATAAAATCATATATAGATTAACCTCACATTGACTGTCCAATACTAATCTTTCAAACAATACTTGTCAAGCTGAACACAGCACATAAATTTTAATTGAACCGATGGATATCAAACACACACAAGTGAACATATATAATCTTAGTTGAGATTAAAGACATCAACAATTCTCTAGTCACTGAATTTAGTTCTAATAGTTCATAACTTCAAATGTTTGGCTTGACCACATACAAAATAGAGGAGGTAGCCACATACAAAAATCCGTCTCTAGCTCTACGCAGCCATAAGTTAGGCTTGTCACAACACACACATGAGATGTGGCTACACAAATTCACATGACATATACAAAAGGTCTCAAATCTGTCCAAAACAAAATAGCATCGGCAAGCAATGGTCCTCATGCTGCGGACACGATCGAGCATCATGCTTAGTTGTGATCTGCTACCTCTGGGACTTCCCACCTGAACAAAGTGAAAAGTGGAAATTTTAAACAAAATGCATTTAGCATTTCAGCAGCATTATAGTTGTGATCAGTAGTCCCTTGTTATACAGAGAGCGAGAGGATGGTACACATGCAGAGTAGTTGTCAATTTCAGAATAGTTGTTTACTTAAACTGAAATACAAAACATACCTATAGACTGCAGTGCCTCTACTAGATTGATGCCTCCTTTAACTGTCAGAAATATCAATGTTAGAAAATTGTCTCTCATCACACATTAAAAAAGAAACAAAGACAAGTATGTTACTCTCTTGTATGGCCATGCAAATAATCCATATGGTTCAGGGAAATGTAGTAATAACCCGTATGGTTCAGATAAAAAGATGTTTTCTAGTCTCAGATAAAAAGACAGAATTGAAGTCAAGTGTAGGTCTTGTATGGACACACAACAAATCAGAAGCTTAAAAGTTAGGATATTTACTTTCTTTGTCTAGATATCAACATACATAGTAAAGCAAATCTAGACAATATTTATCTAGACTTGCCCTGTTCAGATTTAGAATCTAACTCAAATTGCCCAGAAAATAAACTTCAAGTTCTGAATATTTATCACTGGATTGGAAGCAAATCTTGACAATAATATATGGTAAAACAAAAGTTTATAAAATAGTAAGCAATTATTTGTTTGACATCTAAGGTTCAGTTGAGGTTCATAGTTATATTTCAAATTAGCATGGATGGTGACAGTAGTAAGCTTAACTGATCTGACAGTAGTTGAGGTTCATAGTTATATTTCAAATTAGTGGATAAAATAGTTCTAGAGAAGAAGAAATGCAATCACATATGTAGACTCTAGAAACATGGCAACTCAGCTTCCAAAATGCAATTAGTTCTAAGGCCCCTGTTCTTTTCCTTAGAAAGGAATAGTGAAAAGCACTATTCACCCGTCACATCCATCACATCTTCTCTCACACAAAACACTATTCCGGCACTATTCATTTGCAACTTCACTATTCCTTTTCAACCAAAAGAACGGGCCCTAAATAGAGGAAAGCGAGCACATGCACAGTGCGTTGACTCTCTGATTAGGCGGAGATGAGTGCTCAGGCTGCCACATCATTAGGAATTTAGAGCAACATATCCTAAGGAAATTGAACTTGTTTGACAGGAAGGTTGCCGGCTTGAAAGAATAAACCAAAATTACCAGACTGCATGTAATGACAATTTCAAAGAGAGAAAGAAATGGAATACAGGACAAACTTCAATAGCTATACTTCAATTTATAGGACCAATTTTATTTTCAGTCTTTCGAGCAAAAGAGAATTACAAGTATATATGTGCAAAACTGGATCGTTCTTGAGCATCGTAAATTTATAATCGTAAATTTATAAAAACTGGATGCAAAGAGTCACATCGTATAATTCATGACAAGACCGTAAAGATCAGTACCTAAAGCAAGAAAAACCTACACTAAATCAACATGGGCAAGACTGGAACTTATGCAATAACAGATACAAGTGAGTCATCTATCACAGTAAGTTCATAGCAAGTTCGCTAGCCATCAATGAATAATCATATGGTTCAGAGAAATGTTGTAATAATCCATATGGTTCAGAGAGTAATCCCAAGTGCTGCAAGTAAGCACATATCAGATTGCTAGAAAATCCTATCATTAACTTGGAATCTTTTATCAGTTGTCATTGCTACTGAACAAATCTACTACTACATTTTTTTCGATAGACTCTTCTTTCCATCGTATAAGACACAGGTCTTATGATAGCAGCTTCATTTTTGTTTATCTTCTTCTCATATTTGTAAGCAAAGATACACAACTTTAATTATTGGCTGAGGATATTATTTCAGAAGTGATTAATATGGAATTTTTAAGTTAGCATATGAATAAATACAAGAACAAGTGAGTATTTGCAAGCATCCCAAGTCTGCACATACTGAACACTAACAAGGTTGGAGAAGAGTAATTGTTTACTGAAACTGAAATGCAAAACATACCTGCAGGTTGTTGGGAAGACTGTGATGCCACCTTCAACTATCAGAAATATCAGTAGTTGAGAATTTGCTCTGTCCACACATGAAAAAAAGGCACAAAGACAAGCATATTACGCTCTTGTATGACCATGCGATTGACATCTTATGAGCATCAGCCATCCTCTGCACATCACCCTAAAGCCAAGGCAGAATAATATCTCATGTCAGCACAACATTGACAAAAAACTTCGCAATACTGGTCTCCAAAATGAGTAACACACTTTGTACAAGGGCATAATATCTTGTTGTCTACCGAATTCTAAATGCAAAAGCTAAGAAACTCTTTACCCCTTGTAAATATAACTTATTGTGCCTACATGCAAGTTCTAGGTTGAATCCCATTTTAACACAGGTAGCACTTTTAGAATTTGTAAATTAATTGTTATCTACCTATCATCATCGATCCATGTTTTACCCATCAACCTTTAGATTGGTGACCAACCAGATTTATGATGAATGAATAATTATATTTGTTATATCATTGTAGTCTTAAATATCAAAAACAGTTCACAAATTAAACAGCCACTGCTTACTACATGAATGAAGGCACTTCACTTTTAGATGCATTCTACTCAACAATGGACATAAAGAATGAAAAAAATGTCATTTAATTTTTGTTTGGCAGTACATCCTAGTCTTCAATGAATAATTCGTATGGTTCAGAGAAATGTTGTAATTGTTGTTGCTAAAAGATGAATCATGGCATGACCCTCGGTCCCTTTTCTAGAGTTCTGCAAGAAACACTCCAGATTGCTTATTGGCTATGCAACTACTCCACCAAAACATTTATCAGTTATCATTGCTACTAAACAAATCAACTAAGCATTTACGAGACATGCTTACACTGTACAGAGAAGGAAGAACAAGATGCACCCCATGTTCATACCTGGAGCATGGCCTAGCTCGGAGCTCTTGATGCAACGACCTCCTTCAAGGGGCGAAGCAGTGCAGTCGGCTGGACGGGCCTAGCCATGGCCACCGGACCTCGATGGCAGCACCTACAGATCCGTGGCTAACTGATGAATGTGGATGAAAGATTTAGGTAACAAGTTGATAGCTAGGGTTACTCACTAGCCGAAGGACGAATCCAATCTCCATGGAATGCAAGCACGAGGTCAAATCCTATTTTAGAGAATGGGAGCGACTCGGGGAATGGGAGCGGCGGGCGCAGGGTCGGCGAGCACGCGCGCGATTTGGGAGAAGGGGCAGGAGCGCAATCCCTTCACGAAGAGCGAGAAGGCAGTGGGGAATCTCGGGAGGAAGGCGGCGGCAAGGAATGAGATAAGAGCTAGGGTTGCTGGAGTAACAGGACCGAGCGCATGAGACTTGGGCCGGGAGAGAGAGAGAAATGATCGGCCCATGTGTACCGCTGCATCCTTCTATACCGACGGATCAGGCGATGGTACATGTGAAGTGCCAACCGGATAGTTTGTCGCAAACTTATAACAACGCATCGCTTGTGATGTTAGCTACTTATAACGACGCACATTTGTCGTTATTATGGGGCTGTGGTATAGTGTAGGCCGGACCCACTTGTCGGGGACGGCCGTGAGCTCTGTCAGTGGGGACCCGAGTACCCATGTCTCCTAAGCCCCGGCGAGGTGTGTCTGCGCGACCTTAGAAAGGTCATGGCCGAGTCGTAGAGCTATCGACGGGTCGAATAGCATGCACGTCGGTCCAAAAAAAAACAAATCGACTTATCAACCGACTGTTGAAATCTTTGCCAAAGCGAAGAGAGGTCGAGTGACGACCTATAGGAAGCGGCTTCCAATAGATCGAAATAATGACGAAAAAAATTTCAGAGGGCATCAAGGATGCACTCATAGAGTAGTATCCGAGCATCGTGGCGGGCGGGATGGCGGTATGATGATCAAAAAGAAAGAAGAAGAAAATTGGGTCAGTGGCGTGATGAGAAATAGGTTTCCCAGCAGTCGATCGACAAAGAAAACAAGAGGGTGTCGAGACGCCTCGTAGAGTAGTCCGACATTGAAGCATGCGGCATGGCTGGTTTGATGCTCAAAATAGAAAAAAAACCGAGTCATGGTTTTGATCGAACGGCGTGCAAAGGCACCCGGATCTCCCAAGATGGCTGCAAGGAGTCTGGGCCGACCTCAAGGAGGCCTTAGAGGCGTGCCGACCTCAAGGAGGACTCAAATCAACAATTTCGATCCGAGGATATCCGCAGGATCTTGAAAGGCACATGAAGAAGTCGTTTGATGATGTCGAGCTTGAAGTCGTGATATCCGAGCCATTGCCAACGGTTGTAGAAAATATGTAAATTTGAACGTATGGAGTGTAGAGACACCTGATATCTTGCAGCTGCAAAGAGTCCGGTAGGGCCACTGAGGCATGCCGACCTCAAGAAGGTCTCAAACCAAAAGCGCCAAGCACCCCGAGGTACTTGGGGCCATTAGGGCGCACCCCTGTGGAGGTCTTCATTCCCGACATAAAAATCCGGGTGTCCAAAGTAGTCGACAGGCTACAAGAGCACACCGACCTCGTGAAGGTCACTTATCCGTATGCCCAACTAGGTTGGCGAGCCATAGACATACCGAGGTATTGCAAGACCTAGGTATTAAGGCACGCCGACCTCAATGAGGTCGTTGGTGCCTAGATGACCAACATAGCTGCCACCATCCAAAGAGAGCGAATACTAAGATATTGACGACCTTAGTAATAGGCACACCGACCACGGAGGCCCAATGAAATCGTAGACGTGAAGCTTCTGATCTTCAAGCGCCCAGATGGATCCGCAGAGCGAAGGCACGCCTACCCGGAAGGTCTTCAATTGAACCTACGACCATTCTCGCTGAACAAAAATATAGGTTGATTGGAATAGGTCCGTTTACATGCAGAGCCATAGCGGGTGCACTAGGACGCAGAGCCTAGCGGGTGCAATGAAGATGTGGAGCTTGTGAAGAATTCATTTAATTATCATCGCCGTCTTACGTAGATGAAGTAAGGTGCGAGGTCCTCGACGCGGTCGCTTATCTTTTGCCGTGGCGGTCACGGGTCAACAGTGGTCGAGATTTTCTTGCCACCCGACGACATACCGCCCACGAATCAAGGGGTGCCATAGCCATGTGATCGATGCACTAGCGACAAAGACATCACGAGGCGGTAAAGTCATCGTCTTTAATCACGCACATGTCTGCAGCCCTCGGACCACGTGGGGACAATATCATTACTTTGCCGTGCCCAAGGCTGGCTCGCTATAAATAGCACCATAAAAATGAAGGAGGCAAGCATTGTTGAGCTATGAAGCCGCGAGGTAGTATTGAAGTCATGCCATGGGCGTGTGTCCGCCCACCGTTGTAGGATCGAGTTTGTAGAAGCTTGGAGCTAGAAGAACTCTTGCGAAATGTAGACACCACACCCACTCTTTGTACCGTGTCTCTGAGGAATCAAGGAGAGTTTGGAGGTGATCTTTGTGAGGCCGAGGTGAAGTTGTGAAGTCTTTGGGGAGCATATGATGCTCGTCGGAGGCTTGCGGTCCGTTGAAAGAGCAAGCTCGTATGCGCATTCAATAGTCACAGAATGTGCCGTGCTACGTCTTGCGTGCGTTGTTCACCGCAAGGCCACCATCGAGGTCCCGAGGCTAGAAGAATTCTTGCGGCGTGCCAGAGGTGGTACACCTCAAGGATTGCTCTAGGTAGATCGGTCTTGAGTATGTTTGTATTTTGTGATGGGTTCTGGATCCAATAAGGTCGCAGCGACTTGTGTACCTTCAAGTTCCGTGTAATGTTCTCTCTTACATCATGTAATGGTCGTTTGAAGAAATTATTCATCAAAGACCTAAAGTGACGTAATTTGGGGGCTTATCGACCTCATGAAGATCGAAATGTGCTATCAGGACGACCTGATAACTTTTGTATTCATGACCTAAACTCGGTATAGGTCGCTAGGTTATCCGTGGAGTAAATATCTGTTAGCGTAAAATCCGGTGAGATCGTCTCGCGAAATTATCAACACATAGCCGTTAGGGCGAGCTCCTTCATCGGAAGGAGCCGCATGGCGGACCCGATGGGGCCCTTATAAATAAAGCGGGGACCAGCGTTGACCGTTGTTTTCAGAAATATACTCAAAATTTCTCTGCGTATGCCTTCATAGGTGCGGGCGTGCGATATACAATTTGTATACAAAATATGTACGAGGGTGTGTGGATAAATCAAGCATGTCAAGAACATAAGAGACACCAATTTTACGTGGAAAACCCTTACGGGTAAAAAACCACGGTCGCCCGAAGGCAAACTTCACTATATCAAAATGAGTTACATGGCAGGGGATTAACAATGAGTCACTAACTCATCCCGTGCAATTTACAAAAGATATATGAAGTGAAACATAACTATTGTGGTGTCCACCTCGTCATCGAGATATTGCAAATCCCATCCTTTTTCTTTTGACATGTATCCATGTACGTACTCAGACGATCGTGTAGCTCTTGATTCCTAGAGCCTCGAGAGAACCCTAGTTAATTACATCAGCAATCGACACTTGCAGAAAACCTCCGATTAAGCTGTGTCATGCAGTTGTCATCATCGATCCTCTTTTTTCTTGTACTCCATAGGTGTGTGCTGCATAAAAAGATAAAGAAAGAGAAAAGAAGCCAAGCGACTTCATGACATAATCCATCACATCTCGTGTTCAGCTAAAAGATTCACAAGATGAAAATGTTAAATCGGTCACGAACGAAATATGTCCGCCTCATCGGTCGGGACATAAAAGAATTTTCCGACCTCGTCGGTCACGGAAGAATGACAATAATAAATAATAGATATGAGATCTTTAGCCAAACATGAGTGTTAAGGAATATCATTTGTATAATTTACTTCCTTTCTCTTTCTTTGTATACCTGCAAAAAGAATCTACTACGAATTATATGGCATGATCTATCTCATAGATCGATCTGCTATCAGAGTGTGTGCATGCAAGCACGTCCACTGATTTTTTTATTATCCATCGAAGCCTCCTGTACCTGCAAAATATTTAGCATTGCCATCTTTGATGGCATGCAGATAATCTGTAGATTTGTTTATCTAAATGTCACCATAGAGAGATGTAATCTCTTAGCCCTCCATACATCTGCAAAATATCTAGCACCACCGTCTTGGTGACGTGCTAACTTTATAGATCTGCCCTGTATACACATGGCCTCAGACATAATCTTTCCAAATTCTCCTCACACCTGCAAAATAAGAAAACACCTACATGCCCCATTGAGAGCAGCCTTTTCCCAGATCCTGCAAGAACCACTAGCGCTAATGGCACCTCTGTATCTATTTTCATCACAAGTACATATGACCCATGATTGAACCTCAGGCTCTTCACCAGAAGCCAGTAGCAAGTACGGAGAGTTCATATCATGGCCTTGCCATTGTAGGCACATCCCTGCGAAGGAGGAAGAAAAGTTGACAGGCTCCAAGACCATGTCAGACACACTCACCATGAGACGCCATAAGCACGGCGGAGTGGGAACCAGATGATGACGAGATCGACACCTCCGAGGCAGCGAGACCTACTGCGGTGGCAAGGAAGTGCTTCTGGTGGATGGGTGAAGAACGTGGTGTGGGTGTATGCGTGCTGTAGATGATGTGTGTGCGGCGGCTGTGTGTGTTTTCTCCCAGCTCCAACCTTCAACTTAGAAACCTGCAAACAAAGAAATACGTAGGCCTTGCCATGCCGATGGGCATTGATCGCGCCCGGCCAGCGTAATGTTCCTGCAAGAAAGAGGAGAAGATGTGCTGGCCATGATGCATGCCGCACAATAGAAGGCCTTTCGCTACCGCCGGCCGGCGACGTCCTCCGAGAGGGCACCTCATGGTGGCGGTGCTCTACGTGTGCAGGTGTGATTTCTGGGGAGCTCCCCCAAAGCCCCCCTCCTTCTCCCTGCTGCAGCGCAGAAGACAATATATAGAGGGAGGATAGGTCAAGTGACCCCCGGCGCCTGGGAGGTGAGCGCCGCCACCGTACTGTTGCAGCGCGGCCGAGATAAGAGGAAGCCGTTGGCTCGGTGCGTCGCAGCCATGCATATTCAAAATTCGAACGCACGTCTTTATCCTCCAGCTCCTTCACGCAGCTCCAACACGTTAAACGTCCTGGACACAGTAGCCCAACGAGAGAAAGCTCGATCGTACGTTACGTAGCAAGGCTTTCGATCCGTCGACGTGCCGGCCGACGCGTAGTCGTATACGTATTTCATACAGCCATTAGCATACATGGGCCGGCCGTAAATTATGAAAGGCTGCGTCCTAAATAGAAGAAGGGCCTTCTCATGTATTTTCTGCTGGCCATCACACCCATGACCCATGTATATACGATTAATCTCATGAGTAGTATGTATTTTAATAATCTAGCAGCCACCGGCTCACGATGCCATATTAAAATTCAATTTGCCATTTGAAATAAACCGGACGATATTTAGCCTCATTAGTAATTGTGATACTAATGGCGTGTGTTGACTTGCACTTGAATTATATTAGTCCTTCTCCAAATATCACTAGAATACATGAACAATTATATAAAACAGATAAATGAATCTCTTTTCCGTATATGAGCATAAAAAAAACTCATCTTACAAATGCCCCTCACCAAGTGGAGTTCGAATGCGTAGCAATTCATTGCTCAACTTACGAAAAGGAGGAGTAACATAACTCCTGAAACCCTTCAGAAAATTTCTGGAATTACTTGCATGTGTAGCACAATTTCAGTTCTCTCTGGCTCGGTGCCTTCAGCAGTTCTTTCATTGCATTGATTTTGTCAAACACTGGTTATGCGGTTATGCAAACTAGACTTATCGCCGCATATATCTGATCCCTTTGCTCTTTACTTTCACCATTCAATATTTGACTAAGAACCATGGGCTATTTCCATTGCATATATCTGGATCTCTTATTTCCACTGCCATGGTACACCTGCAATGACTGTCGTTAGCACATGCACATCACAATATGATTTTGTGTGTTTCATCTCTCTCTTCTTGTTTTCTATCCATCAAGCGAGTTTTAAAGGATAACAAAGCTCTGTTTACCCTCGCAAATTCAAAGTGCTTTTAATTTTCATGTTGTTCTTCTTGCGACTAATTACCGTACATCGAATACATGATCAGAATGAAGGATCATATTGTTTGCAACCAGCAACACTCTGCATATGCATCTTTACCAACTATACCTTGCTATTGATTATAAGATGCTCATCATACTCCCCTCTAAAGATGGTAAGATCACACTTAAGCACGAAGATGGTAAGATCATGCATGGTAAATAACCATGCCATGTCCATGCTGGTGAAGAGCAAACTTTCACTACGTTGAGATCACAGCGAAGAACCACGCTGCTCACAGCAAAGAGCCATGACGTGTCTGCCAGATAGTATAGCAAATTTTCATGATAGTGAGCTCATGGCGAATGGTCGTGTCATGGCCCATTTGGAGAAGGATAAAGTATATTTTGATAACATATGGCAGAGGAGAACCATGCCACATCTATTGAAGTGGTAAGATCATAGTGAAGAAGCCATTCCTTAATTACCCTGATGGAGAAGGACAGACTATTATTATGACGCAGCCACAGCGAGAACCATGCCCTACTGTCTTTTAGTATAGAAAGTTTCATTGCTATTGCTACCATGCTGGCAACTAATAGAGTAATTGATTGCGATTCTACTAGTAATATTTCAGCCAATAGCTGAGCTGCTATGGTGTCCTTCAGACTCGTAACCACTTGAATTGCAACGGAAGATCATATCACAACTCAAGTTTATTCATCAACATTACTTCAACCATGATGGTACCAGCCAATGTATGTAACTCATGTTTTCAACCACATTGCGACCACGGAAGGTGCCAACCAATATAGTTGAAAATTTTCATTGGTCCATATGTGGAGAGTTTTGCTGCTCCCAATATGTTCCTTAAATGTGGTGAAAGACCATACCACATATGAGTCATTTTATCAACTCCACTGCGACCAAAAGGTGCTAGCCGATTAGTTGAAGGGTTTCATGACTCACATGTACCGCATGCGCATGTTTTACTGCTCGATATCTTTCTTAGATGTGGTGAAAGATCTACCACATCTAAAGTCATTTTATCAACTCCACTGCGACCAAGAGGTGCCAACCGTGTAATTGAAGGGTTTCACGACTCCACATGTACCGCATTGGCATGTTTTACTCCCGATATATTTCTTAAATGTGGTGAAGGACCATACCACATCTAAAGTCATTTTATCAACTCCACTGCGACCAAAAGGTGCCAGCCAATGTAGTTGAAGGGTTTCATGCTCCACATGTACCGTGACCGACATGTTTCATCGCTCCCAATATATTTCTTAAATGTGGTGAAGGACCATACCACATCTAAAGTCATTTTATCAACTCCATCACGACCAAAAGGTGCCAACCAATGTAGTTGAAGGGTTTCACAGCTCCACATGTACCACTCTGACATGTTTCACTACTCCCAATACTCCCTAGTCGTGGCGAACAATACCACAAAAATTCAGGTACATTATCAACTCTACTGCAACCATGATGGTGCTAGCCAGAAGAGCTGAATAAGATCTTGGTAGTCCCATTTTGATGAATAGAAACCTGAAAAAAGAAGAGAGAAAAAAACTCTGCAAATTGCATGTCAATGCGTTGTATAATGCAAAATGAGAAATGAGTGAACAAGATGTTCAACTCCTTGCAAGTGTAGAGTGTGATGTCTTCTGGTAGACAACAAAGTATTCAACTTGGATCTTCTTTGGATGTGTCTACTACTCTGCCGTAACATTCCTCGACATAATTTGAGAAAATGTGCATTTGAAGCCCAACTGTGTGCAGTGAGGATGGCACCTTTATGTACAAGCTAGACCACCACCAGCAATTATGAGGGCCAATGTTGTATGGCAGGCTGTAGAGATTTTTGCTAAATGTTTTGACAACTCCACGACATATACATTGTTCTGCAAGTTGCATTACTGCACACTAATTCCACAAATTTAGTCACCTCATGTAGCATGAATGCTAGGCCATTGAAATGAGGGACATTGAAAGGACATAACTGTATTTTGCCTTCTACAGTAGGAGTGCCTTTGATCCATTAATGAAATACCTTGTGTGGTGCTTCGTCCAAAATGAAATGAGATACCCTTGAGCGCAAGGTAAAATTAACAAATACCCCCATGAATCAGTATATATAAGAGGAGATAGTATGCTGTAGTTGTGAAATTGGCAACTGGTGCCCATCACCATATATTTGAAACAAGGGACATGTATGGTGGACTTTGAAATAGTTAGTCATGATCTGAGAGATTCATATCAACTAACAAAGCATTGAATCGATACACCATCATTAGTTGCTCTGTTCATGCATATCTTCACCACCAACCGGAGGTCATGATATCACCTCACCATCACTTCCATGGAACCTTTTGGTTCTCATGTATTATTCAGACAAACCTCAGAGTCCAGTGGTGCCACTGTCAAGATGTGTGGCGCAGGAGACTTAAAATTAATTACAAAAGGATGCCCCTTATGCACTTTTGTGAGATATAGATTTTAGGACACGATGGACTCGTGAACACACATTTGTTTTAGCATACAGATGTATTTGTTTTTTTTTACGATCCAATAATGCTTAAGATATACTTAAAAAGAATCACATGCTGGTGAATAAAAATTAATACAATTGGGCTTGTTCTCTATAGGCACCCTTTGAATCTTGGTGACATTAAAGTAGAAGCAAAGAAGATCAAGGTCCTTTCTTTTAACAGACCGTGGAACAGAAACATTCTTTGCCCCAGCACTTGTGCTGAACCTCTCGTTGTCCTAACATGGGTATATACAGCTGCGAGTATCAGTGATATATTCATGTCTAAGATACTAATACCCATGTGCTTTAAATTAAAAGCAACTTTGAAGTATTTATAGCCCATTACTAGCTAGTTGCTATCACCGATCCTTGTTGCTTATATGTGGGGATATACATTGCTCATCAAAAGTGTGATAGTTCTCCCATAGTTATAATGGACATTATTATCAAGTCTCCTTGGGTGTAGTATCACAAAGAAAACTCCAGAAATATGCCCTCATGGGATGAAGACTGATGAATTGCCAAGGCCACTGGAATTATTGCCGTCGTAAAGCACCTTAGGTATTCTGGACCAGTGGCAAAAAACGTGTTCAAGCTGGAGTCATCTGTTTTTCAGCTTGACGGAATATATGTACATTTGGCCATTGATATAATTTTTTGAAACTTTCCATGCTCATTCTTGTGCCTCACAAAAAATCTGAGATGCAACATCCTGCAAAATGGCACCATTAAAATTGCTTGGTAAGTGTGACGGTTTGGCTGCACAATACACCAACAAAGAATTTTTTATGATTTGTTTCAGAATGCTCTCTGCTCTAAATGCTCTCAAGATGTAATAGAACTTATATACTAAAAAAACTTATGCACACTTGGTATGATTAGTTGATCCCCCTTTTTTTTGTGATGATATGTCAGTTCTACAATTTCTGCTGATCATATCACAGAGGTCTCAAAAGATGCTTGCCCCTTTTCTCAACTATATAGAATCATCATGAGCCATATATACCAGGCATTACATCACTGAGTTACCATCTAATTCTATGGCATAGCCATGTCGATTTTGTGCCAGCTGCAAACACAAATCCTCTGTGGCAGGATCGGAGAGAAAAACAAAAGCTGTCAAACAGGGCAAACTGCACCACACATACATGGACTGAAAGATAACTCCATGCCACTGAAACACATAACCGACATTGATCTGCTCTATTGTGGAGCTTGCCACTCTTGTGAAATTTTACAGACATGGTTACAGGCTACAGCCATATGTCAGAGCACTCGGTGAGCATACCGCAGAAGATGTATAGTATAAGTGATCGTTACTTTCCTATATATATGATGGCTTGAAATCTCAGTATATGAGAGGAACAATGGACTATTTAGAAGATTAAAAACAATATGTTTTTGTGCATGGAGTTTGTCGCTCTCTGAGTTATTGCCGCAACCTTTTCTGCAGCAGATTTGGCAGATACGCGAGTATGCAACATCCTTTGGTGCGGTCTATGATGTTGTACTCTGCTCCAGAATTGCTCATTTTCTTTCTTTATTTTTGGACTGCTTGTTTAAGGACAAGATCGTGCATTGAATTATGAGAGAGAAAAAAAATGGTAGCCGAATTTCTGCCTTATCATCCTGCTGATTAAGAAAGACTCTTCCATCATTTTGGTGAACATCTCCCAGCCAACTAGAGTCATTTCAGTGAATGGATAGTCCCTATTAAGGGTGTCGAATGGATGGATGGAATGCTTTGATTATCATGCCAGCACAAGCACGCAGTAGCTTTATCTCTTTGTACTCCATTGCATCTATACAAGTCACAACCAACCACTAAGTTGATTTGGATGAAGCCAACAAGTTTGAAAAGCCACCTCACCATGCTTTAGATTCATATGGCTATATTACTTTAATTACAGAGGTCCAATTCTCCACCTCTTTGTTTATTTTCATATCTGCTCTTGAGGGAACTGATACATTGCCAGGAGGAATTTGTTTGGACACCCTGTTTGCTATAGGGTTCCCTACTACATTGCCGAGTTAATCAACATTTGGACTGATTTTCTCACATGTTTTGATCCACTAGCAGGCATGTTTGGACTACCCTTTTGACCTGAAAATTTGTATTAGACTATTGGTCATACTGTACAACTCGGTGTTGCCCCATCTAAACCCCTTTTTGTGGTGGCAAGGATAAATGATTTTTTGCACCCTCACTGCATATATGATTCTAAATGGATCCTGTAAGAATGAATAAACATCAATGCAGCATTATGGTCTCAATAGAAGAAAGTCATTTGACAAAAAAAAACTAAAAGCTCCAAATAATTAGGAAAACCATGTTCAACATGCGTGGATGGATAAAACTAGGCATCAGATACTCCATTATACGTACCGTCTGACTCTCACTAGATTTCAACCTGTCGCCTTTCTTTAGCACAAGATCTGTGATTCGCTGCTGAAAGTTTCAATGAGCTCTCTGCATTTATACACGCGCCGATGCAACTGACAAGATCGGCCATGATCCAACAAATAGATTCGGTCAAGACTAATGCTCGTGGTGTTTCTGAGTTCTCACTGTGGTTGCAGGGCAGTATCAGCTTCTTGATGTCGTTTTTTTTAACTAAGAGAAGAACCCCACTTGGTATCGTAGTTCATTGTTCTCTAATATAAATAGAACGTGACTTTCTCCGGATAGAGAAAAATATATTAACAGCCTGCGTAGGCATGGCAAACATATGAACTGGCCTAGCCTCATTGTGTGAGGGTAGTAGATATCTATAACAAGATCAAATTAAATCTCAATGGAGTCTTTGATCACCGGCCATGCTGCCTTTGTATCACAGCGTGATTCATTAGCATGTTTTTTTATGAATACCAGAGCAGACTTTTCTGATATGTCGAAGGCTGTAGCTAACAAGCATAATAAGGATATGTATATATTTTAATGACACTGTAGGGTGACCATGAGAGGAGATAATTTTGTTAATGCAGCCTCTAATCCGATCTGATTTTATCAAACACTCTGAAATGCTGACTGTGCTGAAAATTTCATAGCCACACCATCATCTGCGAGGGGTTTGGCCATGCTGCTGTAAAATCTGCAGATGGTTTTTTTACAACATTATGGAACATCCATTTCTGAATCATCCTCGTCATGTTTGGCGTCCCTTAGAGAGGCAATAAATTTAGTTCTTCATGCATTGTGACTCTTCATACAGTTGAAACT
This sequence comes from Cenchrus purpureus, assembly GCA_022644695.1. Taxonomy (NCBI): domain Eukaryota; kingdom Viridiplantae; phylum Streptophyta; class Magnoliopsida; order Poales; family Poaceae; genus Cenchrus; species Cenchrus purpureus. Next base: position 132,773,389 of record CP053460.1, on the reverse strand, counting down.
AGGCTCTCCAATATGTGGTCATCATGATGAGATTTATCTTTGCCAACATGCACCTAAACCTTTTAAATACCAGGTTTTGAGTGATCTGAGCACTTATTTGGGATTGTAGCTCTATTTCTTTTACTCACTGCCTCTCCTTTTTATTTCAACACCTTCGCTGCACCATAATGGGTATGCAAGTCCACAAGTTATTGGAGCTCATTTCCTGCGCTCTTGCGGCTATAAGTATGCAATTATTTTTAGCTCGTAATTCTGAATAATCCACCTGATAGATTGATCTATGAGCCATTTGAAAGCAGGGTGGTTAAGCTTGCTCTTCTAATAACTCTGTGCCTCTAGAACGCACTATAAAGACATGAGCTCTTTCAGTTCTCAGTGTTATTAAGCCCCTCCCTTTTTTTAATGGAGAACAAGAGCCTCCAGATCATAAAGAAAGGATGCGGCTCAATGATATGATCACCATGTAAAAAAAACTCTCCTGCCAGCACATGCGTGGGCCAAAAACTGTAGTTGCATAGCTCCGAGTTGAGGAATCTGATCTTAGAAAGAAAACTGATGAATTTCAAAAGACACCCATTTTTAACGCTTCTAGGGTTTAAACTCAGTACAGCTTGTAAACAACTGAGGTAATTTTCTTAGAACCCATTGGGGACACCTTAAGAATGTTCTTTCTCAACAAGACTAAACTACACTAAAGTTGCTGTCAACTGTCACACAATCAATCCGTGACACTCGTCACTTGCCCCTGGTTGAGTTTTTATGCTAGAGCTGACACTTAACCTGCAATCTTGTTCTTTTGTCACTGAAGTCCCTTGGCCCATCTAGGAAACTAATATGTTGCTCTTTGAAGCATTATACCCCTCTGTTCTGGGGACATATGAGAGCATCTTGCTAAAAAAGAACCATGCTAATGCATATCAAAGCAGTTTAAGTTTAGTTGCAGGGCATCATATAAGCATCGTGCCATCATATAATTAATTCACACTTGAAAGTGAACGAGGAGCACCTTATGAGATGTCTAGCCTACTA
>CP053460.1:132540471-132772260 GCA_022644695.1 Cenchrus purpureus | reverse complement strand
CGCCCCTCCCGACACCGCGCCTCATTGTCTCCCGCCTTGGCCAGCCCGCGCCCGGCCATCCACCCTCACGCGTCGTCTGACCTCAACGCCGCCCCTCCCAAGCCGCGCCGCCCCCCGGGCTCGCATCTCCTCCCCAGGCTGCGCCGCCCTCTCCCTCGCCCGCCCGCCCGGCCCCTCCTCCAGCGCCCGTCGCCCCTCGATCGGATCCGGGACCGTACCGGCCCGACCCGGCCCCGGTGTATCTGCCGCCGCCCGCTGCCGACCCTGTCTTGGCCGTGGCATCGTGTGCCGATGGTGACGACATGTATTTGAGGTTTTGCGTCGACAGTGAAATGCTGCGTCGACAAGCATTTTTAAATTTATTTGATTTAGTTTATCAATTGATATATATGTAGTTATAAAAATTCATAGATATGCATGAAAGTTTTAAATTTATAGGAATGGAAAGAAAATTTAATTAGAAATAAATTGTAATGCTTTGTATATTTTGTGTGTATATCTGATCATACATATAAATTTATTAGCACCAACGACTATGGACCAAAATCTTATTTGTGTATTTGAGTTCTTAATTGTTTTCTAATATACAATTTCATAGTTTGATAGTTAAAGTACGACCACGTCGCTCGAACAAGTGACTTCCATCACCTCTGTCATTCTCCACCGCCACCAACAAGCATCGTTAGTCCACAAGTTAGTAGAAATATTTTGACTTTGTTTATTTATTCAAGAAAATTCGTAGTAAATACTTGTTTATTCTAGAAAGTTTTAGAAATTGTTGATTATTCTAGAAATTCATAGAAAAACTTGTTGTTTATTCTAGAAATTCAAAGAAAATTCTTGTTCAATAAAATTAGTAAATTCTTGTTTATTCTAGAAAGTTTAGAAAGTTGATTATTCCAGAAATTCATAAAAAACTTGTTGCTTATTCGATTCATAAAAATTCTTGTTCAATAAAGAAATTCTTAGTAAATTATTGTTTATTCTAGAAAGTTTTAGAAATTGTTGATTATTCCAAATTCATAGAAAAACTTGTTGTTTTAAATTCATAGAAAATTCTTATTCAATAAAGAAATTCTTAGTAAATTCTTGTTATTTAGAAAGTTTTAGAAATTGTTGATTATTCGGAAATTCATAGAAAAACTTGTTGCTTATTCAATTCATAGAAAAATCTTGTTGTTTATTCTAGAAATTCAAAGAAATTCTTCAATAAAAATTCTTTGAAATTCTTGTTTATTCTAGAAAGTTTTAGAAATTGTTGATTATTCCATAAATTTATAATTGTGTTATTCAGAAATTCATAAAATTTGTTGTATTCTAGAAATTCAAGAAAATTCTTGTTTATTCAGAAATTCTTAGAATTTTCTTGTTTATCTAAATTCATAGAAAATTCTTGTTTATTCCGGATGGATGACAACCATGACAACTTTATGGCCGACATTATTGCTGGTACAAATCGATTGCAACCTTTGTAGTCGGTGGACCTTGAACATACCTCGAATGAGGAGGATGCCCTGTCGAGACAGCAAATATTGAGGACAATGGAAACAATGAGGAAAGTCTTGTGAATGAAAGTATTGAATGTTCACGGTATATATATATATATATATATATATATATATATATATATATATATATATATATATATATATATATATATATATATATAGAACTCTATACATAGAATAGATTTCTACAATGCCATTCGTTTGCATAGCCCAACCAGTCAGTGTCCTCCTTTTGTTAATTCCCTTAGTAAATGTATGTTAATTTACTCAACCTGATGGAACCAACCATTTATTAGTAGCCTACAGAGCCGAGACGCAACCATAAAAAAATAGCAGTTTACTCCGCGTCCAAAACATGCGAACACGGCATTTGTGCATGCATCTTCACGTTACCATTTTCCATTTTTTTACCAGCATGTCTACGTACGTGTAACAAGAACCCAAGTTACAAGGAGATCACAGAACCGTGTTATAATAGTACAAGGCATTGTAAAAGGTGGTTAGATTTCTTTTCATTAGGCTACCACACAAATGAGCATGATGATGTTTTGACATACCAATTACGATGGTGCTGGGACCTGTTTACCATAAGATTTATAATTCGAATATCTTCATATTTACTTGTTCCTGGATCACTTTAAAATCTTATTGTTACGATGATCAGGCCAATTTACAAAGCAATATTTCGAAGACTCAATGAGATTATAGGATAATGTGTTACCACAATTGGTTTCTGTCAAAATCATTTACTATAATTAGGATGCAGAGTTACCACAATTTGCTGAAATTCAGATATCATGTACCAAATACCCTCCTTTTCATAAGTGGCGATGCAAATTAAGATTCAAACTTTCGCTTTGATAATATTTCATCAATTTTTTTATTTTGTTGTAAATTTGATATTGATGGATTTGACATCAAATATACTTTCTGATTATATGTTTATAACCATAAAATATAATATGAAATAGATGGTCAAAGTCTAATTTTGAGCAGAGCCATGTCGCTGCCTTATAAAAGGAAGTAATTGCTACAGAGTTACCACAATTTTGCGTTGAACTATTTCAGTTCCATATGCACGTAGACAAACAGGCATCTAGCTAAATTCCTGATCATGGACTAAATGCTCATGGATTTTTTTTGGAAATCTGAAATGTAGTTAGTAAATGGCTGGCTCACCCATCATTCCTTTAATTGCCATAACTATAGCCCTTCCAGGTCGGATGAGGCCATACGGGTTGGTTGGATGGTTTTGCTACAGAATAACTTATTCTCTGAAAATACGGAGTATACTCTGATATATATATATATATATATATTTATATACATACACAGGTATGGAATAGTATTGATCAAACCAGCAAAAGCGTTAGTATTGCTTAAATCCCTGTTTTGTGGGTTTTCTCTCAACATTATTTTCAATCGTGTATCTCATTGGCTTCTAGCTCCGGGCCTTGCCGTCCCTCGCGACCTCGCGCGCGACAGATCTTGATGGCGGAGATACTAAACAGTTGAGGGCTCATGCACCTTGCCGTCGGCCTGCTCATCCGGGATGGAGACGACTGATCGACTCACGCGGCGGCTCTCCACTCCTCATGGCGTGCAAATTCAGCGTGGTATCAAAGGCGTCACTGAGCTCATGGCCTCCTGAACGCTCCATTAGTCCCATCTGCTTTCATCCTCATCTGTCATCCTTAATCCACCTTACAAATTCATTTTTTCAACAAACTCGGCCGTTTCTTCTTGTGTGATCCACCCGTTCACCATGGAATTATGCGGAGGTTATCATTGAGTTGCCTCCCTTTTGGCTGCACGGACGGCCACTCGCCTCGATGCATGTGGCCGAATCTTGTCTCCAAGATGTAGTGAGAGGCCGAGATGCTACGATGCTAGCACCATCCCAAAAGCATGGTCGTGTTCTTCTCTATGTGAGGTCAAGAGCAAATATGGTGCATAAAGAGTTCACTTTCATATCTTCTTCGTGTGGTTAGTGCTCTCACGTGCATTTTGCAATTAGGATTCGGATGCCTAGATCTAATTAGAACTTAGAACTGAAAATAGTGATGGACATAAAATTGATTAAGATCATGTGCACTAACAATTTGTGCATTTAAGAATCTCTTGATCTCATGACCTTGATTTGTCTTGTTCGGAAGTGTGCAATTACAGATAGATTGTATTTGCAATATTCAGAACTGTATCTTGGAATTCTTTCTGAAATGGTTTTACCTTTTTCTTGAGTTTAGAACACTTTTTGCATTCTGATTTTTTCTGTCCTACATAATGGAAAAGATGTATATAACGCAAAGAAAGGTTATGTTTCAAATAATATTCATGTACAAGATAAACAAGCATGCCTTTCTTCTCATTACTTCTAGTGGCGCTGTTCACTACCCTCTCACATTCTTTGTTCTGCATTTCATACGTTTGAGCGATTTGGTTCCTCGCTTTTGTCTCACCTTTTATCGTGTGAGCCATGTAGTCACCCGATTGGATGGTTGACCCGCGGTCGATTATGGATTATTGGATGTATGGCTTGTCGTGGTGCTGTTCTTGCGAACCAATAAATACTCTATAGCAACGTGTGATGTTTTATTCTACTCTGAATTTTCTTGAGCTATCAAGTCGAACGATGATTAGGATTTACCAATTTTGGTACACTATTACATTATGTGTATGTGATGATCATATATATGATTGAACTTAATTATTTTCAAAGATCGATAGAAGGAATGATCAATTTGATGATAAATCATTTCAATGGATCGTTGCCACTAGCTTTGCTCATGCGAGAAACAATATCTTTGTTATTTTTAATATTGAGTATATGTATCTTCAATTTTCTTATTCCTTTCAATATACTGAATATAATTAGCTCATTAATTAGTTGAATTTATTTGTCAAATTGATTTAACTGCATCCACAAAGATAAACTGGTTTCTTTTTGTTGGTACTATATTTAGTTTTCTTAGTTGTGGATGCTCTTTTTGTTCCACAACACCCATCTTGCCATAAAGGAGTTTGACTTTACATTTTATCAGTATTTTGCATTTTTGCAGTTATGCTGTTTCTGGAGCGGCATCGAAGTATTTGAGGGATTTGGTTGGCAGAAAAGTACGCCCTCCGATTATGTTGTTGTGATTTTACGCCCGCAGTTATTTATGCTAAACTTGATTAGCTGTGTCTAGAAAGTTCCGTGTGCCAATCCCACGTGGGGACTCAACATCAATCCATCCCTTGTCTCGTGTGTCTACCCGAACTTAAGGTAGTTTTGACAGGAATGGGGCTGTTGCCACTCCTAAAAGTCACAGATGGCGAATGAAGATCGTGACAAATTGAACCCTTGGCTCCTGTAAACCGATTGTTCAAAGTATCACTGAGAGAACTCGTCAAACTCGATGCGACCAATAAGAAGCCTGCGATTGCCCTCAACATGGAGCTTCTTTTAGATTTGTGCCTTGTTCTGATTCATTGAACCACATTGCAGTATGTCCATGCAATTTGTCATTCAACATTGAGCTTTCTTGTGCCCCTTTGATCCCAAATGTTGCTATATCAATGAAATGTTGTTTGATATAATCTTTTCTTTAAATTAATTTTCCTGCTTCTTTAATTTAATCGATGAATGAAAAACCCAAATTTTTGTGCATATTAGATACGTTAGAACGTGTCGTTTGTTAATATGAGAATATCCTGAGTTTTTTCACCTCAACAACACATAGCTATGCATCTTCGGAAAAGTTTACTTCTCAAATGGCACAGACGTTCTAAAATTCAGAAATACTAACTTGAGGCCCTAGATTAACTATGCATACCTGATGTGGCACGGGTTTCATGAGTTGCACCTAATCAATGTTTCACCAAATAGCAATATGTGAAATGGGGATTACAATAATTGGAAGGTGCGTACCCCGCCATTAAAGCTGCATGCCCACGCATGCGAATGGAAGCCATTGGACCAGTAAATAAAAGTATGGCTCCTGACCATTGGAGAAAATCCCTACTCCAGGCTCACCCGCAGTACCCGAGATTTGTTGGGCTCCAGGCTGTAATCACGTCTCAAATCAATTCACAGATCTTGCACCCGTTTGATTCATGTTTAATTATTGGCCACTTTGGGGACTGATACTTTTCTTCAAGTTTATTTAAACAAATGGCAAAACCAAAGGTCATGTTTCTAATCGTGTTTGTCTCTTTAGAAAGTGACATTCCATCACAAAACTATTTCGACCAACAATTTATTGTTCCATGTTAATATATCGCGGCGGATCAACAGATCTTGCTGAAATGATCCATGTATGAACTGTTTGATGCATGTATAGCGTTGTGATGCTCAATACCTTCTGAGCCGCCATTGATGATGTGAGTATCCCTCGGGTATTGGGGGAGCATCCCAGAATTGATTTATCCATGGGTAACGGGGCCCCTGTTTAAAGGCCTCGCACGGTTTGTTGATTAACTTACAAGTAATCATGACTATCCATGGTTTTTCATTCACTTTGGTTTGCATGGACAATAACCGATGTTTACAACCATGCATAGTAGCCACAATCTGAGCCTCGCGTGCTAGTGTTCGTGTCCCTTGTTCACCAGGTGCCGCCGAAGATAACAAGTGAGACTCCAGTACATGTTTTTGGACTAAATAGCTCAATTGCGTGATCGTAGCACCCAAAGTGATTGGGCCCCAAATGCAAGTTGTTGGCTCATCTCAAAGTAGTCGCAGAAACCTCTGGTGACGCGGCAGGAACGACCATCATCGATTGAGGCCTCTGCCGGGTTAAAATAATGGCGAGTCTCAGCCATCATGTGAAAACTATCTCGTAAACACTAATTGATTCCTTGACGGCCAAGAATTGGCAGTTCATCAAAAATCTGGTTTGAATCCCAAAATAACGACTTGCCTTAGCAAAGCCCCTATCCTTTGGGCATATCAGCGCTCATCGGTTTTCAGTGTAACTTGTTGTCTATGTTCTCTTGAGGGCCATGATTTCCGACGAACGGTCTTTTGCACACATAGCAGACGCATTGTGACAATGCTAAGTGCCAGTCACTACTTCAAGAAGGCTCTCGAAGAAATCCTGCGTTGGCCACTTGAAAAGTTTAGCTTTTTCATAAAAAAATACGAATTGTACAAGGTGCTTGACAGCTCAAACTATTATTTACCCACCTGTCGACGCTGGCGAATAGGCTTGAGATTTTTACGGCGCAGAAAATGCGCTCAGGGGATGCTTCTCAGTTTGCCTCGCTCCTGGATGCAAAAATTCACCAGCCCGCTGTGGCATGTACTCTGCATATAGGGGCATAGCCACCATGCCGTAGTTCCCCAATTTTTCTATCTATATAATACGCCAAATTAAGTATTGAACACCGAGGTTATCTAGCACACGTTCAAAATTTGTGAAAAACTAGGTGGCCATTTTAAAGTCCAGCGCCAGATTTTCCAAAAATCGTTGATGGCTCTGCTAAATCAATACATGCGAGAGGGCTGTGAATAGAATGCCAAATCCAGCGAGTAGCAATTCACCTTCGCCCTGGTGATACTTAAGTTAAGTAAAATCATTTTAAAAACTGTTCTTTCAACATTTCCTCAATTAGTGATCCTAATAACAATGCTTTCAGAATAGCCGCTCTTAGTCTCCATGAAGCCCCGTGCGCGCTCCCCTTGTTCTAAAGATTCTAGCCCATTTAATTCACGCAATTAAGCTTGTTCATTTTTCGAAAATGCATCCATAACCCCCGAACCCGAACCCTTCCCGCAGGGGCAAAAATAGTCAGTTTTGTACCCGATTAAAACATCATTGAGTCAATTCCAAACATGTTTTAGCTTGCGCTTAAGAGACATCTTGCCGCCGACTTGTTATTCACCCGTGATTTTAATGTACTCAAGATCTCGTGCCACGTATATTTCAATACACATATGGGCGCAAATTTTTTGAGGATGCGGATTCGAGGGAGGTGGGACCTTTCGCATACTGCGTAGGTTCAAAAAATAGAAACAGCAGCACTGCCGGCACGAGGTCTTAAACGGCAAAATCGGACAATCCAAATGAATTTCTATCAGAGATAACACTGGGAGCTGGTGGACGATGCTCATTGATTGAGGACAAAAAAAAAAATGGGCCAATGGGAACATGTGCGCGCCTCGTAGACAGGATTTAGGCGGTCACTTTACCAAACATAAACGAACCCGAATACCGCACTGAACAAGTGTGTTTGCACGATCACGCCTGATCACGTCGGGTGGAGTTTTATGCGGCTCGGTGAAAGAGATTCTCCCATCCAAAGGATTTAACGGACTGCAAAATGATTCGTTTGAAAAAATGGAATCCAGGGCGTTCACGTCAGGGTACATTGACGTGTCATGGACAATTTTCGCGCTTGGGTCAAACAACTACGTGAGATTTCGAGATTGAATGCGTAATGCACAAGATTGAAGATTGGATTTTCGTTTGTCTGTACAAATGGAATAATATAATATATATATATATATATATATATATTATGCATTAACTTCATAGTTCTTTCTCTAACCTCAATTCTTACATAATTAATTAAATAACGAATCTGCAACTTGTAGGCTTCAGCTCCGCATCAAAAGACAAAGAGAGGGCGTACACAAGTACTCACCGCCATGTCATGTATCACATATCGAGTATCGGCCAACCATGTGCTCCAAAAATCAAGGACACGTATGTCACACGGGCCATTGTAAGGGACAACGTGCCCATCACCTAAAGAGAATGGAAGGAAAAGCGGATAATCCACACGTGGTTCCGTGATTCAAGAAAAATTTGTTGTGGGATGAAATCCTAAAACACTTCACACTTCCTGAAGGCGTTGAACCAAACAATGTGAAGCGTTGGACTCTCACGAGGATGACAACACAATTTCGAAGTTCAAGCGACAGCGGATAAAGATTATATCAAGAAGAATCGAACTCCAAATTGGATTAAATATCCCAAGTTAAAAGAACACTGGACGTCCTTTGTGGAATACAAGAAAAGTGAAGATTTCGCCAAGGTGAGTGCACGAGGGAAGAAAAGTTGTGGTAAGAAGGAGCACGACCATCATCTTGGTCGAGGTGGTTACGCATTGCAGTTCCCAAGTGGCGGAAGATGGAAGAAGACCTTCTAGCACAAGGTACCATACCAGCGGTCTATGATTGGCCCGGCGAGTGAAGAATTGGTATTATGCTCATGGAGGCACAATTAACTCAAGATGGTACCCTTGATTACCCACCCTCGTTACGAGAGGTCGCACTTGAAATATTGAAAACAATTGAAGATGTCGGGCGCGGCGGTGAAGGTTGATCGAGAGATGGATGAGCTCACTATGGCGCTCAAGAATCCAGAACACCCAGGACGTTGCAGGGGCTACGGTGATACCATGGAAATTTGCCTTCAGGGGAGACATTGCCACCTATCGAGCCGCAGAAGAAGAAGAGGCGCCGAAGAGGAGGAACAGTAGCAAGAGTTAGAGAAAAGACTTAAAGAACACGAAGAAAAGGTGACGGCAGATATTGAGCGCAGCCGCCACATTAAATGAGATGGCCCCATCGGAGGACTGCCTCTAGTACAAGTTCATACGCTCACACAAAGCGGTTGTGCTTCCGGTTCCCAGAGCAAAGGGCAATAGAAGGAGTTCAAGTGGACAGCCAACGGTACCACATGGATGACATCTCTAGCACCACATGTGAGCTTCACAAGCCATTCGGCAACATCAAAATGAAGGTATGTATAATTCATGCTTTTATTAGCTCAATAATTGATGCATATATATATATATTACTTTGAATTTTGTGGACAGGCATTCACAATGACGGTATAATTCATGCTAATAATAACTAATTAATTATTATTTCTCAGGTGGCGGACGGAAGTGCTTTTACGCAGTTTCCTGGACAGACGAGCCACGGCATGCCGATTCCACCTGGCTACGCCTCAGTTAGCGTAGAGAACATCTGTCAACCTAATTTTGAGGAGCTAGAGCTAGAGATCCCAGGAGGTGATGGGGAAAGACACTTAAGGATGCGCTACACGGTATCATATTATGGCCAAAACGTTACATCGTCATAATCCCCGAGAATGATGGATCTCCGAGAGACCCCCTGGAGCCGGGGCCGTCGTCATCATCACTACCTGCTCGCTCACCTTCTCTGCAAGAACCATATGACAATTCGGGAGAAGCGAGCTCCAGCGATCACGATGATGACATCCCTCCCAATTCACCTCGGCAACCATCAATGCAGAGCCACATAGGTCTCGGCGCAATATTTCAAGTCGGTGCAACCACCAAAGAAAAAACGAAAACGACCAGCAAAGAAAAAGCCCGAGCCAAAGAAGCTAGCATGGGAGATGACAGATGAAGAAACAAACGCGGTTGTAGATAAAGAAGTCGCGGACTTCTTTGCAAATTTGAGAGAAAAAAATAAACAGGAAGAGCTGGAGGCCAAAAAAAATGAAGGTCGTAAGGAGAGACTTCAGGCTTTTATAGACGAGAAGGAAGCAATAAGGAGAAGGAAACCGCCGTTGAAAACGGACTATGAGCGTTCGGTGGACAAGTCTTATGCTAAGAAGAGACAACGACGGTCGCCGAATAGTTACATCGAGCAAATACCTACGTCGACGTCGGGGACCGCCACAAACAAGAACAAGAAGCAAATAGATGCATCCACGACCGATCGGACTAACTTGTTTACGGGCCTTAGTGCAGAAGCACAAAAAGTAATTGACAACATGTCTGAAGAAGAACTGGCTAATGTCATTAGCTTTTATGAACAAACAAAGATGCCTCTTGGTGGTATTCTCGGCCTTGAAGACCTACCGGATAAAATTTCGTACTAGATGGCGCTTTCAGCTAGGACAACCTCTAGTGAAGGCGGAATTGGTCAACAAGCTCCCAACTAAGATCTTGTGATTTCATGACCGGTACTTGCAAGTCATGCGGGCTGGAGATGTTTGGTATGCTCCTCGAGACACGGAGATTTTGCCCTTCAAAATGAGAAGGTGGTCTGGCTCCAATTTATTGATATCTATGAAATTTACCATCTGGACGCCGTGAATACCGATCTTATGATGGCCTGGTGTCTGTAAGTGACATATTTTTATATGTTTATTAATAAATTTATTACATTTGTCGATCTACTAATTAACATTTGGCTTTCTTCTTGTAGCAGCAACTTCTTGAGATCACGAAGGAAGGGTTATTCAAGAATTGCTTTCATGGACCCATCAAAGTTAACGAAAGGTGAGATCCGGAACCAACGAAAAACAACAATCGAGACAATTTATAGGCACTTAGATGAGTTTCATTACAAGAACCTTATACTACTACCTTACAACTTTAGGTAAGTACGATTGTCATCTAATTATCCTTGTTAATTCTATTTAGTCAATTCTAATCTCCATGAGCATGCATACTGATTCCTTTGGATTCTACTCATAATCACTATCGACAATAGCAACATCAATGTGTATGATTCATTGAGAAAAGATCCCTCAGAATACCAAGACCTTCAAGATGTATTTCATGAGTAATAATTCTATCTATGACATTTTCTTTAATGCAATATATATATATATTTAGCTTTTATACTAACATTGTATCTTTTATTATTTTGCCTCAGAGCTTGGACCATGTTCATTGCAAAGCACCGAGGACCATTTCAAAAAAAAATTAGATGGGTCACTGATTTTCCGGTACGTATACAAATAACAACTTCAGATTGGGAATATTTAAAATATATAACACTAGAATTTCATAACTGCTCGCTCTCCACTTTAGTGTTTGAAACAAGAACAAGGAAATAATTTATGCGGGTACTATGTCTGTGAGCACATACACCATTACAGTGGCAACGCGGATGATGATAGTGTAAGTAAAATAAACCTATTAATAATACATCATTTTTATCCTATTTTGTATATTTAATCGCTTGGTGTATTATATCAACCTATTTGCAAATTACAGAGGATTATAAAAAGGGACGCACTCGTTGAGAAGGATCGTCTCTTGGCAATTCAAGAAGCTCTCATGGGATTCCTCATGGACGAGGTGGTTAATCCACAAGGCAAACATTATTATGACAACCATCCAATTGACCGACTCACCTCCGAGGAAAGCTAATTGAGACTAGAAATTTGAACTGAATGATATTTTAATCGGGTCCATATGTGGGTACGACGGGTGGTAGGAACAATCTCGGTGAGAAAAACAATTCGTTTTTGACAGCTCTCCAAATTGCGATTTTTTATTCCTTCCATAGTCCTTTCACCCTATCCACTTCCAAAAATATATGACGGTGGGTCCGTCATGAAGTCTGATGGACCCGATTTGAGTAAGAAAAGTTTTCAATTGTCTTCGCTAAGTATAGATACTAGTAACGTGCACGTGCGACACGCACGTGTTTGTAAAACAACTTAATGAAATGTGATGAAATACAAATGGAACAAACCAAACTTATATTCATAATATGAAGGGGAAAATTGGTGCACAGAGACACTAACACGTGCTTTACATAACGGCTTAGCAAGCTAAGCATGTCTAGTACTTGCAATTTTCAAGATGCATAAAATAAACCTAGGGCTTCATCCACGGCGCCTGCATCGAGCCCCTCCGCCGACCTTCTTGCTGCGCTCGATGGGCCCCACCATCATCTCGTCGCCGAGTGCGCCCAACAACCTCGCGGAGTCGGGAGCGTGGCACGACCTGCGGGGTCGGGGCCATCCTTGTGGTCAACATGCGCTGTGACACTGCGGGAGGGGATGGGGTGGCGCTGGCGAGGGCGTCTGCACCGCAATAGTCGTGGGCGGTGGAGAATAGACTTGCGGCGGCATGGGAAGGGGTGATAGAGAGCTGAAGGTGGACCTAGCGAGGCGAGTGCCGGTAGCGAGGCACTCGGGGAAACGGGAGGGCTGTGTGGGTGGGGTCGCGGGAGGCAGAGCGTGGGGTAGGCGTCGCGGTGGCCTTGCACGCCAGCCATGGCGGTAGCGGCAGCTGGTGCAGTGTCTGCTGCACTCTGTGCCGAGCATGAGCAGGGGAAGCTCGATGTCGACGCTGCATAGGTCGTTGCCGTCACCGCGATGCTCGCCGCTGTCCGCGAAACACCTCGTCCATCAGACGCCGGAGCCGAGGGGCCAGCGCTATGCCCGCCCGCTCCTCGATTCACGCCCATGGAGTGGTGGTGCGACTCGATTCCTTCGTGCACCGCTCTGCGAGCACCTCCACGACCACCCGCCGCGGTGGTGCGCCACCGCCGAGGGCCATTCGCCACGGAGAGCGAGATGGGGCCCGGCGGGCGTCTGGCGCGGGAGGGTTCCTCGGTGGCCCGTCGCCGCGCCGGTGGCGTCGCTTGTCGTGCCCGCGTCAATGTGGGCCGCCAACGGCTCGTTCTCCGGTCATTCGCACGCCCCGAAGCCCGATGGCGGACCGTCATGGCTCGCGCCGTGCCGATGGGGCCCATGGACTATCACGCCGCATCAGGGGTCATTTATTTTAATGGCACGGTCACAAGCGGGTGATGGGCTGACGGGTATGGAGGTAGGGATGAAAGTGGTCGAACGGTCGGAAAATAGTCTAACCACTTTCGTTCGTATTTTTATGCGGAGAAAAAGCAGGAACGGAATGCGAAATCGTAAATCTGATTTCGGAGCGACACTCGATCGAATATGTCGATACCGGTTGGGAATCGGTAACCAAAATCGGGAACATCGACACACATAATCACTTAAGTCAACATAATTCTTACAATTATATATAATAAATATATCATATATGATACAAAGTTGAAATAGATAAATTAAATAAAAAAGCCTAACCTTCCCGTGATTGGGCCACCATGGAATGGGCCATATCCCACTCACTTGTCTCCCACGCACATGGCAGCAGGCAGCAGCACGCTAACAGCCAGGACCTCATTCCTCTCAAGCGGACAATAGTCCCACCTCGCCAAGCGAACCTGCAGTGCGCCGCTCCGCACGTTATAAATTAGATCGAGGAAGCCATTTGCTTGAGCAGTGGCTTTGCTGGAGCGTTGTTAATAGCTTGGGCTTGGGCTGAATGCTGAGTTTGGGCTTTAGTGCATGGGCATAAAATAGAATACAGGATTTTCCCGTCCCGATTGAATACGGGACGTCCAACCGATTTTGATCCAGCAAACGGGGTCGGTCGGGACGTCCTATTTTCATACTTAACGGAGGGTGGGTACCCGGGAGCGGGTCGGTGGCCATCGCACGGCAAAACTTGGGTGGGCCCAAGGTGGGTACAAAGGCGGGTATGTATCGGGTGGGTGAGAAAAATAATTCGTTTTGGTAAACGCCTCCAGTGCGATTTTTGGTGCTTCGTAGTCATCACCCTATCCACTTCCAAAAACATATGGCGGGTGGGTCCGGCGTGAGGGGTACGGTGGACCCGAATTAGGTGAGAAAAGTTTTCAATTATCTTCGCTCCTTATAGTATAGATATAATAAGATACAACTAAATGATCAGATCAAAACTGTCCTAGATTACGAGACCCGCTGGCGTTCGTGAGTGAGTGGAGTCTTGGGCGTGCACCTGCAAGTCGTGGGCGGGCCATAGAGTGCGTCGTGGTGAGGACGCCGTGACCGTGTCGCTCGCGAACGCCCAGTCCGCGTTGTGCGTGAGACGGGCGCGGAAGCAGTTGTTGTGTGCCAACAGGAAGGCCATTGGAAAGTCATACTAGCTTCTATCCTGACATATCCTATGCCCAAGCAGACTAGTTTCTTTTGCTACGAAAGCAATGAGGAATGCAACTCTTCGGGACTCCTCCATGTCTTTTATAGCATGCACGAATGAACGAAGCAATGATTCAACACATTATTCTGCTAGCTACATCTGTCTATGGTTACATGCTGTTGGCATACCGTTTGCATACAAGCTCATGTTTACTAACCAGCAGCAGAGTTGATGAAATATGTCTGATATGATAAATATTCAATTAGAATATAAGACACATTTCCAACAAAAAGGATGTTTGGTTTTTTTTTTTGAGAATGTTTGGTTTTGGTTTAATCTTTGCAATAATAAACAGTTTGGTGCACTTCTGGATAGCTGGGTTATTGGCTTTATGCAGCGTAATCAATTAGTTATTGCACTACCAACCCACCCAGCTGGGTGCCTAGCAGCCTAGGTATAGGAGGAGGGACTGACTTTTAATGCTCTCATGGAGCATGAGAATTCTTAAGGCTATCCGCACTGCTGTGCGGTAACCCGTCCTGAATGATGGATTTAAAGGAAACCCCCCCGCAGTGGGGGACTGTAAGCCATTCGGGATGTCCCGGATCGAGCACCGGGTCCAGGAAATCCAGTAGAGTAGCAGCCGCCCGCTAAGCCAACGTGGCACGAGTCCCACACGAAGGACGCTCGTCCGCGCCGTGACCACGAAAGGGAGGGGAGGAAGGGATGGCCGCCGGGATCTTCATGGCTGGAGGCCTGAGCTGGAGCCACCACCGCCATCGGTGCGCACCTCACCGGTGTAGAGACCTATACCGCTGTCGCAACCTGGCCCCACGCCCGGCCTCTGATTCGCCGTCGCAGCCCAAGATTTGAGGGCGGAGCAGCGAAGCTGGAGGAGAGGGTGGCGGCCGCCGGAAGTAGGCTTGGGCGTTCGGTTCTACCCGAACCGATCGGGTCGGTTCTTCGGTTCCTATGAAATTTCGGTTCCCAAGTTTCAGGAACCGATCGGTTCTTTTCCAAAGCAGGAACCGGCGAATTTCGGTTCCGGTTCTTTCAGTTCCGGTTCCGGTTCTACCCGAAGGAACCGATTTTTTTTCAAAATGCAGAAAACAACCCATTCAGTATGAAATTTCAGCAGTATTTCGGCTGCATTTTCATGCAATCAACATGACAGTTCAAACAAATGAAGCATAAAAATCAGTCTAAAAATCTCCACATCTAAATTGGTCTAATATCATTCACATATGAGTAGCACACTAACACTTACACTGCAAGATGCAATTGATGTAGCCGTTGTGATATTGGACCATTGTGCAGTGGTGGGCGGGTGCCGGGCGGGCACTGGTGGACAGCACACGGTAGCAAGGGTGACTGGCGGCTAGGCCAACCTGGCGCTCGATCGGAGAGAAGAAAGAGGGAGACAGAGCCTCGGGGAGTCGAGTTTCGGAGAGGCGGCCTCTGGTGGTCCACGGACGGCAACACTGGCGGAGCAAGCGGCGTGGTGGGAGGGCGGCGGCAAGCTTGGGGAGTCGCTACTGTGGTGTGGGCGACACCAGAGCTGCTGATTCTTGCCGACTGGGGTGGGGTGCTAGGGTTTTGGACTTTTGGCATCCTATCTTATTGGGCTTTTGCTAGGCTATATGTTTAGATGGGTTATTTCCTCGGTTCCCCGGGTACCCGAGAACCGAACCGAAAGAACCGGGGTAATTCGGTTCCCAAGAATCGAGAACGAGCAGAACCGAATTTTTCGGTTCCGGTTCTTTCGGTTCTGGTTCCCGGTTCTTTCTTGTTCGGTTCTCGGTTCTTGCCGAGCCTAGCCGGAAGTGGGCTAGCTTGGCTCACGGCCGATCCGAGGAGAGAAAGAGGATGGCAAGGCATGCGGCGAGCATCGGCCGCCACCGGCAGCGTTGCAGCTCCATGCTTGCACCGAGGGAGGAGGCCGGTGCTGCCGCACGAGAGCTCCGCACCGATGCCACAACCCAGCCAGCGGAGGCGCAGAGGAGCTGCGGCGGAGGATGTCGGGCTCGCTCCGGCGCGCGAGGGAGAGGGAAAGAGATTGGGCCGCAACCGTCCTTCCCTTGACGGCAGCGGTGGCTTGGAGGAGCTCTGGGCGGAGATATCGAGCTCGGCAGCCGCCCACATCCTCCCTTCCTTAACCGGCAGCGGTGGCTTGGAGGAGCATCGGGCAGGGAAATAGAGCGTGGTGAAGCTCCGCTCACCTCCTCCCGCACTCCTCGATGCCAGCAGGGACTTGTGGCATGGATGTCGACGATGAGCATGACCTGACCACGAGCTTGGGCCGGGTGATGAGGCGGGTTTAGGGAATGTAGGGTAGGGGGGTGGACGAGCCAACCGCCGCCATCGACGGCGTCGGCCGCCGCAAGTGCCTGTGTTGCGTCGACACAATGGAGAAGAATATGGATAGGCGCAGGAGCAGAGGAGGAGGGAGTAGGCAAGGGCGGAGAAAATATGGAGGAGGGGAGAAGAGAGAGAAAGTGGTGGAGATGATGAATAAAATATGTGGTAGGTGGGATAGAGGAGGATATAAATTATGACGGGTCAAGAGAAATTAGATATAAAAGAGAGGATCTCAATGACCAAACAAGAATATTTCTTTTTAAAGAATGATATGAAGTATGACGAGTGCGGATAGCCTAATGCCATAATCAGGTCCTGACACCATTTTCTGCATCTATCTGAGCACAATGTTTCGTCTCTTCCGATCAATTGTGTTCTAGACTTCTAGGGTTGGGTGAGCTGCACTCCTGTCCCAATGGAGGTTAAACAATATATCTGGAAAACTTCAATAATCTCTCTTGGTTTTAATTGAAAGCAACAACAGCACACCTTTTTTTTTCCGGAAAAGAAAACCACACCTATTTTTTTTGGGTAAAGTGATAGGCCTTTTCAGTCTCGATAAACTTTTGAGTTACTAGGTGCTTTCAGTTTCAGCTGTGTGCTGAATAGTACCAGGTTTATCTAGTGCAAATTAAGTGAATTATTATTGGAATGTCTCATGTGAATTGTAAAACTGGAAAATAGATAAATGAACAATACACTATGGGGAAAGATGACCGTTCCCATTTTTTTTTCCTAAAACAAGAATCTTTTTTTTTCATGAACCATATCTAAACACAAAAAATAATTTATGTACTTAACCAGTCACCATTTCTAGACACAAAAACAAGTTATACATCTGTGTACTGATTTGCACAGACATGACACAACATGAATTGGGTGCACAGATGCAGTGGCGGAGCCAGCTTTTGGCTCAGACTAGCCTGTCTAGTGTAGTGACTGTTGTGTGTTTGCAATGGGCCTTGAAGACTTGTTTTGGGGTCAAAAATTGATGTGGGTTAGTGGACTTTTCTGGGCCATGACTAGGGCCTCGTCTGGGCGGGGTGGCCCTAGTCACAGATGCACATGTGTCACTTGCGGGACAACCCATATATATACATGTTTTCTGCGACTAGAGCCTGCCTAGTGTAGTGACCGTTGTGTGTTTGCAATGGGCCTTGAAGACTTGTTTTTGGGCCCAATATTAATGTGGCTTAGTGGACTTTTGTGGTCCACGACTAGGGCCTCGTCCGAGCGAGGTGGCCCTAGTTGCAGCTCCTCCACTAGAGATACACATGCCTCGCTTGCGGGACAACCCATATATATACAACATTGAAACATCCCTCTCTCAATCGCTTGCTTTGCATAGTTGCACGTTTGCTGGCTATACCGATTCTCATGAAAAACAACAAAAGTAGCATGGGATTAGGAAGCATCGGGAATCGAATTATACTGAAAGGGATAACTCTTTGTAGGAAACACTTACCCAACTTAGGGGCAAAACTTGGCCCAAGTTCTCACCACTGCTACTGGACGCTGTGAATCCAAGAGGTGTAGGGGTTCATTGATGATAAAACAAAGACTTCAGTGAAGCGCTCAGTCCAAGAAGCGGTTACAGTTCAAGAAGCGGTTACAGACATAGGTGTTGATGGTTTGCGCTACAGTGCCTCCTTCTACGATCCCTTCAGCGCCAACGTTGTTCTTGGGTTGTTAGCGCACCTCCTACAACGGCACAGCGTTGTTCTGGGGTTGTTAGCGCACTTCCTACAAGTGCACAGGAAGTGTCTGAAAGTAATTACTTGTGTCCCTAATCTAAATAAAAAAACATGCAGGAAGTGTGCAGATTGCAAATTAGAGATGAGGCCAGCCCTAGAACCATATTTGACCCATTAGTCACTGAATGATCGGGCACCATTTGTTTCACCAAAAATGTTTTTTCTTGGATACTTTATTCGATGCCTCAAGTCAGTTTTTGTGATGTAAATCCTATTTTCAACTGGATCAAATATGGTACTGTGTAACTCGCTCAGGTAATTAATTTTTTCATCGTACCTTGCTGAAGCAGACAAATCCTAATTAATGGGTTCTCTTCATGTGTAGGCTTTACCCAAAGAAACAAATGATGGAGAAACATCAGAGTAGATGTGAGCACCATTTATCATCATTCACTGAATAGAAAATGGTGATACATGCATGATGCATGGCGCCTCCTTTTCTTGTCAGTTCGATGCTTATTTTGTGCATGCTCTGATTCTGCATTATTGTTGCGGGAGCAACTAGCAATGACTTATTTTGGATTCACTGACTTAGTCCACTTGTTGACAGAATTCAGTTAGCCCTACCCCACGAATCACTCCGTGACTAGTCTGAGCCTTGAGGTACTATGTGGCACCCTAGCATTCTGCAGCTGATCTCCAGTGATGTGCAACTCAGTGTTTCTGCGATTCAGTAGACCCAGATCTGGATGTGAGGACAAATGTTTCAAGACAGAAAGGCCAATGGAAGCACATACTAGCTTCTAGCCCGACGCATCCCATGCCGAAGCAGACTGGTTTCTTTTTGCTATGAAAGCAATGAGCAAAGCAGCTCTTTGAGAGTTGAGATTCTTCCATGTCTTTTATAGCATGAGTTAATTGAGCAAAGATTCAACACATTATTCTGTCATGTGGAAACATGAGGATATACCTTTATTGCATCGTAGGATGCGAGAGTGTACAGATATTGCTCCTTGCGTGAATGCCAGAAATTAATATCACTCTATTAATATGAACACTCTCACCAACACTGCACATAGAAAATGTTACGACAAAAATATTGAACTATTATCATTGATGTATTATGCAAGGTTAAGATCCCTCTGAAAATAAACAGTTTTCTTTAGCACCTTCTGCACCCTATTTCTAAGCACCCGGATTATTCCTCCCGAGATCTTTGGGCTATGTCACAAGAAAAACTGTCATCATACTCCACTATTTTTTAGGGTTATTTGGTTCCAGGCTATTAATATTTTCCAGAGTTGGAGAAACGCCATTACTATTCGCGTATTTTGAAATTTGCCGTTGCAATTTTTGACTTCTCTCAAATACGCCACGGAATACGTATGAAGACGATCGGGCCCAGCTGCAGTCATATACGAAGACGTACATCTCATTGTATTTGCGCTCCCCTCTCAATGACATATGGGTCCCACTTGCCAGAAACGATTTATGCTGACACATGGAAATTAGTGTGCTAGCGGGCGCAATTGGCACACCGCCACCACAGCAGTGGTGTGGGTGCCGGGGCGACCGCCAGCGAAGCAGGCAAGGTCGGCGAGCCACCCGCCAAAGACTAATGGTTCCATCTGTGCTGGCGGGTAGATCACGTTGCCCACCAGCAGAGAGGCACACAGTGCTGGCGGTCCACATAAGCCACTACCAGCACAGATGGAACCATTAGTGCTAGCGGGTGGCTTATGTCGCCCGCCAGCACTGTGCCTTCTATAAGTATCCAACAGCTTCTTCTTCCCAGCCACCTTCCATTGGGGCTTTGCCCAAGAGGAGCTCGGGAAAAGCTCCAAAAATACCAAATCTAGGGGGAAGGGTTTGCTCTTGATTACCTTGGAGGAGGTGGCTATATAAGGTGAGTTTGTGTTATTTTAACCTTAGTTTTCACCTTTTATCCATGATTTGTAAGTTATCTTGAGATCTAGATCTAGACCTAGCGTTAGCTAGGAGAGAGAGGAGAGTGAAGAGATATATATTGGATTATAGATTTACTTTTTAAATAGAATTATATGTTCATAATATAATCATTGCAATGTTATGTTTGTCATTTTTATTATTAGTATCATAAATTAAAATTATAGAATTTAGTTTTGTTTCATTTTTTACATATTAATTGAAGCAAGTTTACATAATTGAGTTTAATGGAGTTATATATATCACTGAATTTATTTAAAAAATTGTATAATTCACTTTAGATTATACGTGAGTTTATAATAGAAATATATTTCATAGGTTGTTTCAGATGGAACATAGAGCATGGATGTATGGCATACGTAGACATTCGTCTACATTTTTGATAGAGTTAACAAAGTTTCTCGAGGTTGCGCAGAAGCATACTCAAATTTTTAGGACAAAGCAAATACATTATCTATGTTGTGACTGTTGCCACAAACTTGTGTGGGAAGATATTTATGCTATCAAGATGCATTTGATAAAGCGCAGTTTTGTGGAAAGATACAAAACTTGGTCCCACCATGGAGAAGCAGAAAGTACTTTCAACAATGCAGACATCGGCACCAGGTATGATAAAGTGGGTGATGAAGATGCAGATGAAAATAATCATGTCGTGATGGATGATGCTTTTGACTATGAAGATCAAAATGGTGATCAAACAGATGCACCACAGGTGGACGAGGAATGTGATGTTGATATGGAAGAAATGTTGCGCCACATTGAACCGGAAGTGTTGCTAGGGAGTGCTAAAAAGGGTTAGAAAATTTTGAGACACTAAAGAAGGCAGCAAAGGACCGTATGTATGAGGTTTGTGGGAAGGAGTGGACAGTGTTGCGTTTCCTACTCCATCTTCTGATTGTGAAGGCAAAATTCGGATGGTCGGACAATAGTTTTAACAAACTCCTTACTCTATTGGCCAAGCTACTCCCCAAGCCTAACTTGGTACCAAGAAACACATATGAAGCAAAGAAGATTATCAACCCATTGAAGATGTGAGTGCAAAGAATACACGCGTGTAGGAACCATTGCATATTATGCGCGGTGACTATGCGTAATCGAAAGTGTCCAAATTGCGATGCTAGCCGTTACAAAAGTAATGCCGTTTTTGCTGCGGAACGGGTCGTTACATCTAAAGGCACGAAGAGGATGGTGGGTGGAAAGAAAAGTGCAGGTGCTCAAGTGGAGGAGGAGTCTAGTATTGGTACTGACACTGCTAGTCAACGTAAAGTCCCTGCCTTAGTGATGTGGTACTTGCCGGTGGAGGACCGTCTGAAGCGATTGTTCTCGAACCCAAAGACCGCTGAACTAATGACTTGGCATGCCGATCGCCTAGAGAAGTCTGATGGGAAGCTTCGACATCCATCTGATACTCGGTAGTGGAGGACCTTTGATTCTAACCACAAAGAGTTTTGAGATGAAAAAAGAAATATACGGTTCGCGTTAAGTACAGATGGCATGAAACCATTTGGTGAAAGAAGCAGCACACACAACACATGGCCAATGTTGATGACCATATACAACCTTCCCCCTGGCTATGTCACAAGAGAAAGTTCCATTTGCTTACCATTCTAATCCAAGGACCGAAGCAACCTGGTATCGACATAGATGTTTTCATGGAGCCATTGATGGAAGAAATGGAGAAGTTTTGGAATCATGGGGTTGAGATGTGGGATTAGTACAGACGGGAGACATTCACAGTTAAGGCAATTATCTTTGTTACCATTAATGATTACCCAGCCCTATTTTCTTTGTCGGGCCAGAAAAAGGAAAGACATGGTTGTGTAGTTTGCTTGAATGGTACAATATCTGTGTACCTCAAAGGATCTACGAAGATAGTGTATATGGGGCACAGACGCTGGCTAATAAGGACTCACAAGTACCGCAAGATGGCAGACTCTTTTGATAGAAAGATTGAGAAAGACTCTTTTGCCCCACAAACGGCCACTGGTAAAACCGTATTGAAATGTGTCAGAACGTCAAGTTCAAACTTGGTAAGAAGTCAAAAGGTGGTGTTGATGATAATTCAAAAAGGGGAAGGAATGAGGCTGAAACTACAGAAAACGTCGACGTGCCTTTCAAGAAGATGTCTATATTTTTTAAGTATTTGCCATACTGGGAAGAACTGGCGGTGCGCCATGCCATTGATGGGATGCATCTTTAGAAGAATGTGTTTGAAAGCACAATCGGATTCTTAGGCTTAACAACAAAGGTAAAGGACGGACTGAAGTCACGTAAGGATCTTGTTGACCTAAAAATTAGGCCAGAGCTCCACCCGCAACAACGTCCTAACGGTAAGCAGTACCTTCCATCTGTTAGCTACAACTTAACACAACATGAGAGATTGACTATATGCAAATGCTTGCGCGGGCTGAAAGTGCCTACTAGATTCTCATCCAACATCCGATCACTAGTCTCGTTGAAGGACATGACGCTTACTGGTTGTAACTCTCATGATTGTCATGTGATGATCACTGTTTTTCTCACGATTGCGATCCGAGCTGTCAAACCAGTATTCCTTAAGATGGTTATCACAAGGATGTGCTACTTTTTCAACGTCATTTCGCAGTAAGTCGTAGATTGTGTAGAGTTAGCAAGGCTTTAGCTTTTTATGTCAGAAACTCAAGCCAAGCCCGAGATGTGCTTCCCTTCGTCATTTTTTGATATCATAGAACATCTAATGATCCACATGGCCGAGCAAATTACTGAACTAGGACCTATGTACTTTCATTAGATGTGGACATACGAACGGTTCATGTCTATTCTCAATGGATACATGAGAAACAAGGCATTTCCAGAGGGAAGCATGATCGAGAGCTACCATACAGAAGAGAGTGTTGATTGTTGCATAGATTACATAAAAGATAAGAGAGCGATCGGTTTACCGAAATCTCGACATGAAGGCAGATTGTCCGTGACAGGTACCATTGGAAGGAAAAAGATTCATTGACGAGGACAACCAACAACTAGAGAAAGCGTATGCAAGTGTTCTACAACAACTTGCAATAGTGGAGCCATTGATCGTGCTACACGAAAATGAGATTTTTTGCTCTTTATATATGGGGATGAGGATTTGCGGTCTGGACTGGGCCGCATTGTTTTTTTTTGTGCCGGGCCGGGCGGCCTGCCGTGCTGTGGTGGAGGCCCGCACCCGGCGTGATGCACCGTGCCAGGCCAGCCCGGGCCCGATGGTTTACGGGCCGTGCCAGGTTTGGATCGGGCTAAAAAAACGTGCTTCCGGGCGGGATCTCGGGCTGCGGGCTTTTTGGACATCTATACCGCCGCCGCTCGAACCAACGGTTCTATGGATTTCACCTGAATAAATCTTGGATGGTTGAGGTTCTTACAACAACACCTTATCTTGGATGGTTGAGGTTCTTACAACAACACCTTCGAGAAGGATAATGCATCATGGCACCGTCGTTGCTAGCAATAGTCAAAAACTGAGCATAGCTTTCGCTAGAGAATCTGCACAACCTAACGAACACCAACCACCATTGCTGCCACTTCCTTGCTGGTCTAGACGACCGTGACCGGCCGACACCTCCCTCAAGAGGCAACCAGAGCCGTCAAAAGACTCGGAGGATGAGTTCATCCACCAGCCACCACCGCCACCGAGCCCCCAACATG
This sequence comes from Cenchrus purpureus, assembly GCA_022644695.1. NCBI lineage: Eukaryota > Viridiplantae > Streptophyta > Magnoliopsida > Poales > Poaceae > Cenchrus > Cenchrus purpureus. Next base: position 132,748,376 of record CP053460.1, on the reverse strand, counting down.
GGAGACGCGACGCATGCCGCCGACCACCCCACCACGTGGATCTACGTCGCACGCCATAGGTCGCCGATCACCACCATTGCGGGGAGCCGCACGCCGGCCCCCGATCCTCCACCACGGGGAGCCGCATCACCGGCCGCCGAGCCACCACCTTGGGTACCCACATCACAAGCGTAGGCTATTGGCCGCCCCCACCCGTGGAGCTATGACGCATGCCATAGGTCACCGGCCGCCCCTGTTAAGGAAAAGCTGCGCCGCAGGCCACCGGTCGTCAAATACCGTAGGCTGCCAGGACCCCACCACGGGGAGCCGCCCCGCAGGCTGCCAAGCCTGCACCCTGGGAAGCCACCAGCAAACGCAATCGTCATCCGCGCTTCACTACCGCAGCCGTCCACTGGGAAACTCGATCTATATCTAGAAAAAGTGGAAAAACAGGATGAAGCACGTGGAGCTCCTCACCACGGCCGGGCTTCCGGGGGCTCTCTCAGGCCGCGGCGAGGCTAGGGAGCAGGTGGGGCGAGGCCAACGGCGGTGGGTTGGGGATCCTCCCGTGCCACCCCCTAGCAGGGACGCGGGGGAGAGAACAGAGTCCCGTGACTACCAATCATGGCAATAATCTCATCATAGGAAGCCCTTTCTCAACGAAGGCGCACAACAACGAAAAAACGCACGGCAAAGAGTTTGTTTGTCGTGCGCCAAAAAAATGCACCGCAAACTCCGTGCGTTTTCTCTTCCGCGCACGGCAAAGTATTTTTTTTCCCAATCATTTCCCCAAGCAAATGAAATACCATTATTTTTAAAAACCTTTGCCGTACACATTTTCCTATGCGCATGACAAACATATGAGTTTGCCATGGGTTTTATAAAATATGCACGGCAAAAAAAATTTTCTCACCTTGAAATTTCTCGAAATTTCTCCTAAGTCCCAAATCCAATTGCCCCTAAAAAAATATCTTCTCACTTTGAAATTTTTTGTACTCAATACATACAAGATGTGATACACCATGTTACAATTTGGTTGATTTTGTAGTCATTTGCTGTATTTAACTAATTAATTGCATTTCAAGCAATTTTTTGAAAAAAGTCAAATTTGAACAACAAGTGATTCAAATAATATAATAAAATGAGTGGAAAAATCATATTCATGTTATTTAGCCCAATTGACCTTTTTCATGAAATCAAAAGAAAATTTGAACATATTGACCAGGAAACACGACCACGATCATGCGTCCAAATGATTTAAAAATTCTAAACATGCAAATAAAGTTTGAAAATAATGAGATTTGTCAATATCTCATGATATCATATGTGAAGGCTATAGTAAGAATATGAATGAGTTTTGAACATTTTATCATGTACGATGCTTAGAAATCGAAACATCTCCGATGAAGTTTCATAGAGTTACGAGGTATACGGTGAGATTTGTAGGCCACGTGACATTCAAATTGAGTTTTGGCTTTAAAACTTGCTTCTATAAGCAATAGACAATATAACTTAATTTGTGTTAATTTTTTGATTTTTTTCAAACTTATTTGACAATTTTTATGAATTAAGTATAGTTGTAGAAAAAAAGTTTGTTGTACGCCGACGCACGGTAAAGAAAGTTTACCGTGCGCTTTTTGTAAAACACACAGCAAACAAATATCTTTGCAGTGTGTTTTATAAGTGGCGCACAGCAAGAAAAATTCTTTGCCGTGCGCCCCTGTCAAAACGCACGGCAAAGAGGGACATCCTCATCTAACGGCCACCATTCATCCACCTGCCCCCACCCTCGTATGAAAACATGCCTCCATCCGCCCCCCTCCAAACCCTACCCTGGCCCGACCCTCCCTCTCCCTCCCCGCTGCCCACGCAGACCTGCCTCCTCTCCCTCCCTCTTGAATCTTCCGCCGCCGCCGCGCCCCTACCTCCCCTCCTCCCCGGCCACCCCTACCTCCCGTCTTCTCCAGCCACCCTCCAAGATGTGGCGGCGGTAGCTTGCGGCACGGGGCCGAGCTGCGGATCCGACGTCCTCCCTCATCTCCCGCCGCCGTCTCCTCCTCGTCGTGGCCGCCGGGAACCCCGACCGCAGGCCACGCCGCCAGATCTCCTCCACGCCGAGCGCAGGCCACGCCGCCAGATCTCCTCCACACTGAGCGCAGGTCATGCCACCAGATCTCCTCCACGCCGAGCGCAGGCCACACCGCTAGATCTCCTCCACACCGACATCTCCTCCACGTCGTTGTCTCCTCCCGACGGATCCAGCTCATCTACCTCCTCTCCGACCTAAGGTACTCTCTCTCCCTCGGATTCCGCCGGCGTGCTCCCTGCCTCTCTCTCACACTCTCTCTGTGCCAGATCCGGCGGACATATGGCTGCAGCGGTGGGTGGACGCGATGGCAGCGATCTGGTGACGGTGGGTGGCGACAACGGAGGTCGGTGGCGCCAATCTTATGTGTGTCGCACGGACGGATTACGAGCCGCCGTCATGAAGCACGCCCGTTGCGTCACGGTGTACGCCCGTCGCGGTGTTTTTTTTCCTTTTCGTTTTTTGCTCGTGGTCTTTCCGTCGCGGTGTTTTTTTTTCTTTTTCATTTTTTTGCGTTTTTTTCTTTTTCTTACTGTTTCGGCATTTTTTCACACCAATAAAATAAAAAATTCTACCCATCACAAGTTTTGAACCTCAGACCTTCAACTAAACAAGACAGTTAGCAACCATTGCACCACACAATACTTTGTGACTACATAGAGTTACAGTTCATTTTAAGCTGTTTTTTTTCTTTTCTCTCTTTCTAGTTTTTATTTTTATTTTTATTTTTATTCCCTTAGTTTATTTATTTATTCTGATACTTTATTTTGTTTGTTCGAGAAGACATATAAAATTGTTCTGGTTATAATAATAAGTTGTTCTGGCTATATAATACAGTGTTCTGACTATAATAATAACTTGTTCTGTTTATAATAATAACTTGTTCCGACTCTTGTTCTGATTTGTTCTGACACTATATTTGTTCTACGTATAATAGAATCTTGTTCTGACAGTTGTTCTCATTTGTTTTGACATTTTATTTATTTTATTCTGTCTATAATAGAATATATAACATTAATTAAAAAATACGAATAAAAAAAGTTTGTCAAAATATAGTCAAGTGAGATCTTGTTTCGAAGTTTTTATTGTCAGAAATCCAATGGTGCAATCGGAATTTAATTTTGATGTTTGGTTTGTGATTTATAGATTTTTTAAACTTCAAATAACTTTAGATGACGATGACATCATTACTTTTGACTTTTTTACATGCATGCATTTACCCACCCCGCCTGCTCTGTTTCCTTCTTTCGACAAGAAGTCTTTTTGTCGCTGAAGTGATGTCTAAGAGCGCCCGGTCGGTGGGGAGCTCCGGTCGCGGCGGGCTGGTGGTGGTGGTGGAGGCCGGTGGGTACCTCTGGCGGGTTCGGGCTGGAGGCGGCCGGCGTCGGGTTGAAGGCGGGCCACGGCGCCGGTGGGGGCAGCTGAGGTCGACGATTTTTTTAAAAAAATCTGAAATTTTGTTTGCCGTGCGTCGCACATGCATGCACGACAAAGACTTTTTTCTGCCATCCGTACGATTTTTGTGCACAGCAAAGAGCCTTTGCCAGGCAATTTGCTGCCGTGCGGCCTTTGCAAACGTTTCCCGGAAAACGCACGGCAAAGGCTTTGCTGTGCGTTTTCGTTTCTTTCCCGTAGTGCTAGCCGTCTCTCCCTCCCTCAGCCCTAATTCTACAAATCAGCCCCAAATCCTCCAATCCTCATCCCCTGGCAACAGTTCATAACAGTTTTGTAGTGTTTCTGTGAGCTAGCAGGCCTAGTTCTAAATGTAAGAAGAAATAGTTTGTGACGGCAAGATTGTCATTCAGAGGACTCACTAGCATAGATCCTGATGCATCCCATACCAATACGACGGCAAGGTATACATAACAGAAGATTGGTTTCTTTTGCTACGAAAGCAATGATCGGCAATGCACCTCTTCGAAACTATCGTGTCCGACTTATAGCTTGGAATATATAGATCAATACGGGTCCACCACATTTTTCTGTCATGCGAAAACTGGTGGTATATATAACTTTATGGCACCATATAGATGTACAAGCATGTAAATAAACTTAATTTCCTACGCGAAAACCTCACATAATTATTGCACTATCACAATTAAACGTTCATCAATGGTTTCCCCATCTGCATTGACTTAGTTCTTGTAACGTGCATCAGTTGTTGTTCAGTCATTCCTTACCATTATTTCTTTATTTTTAACACAATTTTTGGAACGGCCCTTAACTAGTTAAATTGACAGTGACCTATAATCTTGGCATACTGGGTACACGTACGAGTCATATACAAGGATGCACCACTGCTGTTGCTCCATATGCCACCCCAAGGTGTTGTCTCGCGTGCTCTTCCTGGCGTGCTTGTTTTCCTTTTTGAGATGGCACTGCAGCCACCAGGCAGTCGATGCCTACCAGCAGCGGCTGCCGTTCCTTTTTGAGAGAGCCTGTAGATATGGCTCACTGCATGAATACCGCAAATTAAATGACACGCTTTCACTATGAACACTCTCACCAACACTACAGATAGACAATGTCACAAATCAAACCACCCAAAAACTCCATCTTTCAATCATACAATAAAATTATATTTATTCCACTCACAGGAAAGATAGCGAACAATTATCAGTTAAAAGTCTAAGTAGCTATAAGTCATTAAAAAGAAAAACAATCTTTTCATTAACTCGAAGAATATTCAAATCACAATAAAATAATTCAAAAATCCAATATTTTCGTAAGAAAATTAATTTTAAGACCCTCTTATCTTAAAATAAAGGCTGAACCACTACAATATCTTGAACGCGTTCAAGGAGATATTTGTGGTACTTCATGGTACTAGACCATTTAGGTACCATCAACTGGACCATTTAGGTACTTCATGGTACTTATTGATGTATCTACTAGATGGTCCCACATACGTTTATTGTCCACAAGAAACCATACTTTTGCAAGGTTCGTTGCTCAAGTTATCAAATTAAGAACACATCATCCTGAATATGCTTTTAAACCATCAGGATGGACAATACTGCTGAATTTTCACATACTTTCAATGACTATTGTATGGCTCTAGGCAATGTCAATACAAGAATATATCTCATATCACCTAATTTTTCCACTAAGATTTTAAAGGTGGTATACAAGACATATTCTATGTCATATCTTCTGTTTTCTCTATAAGAGTTTTTAAGAAGATATAGAATCCTTTCTCATATTTTTCCTATTAGGTTTCAGAGAAGGATATTCAAATATGATCCTCAGATCATTGTTCTCTAAACTTATGTATAAGTTTTTCCTTACCAAAGGTTTTCTCATATAAGTATCTGATGAGACAATAATGCCATATCATTTTCTCCTTATATTTCCCCACTAAGTTTAAAGGAGTTTTAATGGCATATACACACAGATTGATTTCTCCTCAAGATTTTTCCCATAGGGTTTTGGAGGAGTTTTACAAGATGATATTCAAGGATGGTTGAAGCAAAATTACATCAAGATCTCATGAAGCTATTGATCAAGGGGGAGTGTTACGAAATATTAAAGATGAACATTAGCTTAATCATGTAATTAGTATAGTCATTAGTCTTTGTAATTAGGAAGGAGCAACTGCTCTTCCCCGACAGGTGCGTCCACCCCGAAGGGGTGCGTCCATACCGAAAGGGTGTGTCCGGATTGTGTCCGCACCCTTTCATCCCTGTATATATTCATGGGGTCCACCCCTCAACCATCAATCCAAACATTCAATCCGCTTTTACATTTAACAGTTTGTACATTTAAAATCAAAGAACAGAGCCAATCATGCACAAAAATGTTATGGTGCTGAACTCGAAAAGGTTTAAAAGAAGTTGCCCCTGGATTTCTTAATTTATAACCAATTGTACAGTGCTATTTGTGCAAAATCTGAAGAATGTGTCATATTGTAGAAATTAATTGACTTGGAAATTGACAGTATGTCTATTGAAAAGAACAATGCAAGTTGTACCATAATTAAAATAAATGGACATAGACGATATAAGGAACTAATGGAGTAGGTGACATTATCAAAAACTCTATGTGTGCTTGTTTCTTGTCCGAACATTGAACTAACAGAGTAGGTGACATTATACGTGAACCAGTAATGAAAATCTTTAATATGTTGCAGTACATTGCTTTTGCTTTAAATAGTTGATGAACAGGAGATTCAAAGAACATCAACATTTGTAATTCAAAGAACAGGTGATCGAGAAAACATACTAACCGGTCGTGGACAATAATGAAAAGTGCACAATGATTAAAGAAAAAAGTACTTCCATTATTCTCCTTGTTCCTAATACTGTTTCCGTTTATCCAAAAGCCTCAAAACTCCTTTTGTGAATCCTGAAATACCTATGTAGGCTAAACGGAATGGTGAAAAGTAGTTAAGGAATATAGTGCCTTGAAGTCCCAGGTTGAGTTTAAAGAACAGGTGATAAAAGTGTTGAATGAAGTAAACTTTTCTCGAGTATATATGATTATAGATGTGTTAGATTGTTGAGGCAATTTAGTGACTCCATGGGATTCTAGCCTTGTCGGTCATTCAAAGGATATATATACTCTCTTATATCCTGATGCATACCATGCTGATATGATGATCATGTTGCTCGTTAAAATGAACTGTTTGCTCATTATACTGAAGCTGACTGGTTTCTTTTGCCACGAAAGCAATGCATTTTAGTTGTTGGTAGCCGCAGGAGGAGGTCTTGAGCAATGGTACTCTTCGAGACTCTCTTGTCTCTTATAGTATGTGCTGGAGCAATGGTACTCATGGAGACTCTCTTATAGTATGAGCTAGAACACATTATTCTGTCATGAGAAATCATGAGAATACGTTTATTGCACCAATAGGATGCATGCTTCGATAATATTGCCTTCCTTCATGAATGCCACAAAATAAATATCTCACTAGAAATTACTAGGAACACTATTGTCACCATTACCACTGGTAGAAAACATTACAACAAAAACGATGCATTGGAACTATTTAACCAATGATGCCATGGAGTCAAATAACTCACAACTAAATATTCAAATCACAATTAAATTCTTCTGGTGTCAATTCTCCGACATGTATGTCCTTCTGTTATGCCCAGTATGTCGTAATAGGTGGGAGGAGGAAGTTAAACCTGCTGCAGAAGTTTGTCAAAAACCTGCTGCAGACATGCCTCACGGGTGGCCCACCACATTTTTCTGTCATGCAAAAAACTGGTGGTATAACTTTATTCCACCGTAGATATATAACTTAATTCCTGCATGAATACCTCTAACTAAATATCGCACCACCACTATTAAATGTTCATTGATTGTTTACACACCTGCATTGACATAGTTCTCCTGGCCAGTCTCAGTGGAGATGTCATGAACACGATTACCTAGAGTGACACATCATCTAAAAACATTTGAAACTATAATGAAACACCTCCCTCTCAATGTGTAATTTCATTTATTGTTGTTTTCTAGGTTGCATGCAAGACACAAGTTGTCTAGGTAACTGTGTAGGGAGGGTTTCATCCACATGAAACTCATTTTACCTCTCTCTTCATTAATAGACTGCCACATCATCAAAAGTGCTTACATGACAGCCTATTTAATATCCATGAAACCCCCACTGAGACTGGCCTTGTGTTGCTGTTCAGTCATTCCTATCACTATTTCTTTCAGTTGAGTAACATTTTGTGAACAAGCCAGAGCCCCGCAAATATATATTTGCCTTAATCAATCAAATTGACAGTGACCTATATCCATTGGCATACACAAGGACACACACCAATATATATTGCTCCACGTCGCCCCAAGGTGTCGTCTCGTGTGCTCTTCCTGACGTGCTTCTTTTCCTTTTTGAGATTACAATGCAGCCAGCAGGAAGTCGTTTCCTGTCAGTGACCGCAGTGTGCATGGTGAGTTTTATGGAAAAGGAAACAAAGATAATTTTCAAGAGTGTTAGAAAAGCGAATATATATTAATATCCCAGCCTCTGCATCGACCAATGCATATAGCTAGTACTTATTACACTCTTAAACCGACAAGTCCTTGCGAAGAAAAACACAAAGAGTTGGTTCGCAAATAAATAAAACTCTCCATCTTCACTAATAAGGCAAATCAAAAGGCAATTTTGTTTCTGAAACTCCATGCATGAGCGGCAAAGACCTCCATGGCCGCAGACTCAAGCAGTCTACAACCCGCCTTGAATGACGGACGATCCTGCTCCTTATGTAGCAGTGACCAGAACCGAATCTAGTGCACCCCCTAAATAGTACCTGTAAGTATGAAGGCACTATGCTCTTGTCAAAAACAATATCATTTCTGGATATCCAAATTGCCCAACACATAGCAATTGCTTCTGCTAGTATCTGACGCTTCAATGTTCTGTTTACCCCACCAAACTAGTTATTAAACAAGTGATGCATACTAGTTGCCGGTGATAAATTGAAAGAAACTTCAACAAATCTCCAGATGAACTTAACAAGATCACAATAAAAAAATGTTGAATAGTCTCACTACATGCGCAAAAAGAGCAAGACATATTTCCATGTCATTCCTTGCGAGCCAGATTATCTTTTGTTAATACTACCCCTTTATCAAGTACCACGCAAACACTTTGATTTTAGGGGGGGGAGTTCTTCAACTTCCAAATCACATTATTAAAAGGCAAGGCTTGGGTTAGTACTAGAGAACTGTACATAGAGTAAACAGTAAATCTTCCATTTTGATGTAGACCCCAAATAAATCAGTCCGTCTGATTATATAACTGAACATTCATTACCATGGCCAATATTTTCAAGAGTGTAATTGAAGAATTTATTAATTTTTACTTTGGTGAAAAAAATTCAATTTTCGATTCACATATCTTCCAATAGGGGCACATAATTATAGGCTCAATACTTGTGAAAAAATGGAGATAATCACTTTGGTAATAATTATTCTTTCAACAATTTTGATGTTCTCTCCTTTTCCATATCACCAGCTTATCTTGGACTGATCCAAGGATTTCAATGTGGTCTATACGAATTAGTAAGTTCGATGGACTGAGAAAGTAAGGCCTTATCCATGTGAAAATAATACAATGGTACAAGCTAGAACTCAAATAGGAAAAGATATATATGCACAATTTCCTCAATATAATAATTTCTTTTTGTGCCCATAGAAATGTGGTATATTGAAGTCTTTCACTTAGTTGTCAAAAAAAAAGTCTTTCACTTCTGAGTACACAACAGAAAAACCGAGAATATCCACATACGACTACATAACTTATGGTCTCCTTTCAACCCATTTCCTGCAATCCAATTCAAACCAGACACAATTACTCTGAAGCCAACTGCCAACTATCTTCTCATCATCTGATATGAATATATGATATGTACAGGCATGTAGTATTAGATGAACCATGCTTCACCATAGAAAACTAGCTCATAAGCACCACTGGCGAATCCCTCTCAATTGCTTCCTCTTGCATGGTTGCTGTCTTGGCCCAAAAAATCAATGTATTCGAGCAAACAACACAAAAGACATCAAAGACAGCGTGGGGATTAAGAAGCAACAGGAAACACAAATTTGCTAGAAATTGCAATGTTCCTTGTTCACAGATCACCTAATGGACACGCGCTGGATGTTGAGGTATAAGAGACTGCACCAGTGACACATGCTGCGCAGCGGGAAGAGACAACACATCAATATGCTGTTTTGCAGGTCATAGAAGGGGCCAGTCTGAGAGTTGTTAGTCGGTGCAGGACTGGCACAGATTAATCTAGGCCTGACTATGGACAATAAACTGCTGGTTTTTGCTACACTTCCTGTGTGTAGCGTGCAAAGAGAAACAGACTAAGGTTTCAAACTGTTCCCGAATACTCGAGGGTTAGTTCTGGAAATTTTGCACTCGAAAGCATTGTAACAAATGGGGAGACGCGAAGGAACGTCGTCTGCATGTTCTTTTACATACAATCTCTTGTATATATGTTATAGCATGAACTAGAGTAATGATTCAACTTCAACACATTATTCTGTCATGTGAAATCCTTAGAATGAATATACAATCTCTTGTATATATGGTATACGCTTTTTGCACCAATAGGATGCATGCTTCGATAGAATTGCCTCCCAGAATGAATACCACAAAATGAATATCTTTGTAGCAAATACTACGAAACCCTCACTGTAACGACTCGGGTTTTCGGTGAGGAAAACCCGACTCCCTGTACCCTTGTGATAGTCCCTGGATCAGTAGCTATCACGTACAGAACTCATTACAGAATAATATCATTTTCATACAACGAAATCAGAGTACAAAACAGAATATTTACATCCGAAACAACTCGGTATATGAATTTAGTACAAGCCCCTTGGGCTAAGCGACAAGTAGAAATCCTACGTAGCGGTAGCTAGGGCTTTAAGTCTTCATCTTCAATCTTCACCACAGGCATCCTTGAGCGAAGCAACACAACCCTTCCTTCATGGATTCCTCAAACTCGGACTCTCACTCCAACTCCAATCCTGCACACTCACAAAACTATCCCCAAGGAATGGGATAGGTTCACGTCACCGACTGTATGCAGCTTTAAGTGGCCTAACTCTAAAGGGTAAGAAAAGTGGCAAGGTAAAAGCTCAGGTTTCCTATGCAGCAACAGCGAAGCATAAATGGAAAACATCTCCATATAAGTCCCAATTAATACTCTCATCACAACTCGGGAACACCTGGTACCCCAGGAACCCGTCTCCACAACCTACCTCCTTCTAGGGTCGATGCGAGAACTTCCTCTCCTCGCACTTCAATGATTGCAATCGGACCCGCGAGGTAGAGGGAGCAACTCTCCTCTCCCGATCGCAACCACGGCTCACCACACTCTCAACTACATGTGGGGAGGTAGAAATCCCAAAACATGAGGAACGAACATGTCTTCAAGGTTTGTCCATGACCGAGAACGCGGCTATACGTATAGATCAAAACTCTGCAGAGCGTGTACACCTGTACCCATCTCGGAATGGCACCCGGCCGGTGGCCGACTGACCGAGCCCATCCTACCATGCGAACTCTCGGTAGTTACGGTCCCATCCTGCATCCGTCCCTCAAAGCGATCCCCTCCGCGAAGGGAATTGCACCGGAATCCTGAAATGCTCCTGCAGGCCACACGGGAGACACACTGAGAGAAGGTGATCTCACTCCCACCTCCCCCCACTGATACCCCGCTATCCTGCTGGCAGGTATGGTTCTGCACTTGCCGAGCTCAACCCGGCCCTAACCCCACTCTCGGCGAGGTGGTGTGTACGAAAGTCCTATCGACAAGTTGATCCACTCGCTTTCAGACCGGGGCAAGCTCATGTCCTCCAAGCGTAAGTAAAACCCCAATACCTGTGCTCCAAAAACCATAAAAGTGGGGATACACTGAGGAGTGCACCCCCATCCCCGATCCCAGATCGGTTGTTTTGAGCTCACCCCCGCCAACGTACCCAAAACACCTTCTCCTGCCGGTTTTACCCTACACACGCCAAGAACCACTATACTCATCCCAACACATGCATCGCGAAGCTCAGCGTATATACACGCTTATATATAACATAGTAGTAGTAGGGCAATCAAGGACAGGATAAATAAAGAAGGCTATGCAAGGTTCATCATCATCATGCGAGTAAGTAAAGCACTAGCATACTACATAGCAATGCCTAATAGGAATTTCAGAATCAGTCGGGCGTGAACACCTGTGTGCAAGTAGCACTACGTGAAAAACTCACTTTGGTAACGGGCATAGATTGCCTTTAGTAACGGGCAAAGCGCCCGTTACCGATCAAGTGTTACAAATGAGCCAAGAAAGGTAACTTGTAGATACCCGTTACTGATAACACATATTCGTAACGGGTATTAAACAACGACCGTTACCACAAGTAGCCACCGGTCACGTGAAATGGATGTTTCTCTAGACCCACAGGGAACTTTGGTAACGGGCACTAAAACAGAGCCCGTTACAATAACTCAACATCAGAGACGCGTGCTGTGTACCTGCGTCTCCTCTATCTCGACGAAATAAGACGCGTCTATTTCACGCACGTCTCAGCACAACTAGGATTCGTAACGGGCATCAAACACTAACCGTTACCACAACTAGTCACCGATCACGTGAAAATGACTGTTTCTCTGGGCCCACAGGGAACTTTGGTAACAGTCACCAAAACAACAACCGTTACATTGTTGGCATGTTTGTAACGGGAGTTCCGAATGAAGCCCGTTACTCACTGATCAGTGTTTGTAATGAGCTTTAATTAACGCCGATTACGTAGGCCACCCTACAAGAACTTGCCGCTTGGCCGCATCCGAACCGCCCAGATTTGGCACCACCGTGGGCTGCATCCTAGAACCAGCCAGGATATGACTAAATTCACAGAAATTAGATCCAGCATCCAAATTCACAGAAATCCACATAATTCACATGCATCATATGACAAAATCCAGCATCATCATCTCAAGTAAAGAAGCATCACTGGCTTGACAACAATATCACAGCCATAGTTAACTATCTTGACAACAATATCACAAAATTCATGGGACAAGTAGGAATGCAAAAATTTTCTATTCACCATATACAATATGAGCCCACACAGTTTCATCAGCATGAAATTTTCCGTCGACTGCAATCACCTGTTCCATGAGGAGTGTGACAATTCTATCATGAACATAGACCAGCGTGTTGTGGTGGAGAATGCTCATCTAGCCATAATCTCTGGATATAATAATGTCACCAACAAGACACATATAGGTGGTTACCAAACATGTGCAGACTAATAAGCAAGAACTGTGCTTTCGATTAGGTGTTTTACAAATGAAGATCCCAAGAAAGTACCTCCATATTTGGGCCTCTATCTTTTAATTTAAGCATGTGATAGGCACAATAGAAGCCAGAGTTTGGATTCAAAGCAGTTGTTGGTAGCATGCGCAATAAATGTACAAAGAAAATAGTGGTGATTGAGAAGAAATAAACTCAAGCTTTAGTACTAGCTTCCACAGGAGGAAATAAGTGGTATGTACCTTAACATCTTTGACATATTCCAAGGTGCTGCAGGGCAACTTCTTGTCGGGAATGCGCGTTCCCAACCCCTACAACGAAACATATGCAACAATGGTTAGGCACTATTAATTAATATACTATTCACAGTTTGTTGAGGAACGTCCGCAGGTTAAGAAAGAAATAACTTACTCATTAACGATTAGTTCGAAAGGGGTAGTATCAGTCTTAATCCTCTTGAATGAATCAAGATAGTAGACCTTCGCCGAACGATCGCCACTGCAATCCAGTGGTTCGTATTGAGATAAGCGGTAAGGATGAGTTTCTTTTTAGCATGTAGTTTGAAGGCACTCGCATATAGGACACAGAGAAAGCAAGAGTGTCATCTGTGCTGTTCAACGTTGTCGAGCAAAGGCATTCAGGATCAAGGAAGCCAACCGCGCCCGTCTTCTCAACTTCTACACCATATTCCTATTTGTAAGAAAAAACAAAGTGTAAGGAGGCAAAATACATGGTAAAGATGATATGAGGCAAAAAGCACATTTCGATAGAGAATGATTAGTGAGAAGCAGATTAAATTTTCAAGCAACTTACAGGATGAAGCGGAGAAGTACGGATCCAAAGCATCCAAGTTGAAGAGATCGTACAAATCACGAGTGGCAGTATCACCGAGTTCGTTTGACGATTCGTCTCCTCTCTTAGGCCATGCATTGGTCCCGGGCCGAAGTGCGACCGTAATCGAAGATTCATCTTCTGACTTAGCACGTTCCATGTAGAATGTGTGGAGATCTCTGGTACAAGGAGCAGCCACCTTTTTGAGATCATCATCACTGAGAAGGCTCTTTCCGAATTTGTAATTTGGGTTAACCATAGCCCAAGGATTCTTCTTGGTGTTTCTCTCAGATCGCTTTGGGTTAGTCATAGACCAAAGATTCTTCTTGATGTTTCTCTCAGATCGCTTTGGGTTAGTCATAGCCCAAGGATGCTTCTCGGTGTTTCTCTCAGATCGCTTTCTAGTAGGCATCTTAGAGATTTTATTTACAGCAATTTTCTTTTCCTGCTGCTTTGAGATGGCTGAAGAAGGTTTCTTAAGGGCTTGCTTCCTGCTTGTAGGTGGTGTAGAGCTTTTATTTTGGCAAGTTTCTTTTCTTGCAGCTTTGAAATGGTCAAGGTTTCTCAAGGGCTTTCTTGCCTCATGACGTGGTGTAGAGATTTTATTTTCTAGTTACTTTCCTTGCTGCTTTGAAATGGCTGATGGTTTCTCAAGTGCTTTCTTGCCTAGTGGTGTCTCACCAGGAGCTATTACAGAGGTATTGGGCCCGGATGTACTGCAGCTTTCTTGAAATGTCATCGGATTTATCAAGGGCCTTCTTGCCTAGTGGTGTCTCACCGTGAGCTATTACAGAGGTATTAGGCCCGGATGTACCGCAGCTTTCTTCAAAATGTCGTCAGAGATTTATCGGCATGAGCGAACATATCAACTGGGCTCCTACTTTGGCATGATTGTTTTGAGCACTTTCGTTTGGGGTGTAGGTTTTGTTGTTTCATGAGGAGAAGGAGGAGGAGGAGATGGGGATGGAATATTTGGTGTATCTTGCGGATGTGGGATGCAAGTTTTTCTGTTTTTTCAGGATGACGAGGAGGAGGTGGGGATGCAAGTTTTCAGACGAGGAGCAGGTCCGAATGGAACGTCTTGCGGATGTGGGGATTGAGGAGGAGGAGGAGGATGTGGGGAACCATGTGAGGAAGGAACCTGTCCCGTACCCTGTGAACTACAAGGAATCAGATCGATCCGTGAAGGAGATTTATATGTTGGTGCTCCCTTGATGTGAATCCGACACCTTCTCCACTATAACCTCTGTCCTTTAGCTTGTCGGAGTGTCATCACCTCGTCATTAGGAGGGTATTCCACCAGTTCATCCGCAAAGATATCACATACAAAGAGCACTTCAACCACAACATACGCCTTCATGAATCGGGACCGTATGTAGCGTAGTCTGCTCTGGATGAACAAGACCAATTGCAACCTCACATTGAAGACCCTGCCACGTGATCCATAAGCCACAGTATGTGGGTTGGTTCAGTCAACATGCTTATAAGGTCTTGTTGTGTACGATCGTCACAGCGCACCTCCATCGTCAACTCTGCAGTGCCATCGATCAAACCTATATTATCTCGACGCACAACCGCTCTTGATGTGGCGGGTGAAGGGCTTGCGCGATTGGACATCGGTGACAACACCACCGTGACAACACAACCTCTTTAGTAAACTATTCTGCATCTGCATGTTCTGCATCTGCATCTCAGCCACCAGTTCTTGCTTGATTTGTTCCTTTATCTTTTCCGTATCAATTGACGCGTCGGTATTTGTCCTCTTCCTCTTCCTGTACATGGAAGCATCGAGGCCATCCATACTTCCAGCACGGTAGCCGGAGGCACCACGACTTGACACACGTTGTTCGTGGCGGCCCAAGCGACTTAGCACATCATACTCCTCTCGCCTTCCATTCCTCAAGATTCTGCACATGCATTCTTCTCCTTGATGTCTGCAGCCACTTTTTCAGTTTCTTTGTTGTTGAACACTATCACGGCAACACGGTCTTTAATCACTAGCTTACTCCTTGCTCGCAACCAATTCTTGGAATGATCGTCAGGGTAGGCGTCATATGGGTTGGGGATCCCAGCTACAGCTAATTGCCTGTCCTCTTCCTCCCATTATTCTAGTTTCACAGTATAACCACCGGACCCATGTTTGTCTCGCTTGTGTTCCGGCGAGTTCTTTGAACTTGACACTAGTAGATGAGGCTTGCTCGGTTTCCTCTTGTTTCATGAACTCCTTCCACGTTAGGACGATAAAGCGGGTGCTTTGTAAATGGCTCAAGTCCTTTTCTCGATAAAATCTCGCCTAAGCTGAAATCTGAATTGTCTCCATGCCTTGGCTGCCGTCTTCCAGAAAAACTTGAATGCCTGCGATTTCACGCCTTCCTGGAACGCCAAGTGTTTCTGCACATGCTTATCAAACAAGTCCCACTTTTCATCATTGCTTAGTTCTTTGAATTCTGGCAAGTGCAAAGGTATCTTTTGTCTAGCAACGAGCCCCGCAAGCGCCCTAACCTGCGCTTTTGAGTCAATGGTACTGGCATCCCCTCTATGTCGACGTCAGTGACAATCATTGTCACTTGGCTACTTTGTGGATGTCCATGGCGCTCGCCTCGGAGATCCCCACCCACTGTCTTCTTGTGCACTAGCGGCCATAACCCTCTTCATCTTGTGGCCCAGGTCTATAGCCCTCGTCAGATTTATCCTATGAATTAATAGTCAAGGGATTTTGAGAAAGGTCATTCCTGTCCAAGAATAGCACAAAAGCGACTACACCGCTAGCTCTCCCAGGAAACATGCTACAACAGGAGACAAGTAGAGCACATTTTTAGTTAACTATGCTTAGCAGCTAAGCATGAGAAAACACATAAGAAAACAATTACAGTAACTACTTTAGCCCACTATAATATCATTGGTTCTAAGGTAAACCATTAACATAAATGCAAAATTCAAGAACCAAAAATTAGTTCACCAATGCGACCTTACCATTTTAAAGAGGAAGATGCAGTGCCTCTGTGATGAGGTACTTATTCAACTTCGAGAGAATGTGCACATGTACATAGGAACAAGAGCAAAACAAAATATAAGAGTCAATTTAAAGGGAAATGGTAAGTATGTATACCATCAACAGCTAAGTATGTCCACATGTACTTATACAAAGGAGCCACAGGGTATGCCGGGTGCAATTCCCACTGAATTATTGTTGATTTTATAATTATTACCGAGTTGGTAGAATGGATTTACCGAATTGTATAAGACATTTTTAGAGCGGCATACCATAAACTCAAATCCTAGATTCGCCATCGACCTTGTCACCGCTGGAGCGGAGGATCTCTACTCCTCGCCGCCGCCGCCCGCCACGTCCCCGTCCTCGCGGCGACCTCGTGGCTGGATCCTCCTCCTCCTCCTCCTAGTCGCCGTGCCGCCGCGCTGCCGCCGGATCCCTCCTCTAGTCGCCGCCGCCGCGGCCGGGTCCCTCCTCCTCTAGAGATCTCGCTGTCAGAGGTGTGGCGCGCGTCATGCCGAGCGTGGTGTGGCGCGCGTCTCAGCGAAGGGGTGTAGCGTGCATCGCGACGTGGGGGAGGTGAGGGGACGGGGCGAGGGAAGAAAGTGGCGGCGGCGAGGGAGAGTGGGAGGAGATCGTGAGAGAGGCGTCCTTCCCTACTAACCTAGCGAGTGGGCTTGTGTGGGCCTTAAACAAGTAATGTAGTCAAGTCCTACTGCTACTAGTATATCATAAACATGAGATAAAAAATCTAATTTTAAGAAATTTGGTTAAACAAGTGTGGCTGTTGATATTTTATTCATATACTAAATTACCAACTATGAATTTTTCGTATTTTTTTATGAATTTTTAGGTGATGTTTATGGGCTCTAATATGACATGCATCACAAGTTCACATCACCAAGAAAACAAGTGTGACTATTGATATAACATCACATGTTCACATATGATATGCATCACAAGTTCACATCACCAAGCAAACTAACTCATAACAAACATATTCACATCGACATGCATCGTGAGGCACATCACCAAAATAAGACTGCATCAGCTGGGCGCATCACCAAACTAGATTGTAGCTGCAAGGGAACTAGTTAGTTAGCTAGATGGCTTCTTTTGTGCTTTGTTGCCTCAAGTTCATTAGCCTTGTCTCTAGTTTTGCAACTCTTTACGCTTGACTCGGCATTCTTCTTTAGAAGTTCAATCTCCGCTTCTTTTGTGCGGCTTTAAGCTGCTCATCCTGCTTGTCGATTCCTTTCCAGATGTAGTCAATGTCATCCCGAGTAACAGCACGTTCCTAAAACAAAGGAAAAAATTATATTGATGCAAGCTTAATAACAGTTGTAACTTACAAGAAAGCTGCTTAGCTCTAACTGGTTTCAAAACTTGCCTGCTTCATTTCAGCTGATTCCTTTAGCTTGTTGATTTCAGTCCAAATCTTGTCAATGTCATGTGCAGCAACTTCCTACAACAAATGGAAATTGATGCATTACAACAATTGATCAGTGAAGATGTGAAGGTACAAGGCCAAATCGTGCGTGATGGTTTTAACTTGCCTCATGGTCTTGAGTCTTAGGAGTTGTTGCAGTCGTCGGGAGTTGTTGCCGTGGTCGTGGCGGGATGAGGTCTACCACCTTCACGTCCCGTTTGGAGTCAGCTGGCCTCAATCTTGGCGTGGACCGCTTCTTCCTTCACGTCGAGGAAAAAAACCACCGCCTCTCATGGCGTGATCCGCCAACTTGGCCCTTGCGGCGTGTCTGGCTTCCTTCCCGGCCGACGAAGAACCGGCCTCTTCCATGGAGCGCCGAGAAAGGCGCCGGGCGGCGGACGGCCTCCTCTTCGCCGCGAACCTCACTCTCTTGGCGGGCGGCGCAGACAAAGACCGAGGAAGACGGACGGGGCGTGGTCAAGGGCCTCCTCCTGCGTAACCTCCCCATAGAGTCGCGGGCCATCCTGCGACGAGACGAGGCCGCAACGAGACGAGGAAGGAGAAGGGATAGAAGGCGGGCGAGCGTTTATTAAAAAGGTTTGGATGCGCAAATAATACGATGATTAATAACCACCCGTCGCCAATGAAGGGGCGGGGCCTGGTCTATTTGAATGAAGAACAGTTTGCTTTTCCCCTTTTAATCTGCAATCGAATTTTGTATCACGTATTTCTTCGTCATCCGTAATCCAAATTTGATGATATTTGTTCTGAATTTTCTAAAATCAACATCTATTCATTTATGACATTTTTTTTATGTAATTCCATTTTTGGATGTTGTTTATACGCCTTATATTGTTCCTTATAAGTACAACATAGAAATAATATATGTTTTACATAACCATTACTAATGAAACTTTGCATTTCGTAATCTTATGGTGAACATAAGGTTATGTTAAAATTTCAAATGCATATGAGTTCGAACATGTTTTAAAGTGTGGAAAACTTCAATGTTGAAGTAACATTCTAAGAAACTATGTGAGAGATGTAGACATTTGTACACAAGTATAATCTTCCGTTTTCGAAACCATTTGAATTTTGTAGACAAGCTTAGGGACTTAAATTATGTTGCCAAGTCAATTTGTAGAATTTTTAGAACACACTAAGACGTTATTATAATTATTATATTGTAAACAAGAGATAAAAATCTAATTTTAAGAAATTTGGTTAAACAAGTGTGGTCATGGATATTTTATTCAAATACTAAATTACCAACTATGAATTGTTCGTATTTTTACGAATTTTTGGTCTTGTTTATGGGCTCTAATACTTGAGGGAAGCAAGTTTCACTTGAGAAAAAAATAGTGTCGCCCACGCAGCGTCGTAATCTTATATAAAAAGATAACAATTGCTGCCTGACCGACAAAGGCGCGCGTAGACTAACCTCGTCGCCAACAAATGCTCCATTGTCCGAAATGCCCCTGGCCGAATGAATATGCATCCGCCCCGGCGACGCTGGTACACTAACCCTCGTTGCCAACAAGTGCTCCATTGTCCGAAATGGCCTGGCGAATGAATATGCATCCGCCCGGTGGGTACACTAACCCTCGTCGCCAACAAGTGCTCCATTGTCCGAAATGCCCCTGGCCGAATGAATATGCATCAGCCCCGGCCCCCTTCTTCTTCCTCGATCTGAGCTCCACCGCCGCCGCCCGCCCGTCCTTCCCCGCCGTCGCGCACATGTCGCACTACGCCGATTCGTCTGGTGGTGCACGTGCGAGGAGCAGGGTTCAAGGTTGCGGGCGGCCGCAATCACTCTATCGGCTTGGATCCGGCCGGTGAGCTAAGCGGCTTTCCATCGGGTCCCTTGCCCGCGTGGTATGGCTCGGGTGGTGGAGGGCGGACGCAGGAAGGTGAAAACCACGGTCGTCTTTATTTCAAGTGTGTAAGAAACTCGGTGAGTAGTCTGCTTTGGGTCACAAATCTGAGTTAGGGTTCTTATGTGCTTTCGATTCTGCAGTACACCAAGAATTGTGGATTTTATTGTTTCCACAAGGAGTATCTTCGAATCAAGGATGTCAAGGTCATTATTTTTCAACCGTCGAACCGGGCGTATGCGGTCGATGAAGTAGTTGATTCAGCGGAATGTCAAATTGGGAGCGGCGAGCAGAGGAAAGCACTGGAGGACAAGCAAAGGAAGAAAGCACTGGAGAAGAAGATGGACAATGTGATCTGGAAGATGAACTTGATTATTGTGGCTGTTGTTTGTGTAGTATTTGGATGTTTCTCGGGATGTATGCTGCAAAGAAGTAATTCGATGTTAAAAGTGGTGCTTTTGCTTCATCTGTGGATGAAGAATGAAAATTTGTCACGGATGACAAACTTAAATGTATGAATGAAGAATGGATGGAATGACAATTGGGTCACAAATCTTAATGTGTCACACATCACAAAATTCATCAATTCATCTGTGTTGACATTTCATTGCAGCACGAGGCAAAGGAGACGCGGATTAACACAAATAGAGTAACAAACTTCTGGCATAACTCTGGCATACACATTGCAATTCATTGTGAACTGCTGCCATATATAGACACAAACAGAGTAACAAACTTCTGGCATACACATTGCAATTCAATGTAAGCTGCTGCCATAGACAATGCAATGCGTTATAGGAGACATGGATTGATCTACCCACGTCTCTTAGATCTACTATAGTTCAACAAACACACAGGAGGAACATATTAACAGAGGAACAAACACATAGGAGGAACACATTAACGAGCAGATTAACTAGCGGTAGTCACGGAGAGCCCCCACCGTCGGAGTCGGAGCCGGAGCCGGAGCCGGAGCCAGAGCCGTCGAGGCTGCCATCGTCGCCACCGTCGTCGTCGACGGGGGCGAGCACTCCTCTCTCAAGGTCCCCAGCCAAGATATGGATCTTGAAGGCGTAATCCTTCACGGTCCTCTGCAGCGGATCATTGGGTGCTGGGACCCCGAGATGAACGGCCACCCGTCGAGCTGGCAAAGCATCGCGAAACAAGTTCACTGACCAAGTGGCTTCATCAGCAGTTAGTGGAGGAGCAGAAACGGCCTCCACGGGCTGCGGCGCCAGCGCCTCCTCGGGCTCGTCGGGCGGGGAAGCCGGCACCTCCTCGGGCTCGTCGGGCGGGGAAGCCGGCAACTCCTCGGGCTCGTCGGGCGGGGGCGGCGGCACCTCCTCGGGACTCCTCGGGCGGGCGGCACCTCCTTGACGAGCCGACGGCGGCGACTTTCGTCGTCGTCCTCCTTCTCCCTCCCCCGCTTCCTGGATGGCTCGCTTGACGATGCCATGCGCGTGCTTGAGGAAGAAGAAGCTCTTGGATTCACTTCTTGGTGACCGAAGACGGTGGTGCTGGGGTTTTCTTGGTGCCGCGGTTGACGAAGTTCTTGACCGGCCGGGGATTTATATTGACAAGACGAGGAACCGTCAGGCGGCTGGTCACGCGCCTCGGAACCTGTGTACGCTCAGGAGAGCTCTTGGCCACTAAAGAGACATGTGGTCACAAGGAGACGTGTGACTGTCCATATTTTATTCAAAATACCAAATGCCCAACTATGAGTTGTTCGATTCTTAAAAAAAATTATGAATTGTTCATATTTTTATTAATTTTTAGGTGCTGCTTTATGGGCCCTAATTTTTTAGGAAGTAAGTGTCATTTCAAAAAAAAAAAGTGTCGAGCCCACGCCGCATCGCTGACCTAGTATAAAGAAGGTAACCGTTGCCGCTGGTGCACCGACAAAGCGGCGGGTTTGCTAACCCGCGTTGGAAGTGACTATCCATTTTGCAAAATGAATATTCAACCGCCCCGGCCCATTCCGTCTCCCCTTCTTCTTTCCGATTGGATAAGCGCAACACTTTCTTTAAAAAGCGCAGAGGAGGCGTGAGAGGAGGCGTGGAGGCGAGCGCGATGGCGCGGCGAGGCCAGCGGGACGACCGCGCACCGGATCGAGGAGAACCGAACGCGCGGTGCATCGATCCAGCGTGCGGCGAGATGGCAGCGAGGGAGACAATGATGAGCGCGGAGAGGGGCCAAGCGGCGGTGGAGTGAACCCAATGCCGAGACGAGGGTCTCGGGGATCCTCTCGGGTTCGACGAGGCCAAGCGGCAGAGGAGGCGTGCGGCGAGGCGGAAGTGGGCGGGCGCGCCTCATGTTTGCGAGCACAAGTGTCCAGCAGCGAAGAGGGGTCGAGGAGCGGCGAAGGTGTAGAGGACCTCATCTCGACTCTGCAACGACCACGACGGCGGCGAGGCAAGTTTCTCGAATCTCACTACCTTTTTACTCTATAGATGGAGCTTGAGCTAGCTTGAGCTTGATAAAATTAGTGCCTATGATGATGTCTTCCATGCTTGTCATGATCTTATACCAAGTTTCGAGGCAACCGCCTCAACTAAGTTACGCTTTTACTTGTCACACTGCTATGAAGCCTAGGATAATTTTCAAGTTCTTATATAATTTTCCTATGATGATTACTATGCTGTCGCTCCAAGTTTTGAGGCAAATTAGTTAATTAACTATGTTATTCTTATACCATGTTTAACCTGTTTGTGCAAAACTCTATGAGTCGCGAGCTTGTACTTCTAAACCTTAATGTCCGGGATTATGTGAAACCGAGTTTGAAAAATCACGAAGAAGTGAACATCCTCATCAAAAGGCTAAGCACATAGGAGATACAAGTATACTCTTGAAAATCTCGAGCCCATTGAAGATGCGCTCGAAGGGCTTTAAGAATCCTCTTACGAAGAGGTCAAAAGAGCCAATCTTGATGGGGCATGAGGAAGTTCAAGATTGTTGATATGCGGTCGAGATAGCCATACTTTTGTGGATGTTCAAGGGCATGCTTTTGTTGATGTGTATGGTCAGATAGGACGACCATAGTAAATAATTAATGTGATGGACAAGTTAAGTCCTAGCCTGATGGACAAGTTAAGTTAATTGTTTGTAATAATTATTCTTTATTTCTGTGTACAAGTTATCTTCATCTATGTGGACAAGTTTATCTCTCTTATGATGTCTGTTTTGTCTCAAAAGATATATATGTTGATTGTGCCTGTATGTCGAAATGGAAGCAATGAGAGATCGAGTTAACCTGTCAATGAAGACAAACTCAAAGGAGACGAGGATTCACAAACCTCCGTCTCCTTTATTCACAAAGGAGATACGGATTAACAAACCTCCGTCTCATTTGTTCATCACATCGCGCTTCGCCTACGGCAGTCAAGAGTGCTATTAGACTTTAATTATTGAGCTCTCCGTCTAGTAACGGGCGTCAAATGGTCATCAGTAACGGACATTAAAGCCGGTTACCGATACGCAACGATCAGTAACGGACTTAAAGGGCCCGTTGGGTAACGGGTGCATGTAACGGGTGTTAAGGGCTCGTTACAAATGCTGCGTGACCTATTTGAGGTTTTCACGTAGTGTAGTCGTCGTAGTTTCCGTAGTTGTACTTGATCTTCTGGCTTGACTCCTCGACTTTGGGAATTCCTAAATTCGCAAAAATAAATAAACACGGTGTCTAGATGCAAATAACTCCAAAGAGAAGCAATAAAGAACCAAATAACTCCAAACGCTAGCCTAACGGGTGCTTCATGATTTTAGAAGAATACAGAAATTGATTTCATATTTTTTAGAATCAATTTATTATGGATTTTTAAATAAAGAAAATAGTTTACGAATTTAATTAATTGCGATAAAGCACACAAAACATAAGTCATTAAGTTAGAGGACCATAGGCTAGGTTTTGGGTTGATCTCCGGGCTGAGTTGACTAGTCAACGATCATTGATAACCGAGTCAAAGAGGAAGGTCAAAGGTCAACTGGACCCCACAAGTCATCCTGTGGGCCCCGTAGGTTAGATGGGACCAGGTTGGGAAGTTAGCGGCCTCACATGTTAGTGGGTCCCAATGGTAAGTCCGTAGGCCGCTTTGGTAAGATTGGAGAGATTGAACAGGATGGTTTCGCTATAAGCGATGTGGTGCGGCGAAGGTACTTAGCTCAATCTAAACCTGGCTGAGGTGTGACATGGTCGACAGCTTGGTTAGCCCACGCGTCGTGCACGGCGAAGGCGTGATACGGCCGCGACGAAAGCTATGGTCGGGACTTGAAAGATAGAGAACATGCATTTGGTGCTAAGATTGAGGCTCGGTGGAAGAAGGGACAAGTGATTCTGCTAGCAAGCAACACACTCACCAAGTTGATAAAGATCCACGGATAGATAGCAAGGCTTATGGGAAGCATGCGATGTTACCTTGCTTGTATGGTTTGTGACAAAAACAAGAACTAGTACTACATGTCTGTAGTACCAGCATGCTTTCTTGAGCACAAGCAAGCAGATGGGCCACAACTTGCAGGGTTTTGGTGAACACCAAAGAGCTCTACAGATTTGAGCAGGATACCTACAAGCTAGCATGTAGGTCGATCACTGGAGCACAAAGAATGTAAGGGCAAAGGCTAACAGATAACTAGCTGGTAATCAGCTTCCTGCCTGAACGGATGTGGTATGAGCATAGCACGGTTTGTGCAGTTCAGCTATAGTCCAAAGGAATTAGCTAGCGGCATCGCTGAAATGCCACAATAGCTTCCACTTGAAGGTTGCTTGTATGCATGAGGAAAACAGGGGATTAACTTGCTGCTATAGCAAGCTTGTGGTCAACAGGTTCGTGCAGGTGTGGCATGAGTTGGCATGTGGGTCCTGTTGGTCAAGCCTGGTGTGGCGCCGAGCAAGCATGCAAGGCGAAGGTTTTTGATGCACTGGCAGGCGGGACAGCGGTGTGGCTGTGGCCGCGGCTTGGTCAAAGGTGGCGCACATGGAACAACAGCTAGCAAGATAGACCGTAGCTTGCTAAAGGATGGTTGTTGAACTGCAGATTGGTTGTTAGCTGGCTGCTGGTTAGATTGGGGAAGACATGATACAACCAGTGCGTCCATGGCCTATAGGATCACAGGAAAAAGATAGAGCTTGAAAGGGTGTGGTTTGAAACATTAGCTGGCACTGCAGGTTGAGCGCAACCCTGAGGATTGCTAGCAGTGCTCCATCAAAAGCCACAAAGACATCTGCCAATGCCCCATGGCTGCTTATGATGCTGACATGGTGAGGTGTGCAGCTGCGTGCAGCAAAACCCCAACACCTGGTTTTGGACGGCCACCAACTGCTCCCAGAAATACCCCAAATGGGTTTCGCGGCGGCAAAGCTCGGCCGGCGGTGCAGACTGGTTAACTACGTGCTCGCACCCACGCGTGTGTGCGCCAGGCATGTGCACGGGTCCGGTGGAATGAAAGGAAAGCCAAAAGGCGAGGCTTTGTCTCCCTGTGTGTGAGCTCGTGTGTGAGCAAGCCAGTGGCTTGGCCGCGGCGGACAGGGTGGCGACATAGGACGGCGGAAGAAAGGGTCATCAGTCAAGCGGTGGCGCGCGCGCGGACGAAGGCAGCGGCACCTGCAGCGTAAGGCTCGACTCGATGGTCGGCACACAACCGTCGGCGGTCGCGTGCAGCGGCGCGGTGCAAGCAACCAGAGAGACACACGAGTTCAAGGGCCGATTCCCGGCCACGACGCAT
This sequence comes from Cenchrus purpureus, assembly GCA_022644695.1. Taxonomy (NCBI): domain Eukaryota; kingdom Viridiplantae; phylum Streptophyta; class Magnoliopsida; order Poales; family Poaceae; genus Cenchrus; species Cenchrus purpureus. The sequence continues at coordinate 132,722,692 of CP053460.1, read as the reverse complement.
CACTTCGGCACAAGGGCCGGCACAACCAGGGACAGCAAGATAGGGGCTCGAAGCTCACCTATGGGCTCGACGGGACGTTCTGCCATCCTGCCGAACGTGTTGAAGGCGAGGCAGATGAAGGCGGCAGCTCTGTTGTTGTTGTAGAAGAAAGGCAGCAGCTTGGTGGCTTTGTCCCCGGCGGCGGTAGCAACCACAGTGTCCTCGGGCTCACAGTACTGCTCGCGGTTCAGCTCGAGGTCGTCCTCCTCCTTTGCTTGCGGCACAGCCCTATGGTTCGATCGACGATGAGGCAGAGCGGGCAACAGGTCATGGTGGTAGCTGATGGTCGTCGATGAACGCGCAGCTCCCCTTTGCACATTTCGTCGAACAGGTGGTGGGCGAGGTGTACAAGGGAGCAGCTTGGTGTAGACGAGCAGAGCAGCAACGCCAGCGTCGATGTTCAGGTCGTGGTCACGGCAGCTCCAGCGCCGTCTCCATGGGCGCAGCTCCCAGCGGCGGCATCAACACGGCGACCGCGGCGTCGTCATTCCCGGTGGTGTCGGCAGCGTGGTTCCTGACGGACTTCGGTGCGGCGCAGCAGGGCGCGGCGTGGTGCGGACGGGGCGCTCACCCCCTGGTGCTCCGACCTCCTCATCACGGCTAGAGAAGAGCAGCAGCTGAACGGCACGGCAGCATCAGCGTGAGTGCCGACGGCGCTCTCCGGGTTCAGCCCCTTCTTCTGGTTTGTGGCTGCGGCGTGGGGAAAAGAGCAAGGATGCTACTTGCTCTGCATCCTGCGATGGACAGATAAAGGAGCAGGCGTGCTGGCTGCTGCTTTGCATCTCGGGTGGAAGGAAAAGAGCCGAGGGGAGAGTGTTCAGGAAAACTAGAGCTGCTGTTGCATGTTGATTCGAGAAGAGAGAAAAAGAACTGGGCTGCTGTGTTGCTTCCGTGGAAGTTTAAAAAGAATTGATGGCTTGTTACTTGGGATTTGGAGAAAGGAGAGAAGGATTGCTGCTGAGGTAAAATGCATCACCGGTCCTTAAATTTTTTATGGTGTGTCATTCCGGTTCACGAACTTTCAAAGTGTGTCATTGCCATCTCTAAACTTAGTTCGGGTCTCTAATCAGCCCTGCTAACGGGTCTAACAGCTATTGCATATTTACAACTGGAACCCTATCTCTTTTGTCAATTCATTTTCCATCATTCCTCTATTAGATTGTTTTCATATTTCTCGATTGATTTTCTGCCGTCTGCCCTCGCGCCGTGCCCTCACGGCGTCACCCTTCTGCGACCGGTGCTAGCTTGATCGATCGCACGCACCGGACCATCGCCCATCGGGAGCTGCTCGTTCGATCGATCATGGCTCGCTCGGCCTGCGCGAGCCGTTCGTCGCTGCGAGCAGGCTATTTTGCACGATAGGGAGGACTGCACATTTGTTATTCAGTTCCCTCATGATGCATACTTGCTTTTCTACCAAGATGGCTTTTTTGTAAACACATGATGCATCAATTGCATGGCCTTTCACCGTTGGGGCTTTCTAGATGAACAGATTGAAGGAAAGAATATGGGATTAGGGATGGAGTTCACAGTAATCCAGAGGAGGTTGCCCTTTGCCGCGCAATCGCGCTGGCCGCGGGACGTCCGCCGTCCGCACCCCTCTAATCGCCGGCCTCGGGACGTCTGCCGTCGCGTAGGAGTCGCGCCCCCCTGATCGCCGGCCGCCACGGGACGCGTCTTCGTGAGTCCGTCGTGCGAGGGCAGAAGGGCGACGGCACAAGGGCACGGGGAGTGCTATAAAATCAATAGAGAAAGATGAAAACAATCTAATAGAGGAAGGATGAAAAATGAATTAGCAAAAGAGACAGGGTTCCAGTTGTAAATATGCAATAGCCGTTAGACACGTTAGCGAGCTGATTAGAGACCCGAACTATGTTTAGAGATGGTAATGACACGCTTTGAAAGTTTGTGGACTGGGATGGCACACCATAGAAAGTTTAAGGACCGGTGGTGTACTTTACTCTTTGGTGCTGCTTTGCTTGCGTTTCAGCTCCTACTACTCGTTCTCGCAAGAATCGCAGGAGATAGGAAGGCAGCAAGCTGCTAGTCCTTGCGATGCAAGATCAGAGGAGGGAGGTGGCGCTGGGTGCTCGGTGGAGAGATCACCAGCAGCTAGTCTGCTGTTTGCTTGTCGACCGGAGAGGGAGCAAAGCGGTTGCCGCTGCCTGTAGGAGGAAGGCTCCACTTTGGATCTTGCGATGGGGAAAAACAAAAGGGGACAGAGCAGAGGCAAGGAGAGGCTGGCGGCGGCGGCAGGGAAAGGATGGAGATGGAAGGGAGAGAGGTGAGAGTATTTAAGGAAAGAGGTTAGGGTTAGGTAGATAGGCTTAGATTCGGGTCGAAACCAATTCATCTCGCGAAATAAATCGATAGCAATTTATTTCGTAGAATTGGAACAAAAGAATTAGACTATTTTCCGGAACGAATCAAATAGGAAAGTATTAATTCGAGAAGCCGGAAAATATTGTCTAATTCAAATGAGCTCTCGGGAATTTAATCACACGAATTATTGTCTACTCCCCGAAATCGAATCAATTGCAAAGAATCAATTCGAAGAGTCGGAAAATATTCTCATAATTCTTTTGAGTAATTCCGGAGCACTTTAGAAAAGATTAGGCCGGAAAGATTAGGAAGCCGACGGAGAGGTTGAAGAGCTTCAGATGGCTTAGGTGGGTCCGGAAGTTAGAGAGGCTAGTCAGTTCAATTAGCTTTTGATTTATATTTGAAATTAGATTTCAAATATAGACCACATTCAAAGATTCGAGAAAAATCCAATTAAGGACCAAATCACACTAACAGGGAATTTATGCTTAGCACACAAAGCAATTTAATTAATTTACTTACTAAGAGTTAGGTGAGAGCACAAGAAGACAATCTTATGATTGTGAGCAAACACATCAAGCACGAAAATTTTTGAAATCCACATTTTTGCAAACATTAGCATTCCGGAAAAATCCGGGATGTTACACTCACTAATACTACTGATAGAAAATGTTACAAAAAATGTTGGAACTATTTAACCACTGATGCTATGGAGTCAAATAAAGCACACATGGATGTTATAAATTGTAATTATGCAGATCTGCATTCTTCCGTAGTCATATTTTTCCACTAATGAGCAGAGTCTCACAACTGAAGTTCTCCATTAGAGTTCAATTAGAATTATTCCTCCGTCGGTTTTGTTCTTCATGGATGGAAACAGAACATTCCAATGTTCGTAAAACTGTTAATGAGTAACATGGAAATATATACTTAATATTATTTGTCCCTAGAAGCACCTTATAATAATGTAATTTAGTAGCTCCATGCCTCCATTTACCACCACAAGAGGACTAGTACATGTATCGCTCCAAGGTGAAGATGCCTTCTGGCCGGCCTTCTGTAATTTAATAACAGTAACAAATCAATCTCCCAGATTAGCTACACATTATATTCATATTGCAGGCTCATAGACTACCCCACCTGAAACCTGCGTGTTGGATGCAGTGAGGTTTGGGTGCAATGCATTGACGAAGTGGACCATGTTTTGCTCCAATTACGAGCTGCACCTACTTCCTCCACGGAAGAATGGAGAATTGGAACACTCGTACCTGCAATGGGTGGTCCATTGTTTTGGTATATGTTATTACTATAAAAAAACTATGTATATATATAACAAAAAATACGTTATTACACTTATTAATTATATTATATTATGTAAAAATTTCAAAATATTTTGTATCATTTAGGAATCAAATTACATAATGTTTACAGAAGACACAAATTATTGAACAACGACTGCATGCCATGATCTTACTGACAGTCTGGCACCATGAAAAATAATCTGTCAGGCATTTTCCATTAAGTACTGACATAAACAACGTTCTTCTATAATTGTCCTAGTAGCCGAGGTATTAGAATATCTGACGAATGAACAACTGCATCCTGCTAACGTCAATAGACTGATGGTGTCCTTCCACAGTTGTTGTAAAATATTTCAGATCACAACTAAATTCTTCTGGACTTGCACAGTATGTGGTAATAGGTGGGAGAAGGATGTTAAACAGGCTGAAGACATGCACATGAACATGTATGCCTACTGGTGTGGAACACATATATAGAAGTGGTGGATCCCTGTTACTCTGTTAGTTGTATCCATCAGGTTTTCGGTTTGTTATCCACACTGAATACCTGATGATGGACAAGAGCTTGAGATTGGGAAGCATCAGGGAATCTAAACCCTCATGTGTTAGGATTGTGTTCGGCAATTACACCACAATTCATACTAGGGAGAATCTACTCTGTGGAAGCCAGGCCTGAGCTAGTGAGCTATGTTCTTGGACTGTAAAAATCCTGCAAGGCTTAGTAATAATCTGCTTGTAGCATCATCTCTAGCCATCGAATGAAGACTAGCTATCTAGAGTTATAGACACTCCATTTCGTTAGACATCATAAGAAAATATATATTTTTAAAAATTTTAGGAAAGTTGAGAAAAATGATTGCTGATTCAGAACACACTACTAGGAAAACGCACATTTGTACCGATTTATAACCCTCGTTAGTACCGGTTTCCAAACCGGTATTGTTCTGCCGGTACTAATGTGAAACCGGTACTAATGTGGGCATTAGTACCGGTTGAGGGTACTAATGTGCCCGCCCGGCGACGGTATGCACATTAGTACCGGTTCTAATTGCCAACCGGTACTATTATTTTTTTGTTTTTTCTTTTTCTTTAATGTTTTCTGGTTTATTAATTCTATCGTATTTACGTATACTAATCCTAATGCTTGATACGCTATAATATATATTCGTGTGCCATATAAAATATTTGAGATAACACTATACATGCATATGTATATATGTACTAGTATAATATAATATTATACTAGTACATATATACGTATCCATGTATTATCTCAAATCCGTAGTTGATCCCATGCAAAAACATATATAATATTGTGCATGCAATCTGAAAATATATATTAGTGTATATAATACATTGCATCAAAGGTTAGCAAGATTTAATATTAGTTTTTGCTTCACGAAGATTGGTCTTTTGCGAGCTTTTCCTCTCTTGCTCCCACTTAGTCGACTCGCTTGTTTGTCGACTTCCCGATTGCTTTTGGTTGAACTTCCCGATGTTTCTTCCGTGGACTTCCCGTTACAATCACGGATGATAAGCTCCGAGTAGAATTCTCCACTGGCGTAATCACCTCATCCGAAGAAATCCATAAAGTTGTTCTTGAATTAACGATTCTTTCCGACTCGAGGAACCCGCGATGTCATCAATCTACGAAAGAACATGAACAAAGAATAAGAACTAGTACAAAAGAACATGGACAAATAAGAACTACATGCATGTGTCATTTAGTTTAGTGAGCGCACCTTGTCTTCAAGGTTGGTACCTCTTCCGATGCTTGAAAAGGTATGCATGAACTCGCATACATAGTATCCGCATGATTGGTACCAAGGTTGTGTCAAGCACTACACATGTGCAACAAGGTTATGAAATATGTTTAATTATATTGGAAGACATGAGATATGCGGACTAGCGAATACACATACGGGAAATCATAGTGGAAATAAAGGTTCTCTTTGTATGTTCCCGGGTGCTCTACATAGAGGTGAGTCCATTCAAGTTTGATCATCTCTACGACATCTTGATATGCGCTTTTGCACGATGTTGCCCTCAAAGAGTCGAAGATGAAGACCTTGCTTAGAGACGGACATAATGCAAAAGAATCCGATTGGAAGGCGTGCATATAGAAGTATTAGTTTCTTGAAATATATATGCAATATCATTTGAAAACCGATAAAATAGATGAGATACACGTTGCTCACCGAAGTTGTATGGTAGAAGTATGATACCCTTCTTATGGTGTTTTCTAGATACAAATATATATAGTCCAATGTGTCCGACTCCCATTTTCGACACAAGTCGATTTATCATTAGTGGATCCATGAAGCCGACGCCCTTTATTCCTCTCCTCCTACACCTGCATCTCAAAGCTGCATGATTGAAATTAAATTCAAATTAAACACAAGTTAAGATAAGGTAGAATGGCTAGATCATTGTTTTCGAGACTTACAGAGTCCGACAAGCGATGAGTCCACGAGTCAATTGCATCTTGATTGAATAAGAACCAAAATTGGTCAAATTCCACACCAAAAGTTTGTCGCCACGGAAATAATGTTGATCATCTATGGTAATTTCCACATAGGTTACACCGCTTCGCAGCCATGTACCAATCGTGCAGGTTCATGCATTCTCGTTGGAAGATACGGCACCAACTGCGGCCACACAAGAGGTTTACCCAACTCATACTTCGGTCTATTTGCCCCTTCATGTATTGGGATTGGTTCGTCCCCTCGAATTTGACCAGAGTCGACTGATTCCTTATTGAATACAAGCATATCTTTGCTCTTGCGAAGAAAGCACCTTGATGGGGAGATGATTGCTTTGTTGGGTGCCTAGTTGTGGAATAGATTTAGCTTTATTCGCAAACTTCTTCTGTTTGTCAATCTTGAGTGCATGTCTGTCATAGTCACTCAAAGGAGGTGGCTGGGCATTTATTCGTTCTCCTCCTCCATTTTCTTCATGAAGCGATGAAATTTGACCCGGTCAAATGGTTTCTCAAAGTGGCTTCTTCGCTTTGAATATTTGTCTATCAAGTTCAGCCGCTTGAAGCATCTAGCTCCTCCCGAGTCTTACGGTAAGATAATTTGGTTGAGGCTTCTTGGCTGGGCTTCTCGCTTCTTTGGAGGAGGCGGAGGATGATCGTAGCTCGTCGTTTGGTACCCTTGCCACATTCGGCGGACTCTCCTTGGGTCCCGATCAACTAGAGGACTCATGCTTCTGTTGGAGATGAGGGTAGTGATGATCTTCGCCTTGAGCACGGGTGTGTAGATGAGGCTTCGGGAAGAGGTGCTTGGTGAGGGTAGGGTGCTTTTGACCGGTTCAGTAATCTTTATGAGCCTTGGCCCACACCCAACCGCACTCAGTATCTCCAAGCACCTCTTCCCCATCGAGTCCCGGTAACTCCAGTTCGAGGTCTTCCCAACCGGGGACCACTTTCGGACACAACTTTATGGTCAATTCCACGCCCATGAATGTTTCCCTCGGTTGGGACCTCGGCAACACCATAAGCCACCGGTAACATCTTGTTTCGAGTTGAGCGTGAAGCCCACACGCTGACCTCACCGATGTCATCCACGGGAACCGTTCGTGGGAGACCTCGGCTGCTTTTGCTAAGGCTTGGGTGCTTCGCGAGGCAACCGGTGCTTCGTGAGGGTAGTGGTGCTTCGCTTTGACCTGCATCCGTGTTTGTGGTCGCATCCGTTGCTTTTCCCCTTAGTAGATGGGGCTCATTTCATCTATGGGCCCTTGCGAGATGATTGTTTGTTAAGAGCAAGGGCCAAGCGCTCGTCAATGATGGCATCCATTCTTGCCTCGATCATTTCTCACGCTCTTGCAATTGTCGATTTTCCTATCTTGTTCGTCCTTGTTCCTTTTGCGCTTCTTGTATGCGAGTCAATGTGCTCATGCCATGCGACTTTCCATGGAACCACACCTTTGCCTCGTCCACCATGTTCTCTAGTGCCTATTGTAGCAGAGCTCGTCCTTCTCTCGATCATTATGAATGTTCCTTCGGCCCGATCAAATCAACAAGCCTTGCGCTCATCTTAGTTGGTCACCCATTAATGATCCATCTTGAGATTGAGCGTGCCACCATGTGCATAGTAGTAATTCCACGCTCGGTCGAGCCACTCGAGTTGCGATGCGATTCCACGTGCCATTATCTCTTGCTCCATCCGATCCCATTTGGGCGGTGCCATCGCGTAACCTCCGGACCAAGATGATGTAATTCTTTCTTTTTACGTGCATTGGTATGTTTATTGCAATCAACTTGGCGGCATCTTCCGATTGCTTGCCCTGCACAAATGCATCCCAATGATCTCTTAACTTGGCATATCCCGACTTCTTAAAATCGGGTGTAAGCCCCTGCTTGATGAACTCCTTGGTCAGCCGCTTCTTGTACGTTTGAAAGGCAATTGCACCCTTCCGAGGGCCCAAGTGCGCACTTTCAAATCGTGTTTTCGGAAATCCAGTGTGCTTTCACCTCGGCCCGGATCATGTTCTTCTCTCGGCCGGGACAACATCCGGCGAACCGGCGGGGTTCATTCTCTTCATGTTGCTCTTCGTCCGATCTTGATCTTCGTGCTCGACACGCTTGATCACCTTCTTCGGGTAGCAAGTCAGGTGCGTCAGCCGCTTTCCAAAACCGAAAGCTTATTGGGATGTTGTCCCGAACAAGTGCCCCAATGTGATTAACCAACTTGACAACATTTTCATGTGGAGCTAACGGTCTCCCATCGGAGATACTTCCGTGATGATGAAACGCTTTGTCTAGCTTCTTCTTTGGGCGCGTTTCCACCGGCTTCTTCTTCTTTGCTCGATGCGGGCTCACGGAAATTTAAGAACTATTAACTCATTTCTATAATTAGTAGCTTCCTCGAAAATCATGACGAGGTCTTGGTTTTATTAATTATACCTCGGATGGTTCTCCATCATTGCTTCCTTGACCAATTGGTTGCTCCTCTCCTCTCATTGTCATCAGCAAACATGTTCGGTAGTACCTCTGTGATCTGTTCTTGTTCATTCATTGCATCATTCATAGTATTGCGATAATTAAATCCATGATCATTTGCTCGCTTCTCGGTCATCTTGTTCGCACCATTGTAACTAAAATAATGTAATAAAAATAATATGAGGACCATCTATTCCAATGATGAGACAATTAATATGAGACAATATACCGGGGTCGGGGCGTGGTGGGAGTCGGGGCGTGGCGGGGGGTCGGGAGCGTGGTGGGGAGTGGGAAGCGTGGCGGGGAGTCGGGGCGTGGTGGGGAGTCGGAGGCGTGGCGGGGGGGTCGGGGCGTGGTGGGAGTGGGAAGCGTGGTGGGGGGTCGGGAGTGTGGCGGGGTCGGGGCGTGGCGGGGAGTGAAGCGTGGCGGGGAGTCGGGAGGCGTGGCGGGGGTCGGGAGCATGGTGGGAGTGGGAAGCGTGGTGGGGAGTCGGGGCGTGGCGGGAGTCGGGAGGCGTGGCGGGGGTCGAGGCGTGGTGGGGAGTGGGAAGCGTGGCGGGAGTCGGGGCGTGGCGGGCGAGCAGTCAGCGAGTCGAACAACTCGACTCGCTCGGCGAGTCGAGGCGATTCGAGGCGAGTCGGGGCGAGTCAAGCAACTCGACTCGCTCGACTCGCTCTCGAATCGCTCACATGTCAATTTGAAATTAAAAAGCATTTACATCCACATTTAAATAACATTTACATCCACATATAAATAACATTTCAATCAACATCCGAATTGAATTCTAAATCAAATTCTAAATAACATTTACAAAAATTCTAAATCCATTTCTAAATCTATATTTCTAAATTCTAAATTCTAAATCTATATTTCTAAATTCTAAATCTATATTTCTAATTTCTAAATTCTCTAAATCTATATTTCTAAATTCTAAATCTATATTTCTAAATTCTCTAAATCTATATTTCTAAATTATAAATCTATATTTCTAAATTCTAAATCTATATTTCTAAATTCTAAATTTATATTTCTAAATATATAATTTATAAAAAAATGATGACGTAGCCCCAAGTATCTGCAGACATGTGTGTGGCCGGGAGACAAGATCGGCGGCGGCGGCGGCGTGGCGCGGGGCGAGGCGGTAATGACGGCGGCGGGGCGCGGGGGCGGCAGCGGGCGGCGGCGGCAGGGCGGCGGCGGGGCAGCGGCGGCAGCGGCAGCGGAGCGGCCAGCGGCAGCAGCGGCGCGGCGGCGTGGCAGCAGCGGCAAGCCAGCACGGCAGACGCAGCGCGGGCGGGCACCGTGCAGCGGGCGGGGCACTGGCGAGCAGTGGCGCAGCGGGCGGCGGCGCGAGTGGGCGGACGGCGGGCGGGCGCGGGCCGGGGAGAGGAGGCGGCGCCCGATCGACGCAGCGCGAGCACCGGTGGCGGCGAGGGCAGCAGGAATGGAGGATCGAATTGGGCTAAGTGTTGGGGAAGAAGGCGCCGCCTTATAACCTCCCACATTAGTAGTGCGAAACTAGCACGGTACTAATATGAACATTAAGTACCGGGGCTTGTTGGGGCGGTACTAATGTCCACATTAGTACCTGGGTGCTAGTTGAGCACCACTATGTGACTTTTCATTTGCCGCCAAATGGAAAAGGACATTAGTACCGGTGCTAGTTTAGCACCGGTACTAATGTTGTTTTCATTTTGTTGCCCCTGTTCCCCTTTTTATTTTCGTTTTATTTTCTATATTGTAGTTTATTTATGAAAAATCATATATAACGCTTAAAATGGTAGAACAAGTTTGGTTAATTTTCTTTACATAGATACTATGACATTCTAAATTTAACTATTAAAATTAAAATTTTCTTATCAATAAGCTACTAATATCTTCTAAATTGTCTTTTTCTTTCTTCACTTTAACAAATGAAAATAATTTTATTTTTTCATGCAAAATCTTTCTTAAATAGTACATCTAGTGTAATTAATATAAAAATCATGATTTAGTCTTGCTCATGTATGTTTTATGTAAATTTATTATTTAATATCTGATAATGCAAAAAAAAGTTAAATAATTGAAAGTTTTGTTAATAAAGTAGCAAAATATTAGTTCATTCAAATATTACAATACTTTGGTACATATTATACATCATCATCTAGTGCAACATTAACAATCTTCCTCTTCACGAATGTCCCTTGGTTGTGATCACGACGGCGTAGGTATGGAGTGTCCTCTTGACTAACAGGATGCTTGGGTCAATCTTTCGAAAATGGAGGAAGACCATCGAATTGATCATAATCTTCAAATGTCATCTTGTCTTCAACTCCAACGATTTTTCTTTTTCCCAGTAGAACTTTGTGACGCTTTGGCTCATTATTAACAACACCCTTATCATCACCTTTGTTTATTATTGGTGGTTTCGGACATGTCTTTCACATAGAAAACTTGAGTCACATCATTCGCTAGGACGAACGGTTCATCTTTGTAGCCAATCTTGTTGAGATCCTTTGTTGTCATCCCAAATTTATCATCATTATACCTCCTGTAGGGTTTTTAACCCACTGACACTTAAAAAGAGGGATTTTAAAGGTCGTAGTCCAATTCCCATATCTCTTCAATGACACCATAGTATGTTTGTTCATTACCTTCGTTGTCTATTGCATCTGTCGGACACGCTGTTTTGGTTTGTGCTCTTTTGGTCTTGGGCTCTCGTGTAGAATGTGTATCCGTTTATCTCGTATCCTTGGAACGTAAGTACCGAGATAGATGGACTTCTACCCAACCATTGCAGTTGCTCTCCAATAGTGTTATCACCCATAAGTTTTCTCCATAACCATGATGCAAAATTATCATTGTGATGACGTGTAATCCGGACCTCGACTTCCCTTTGTTTGAGGCTCGTACAATGGACTTGTGCTCCTCCTGTATGGAGCCACTAGGGATGATTGTTGCAGACAAAGGAATGTCTGTCACGAAATAACGTTTCATCCATATCCATCTCGAGTTTTCTTCCCTAGTGTACCCTTTTCCCCGAGTCTACCCTCATGGCGTGATACGTGAGTCCGATAGGAGCAAGCTCATCAATAAAGTCGACACAAAACTCAATCACCTCCTCTCTAGCATATCCTTGCGATGCATCCTTGGACGAAACAGATTCTGGACATACTTCTTGTAACTAGACATCAACCGCTCAAAGGGAACATGTTGTGTAAATACACAGGCCCTAGGATAAAATTCTCTTCAACTAGGTGCACTAGAAGGTGGGTCATGATAGTAAAGAAAGAGGGTGGAAAGATCATCTCAAAGCGGACGAGGCATTGCACGACATCTTTACGCAACTGCACTAGATTCTTTGGATGGATTGCCTTCCGAGAGATTTGGTGAGGAATGAACAAACCTTGATGACTGCCAATCTCACTTTCTCTGGTAGAATACCCGTAGTGCAACACAATTGTGTCATCAACACGTGGCGATCATGAGCCTTGATTTATGAATTTTTCTCTTTGTAATTTATTATTCATTGTATATTTGAGGAGTAGCGGTCGGGACCTTGATATTTTCAAACAATCAAACATCATCTTCTTCTCTTCCTTCTTGAGGTGTAACTAGCAGGCCAACCAATTTCCTTTTCCCTCTTTTCGGGATGGAGGCTTTTTCGTTGTTTCATAAATTTAAGATCCCGACGAGCTTCAATCAGTATCTTTTGACTTTCCGTATACACCTAGGTGGCCAAGAAAGTTCACGCAAAATTCTTCATCATGCATCACATCAATTGCATTGCGAACCTCAAGGATTTCCCAATAAGGAAGCTCCCAAAATATCGACATCTTCTTCCACATGGGTGCACGTCCATCCTTGTCGTTTGGAATAGATTTGGCACCGAAGCCTTCGAACACTACCTTCAAATCTTTCACCATAGAAAATACAAGTTTACCATCACGGTTACTTGGCTTCTTACGTTTTCTCCAACACCTTCAAAATGTTTTTTTACTTCTTCTCTTAACGGGTGCTTAGGAGGAAGAAATCGACGATGGCCCAAATACACAATCCTTTTATCGTGTTTAGATACACTTTGCAAGTATCATCTAAACAGGTGTGCATGCTCGGTATCCCTTGTTTGTTTGTCCTGATAGATTACCAAGTGCCGGCCAATCATTGATGGTGACAAACAGCAATGCTCGTAGATTGAAGGTCTCCTGCTTGTACTCATCCCACACAGGTACACCTTCTTTCTTCCATAACATTTTAAGATCCTCAACCAAGGGTCTCAGATAAACATCGATGTCATTGCCTGGCTGCTTTGGGCCTTGGATGATTATTGGCATCATGATGAACTTTTTTTTCATGCACAGCCATGGCGGAAGGTTGAATATGCATAAGGTCACAGGCCAAGTGCTATGATGTAACACCCTAAAATTCCATCATTTAAAATAATGTAAGCAACATGGTGTTTTAGTTTTGTTTTCTAAGGAATAATAATTTATCAAATAAATTATGCTCTAAAGTATTTAAATATCACTTTTGAATAATTTTAGAAACAACAAGTGCTTGTGCATCATATTTTGGTTGCATAGTGTTTTGTGTGAAGGTTTGAAGTTTTAAAAGTTTTTAAAGGTTTTGAAAGGTTTAAAAAGAAAGGTTAAAAACAAAACCCCTTCTTCTTCTCCCCCTCAACATCGTAAGGGTCATCTCGTGGGATCTTATAACGCGTGCTCCGCACAGGACAAGCCTCCAATTTCTCATATTTTTCCTCGGTAAAGGATACAATCATTAGTGCATGCATGTATCTTTTGAACCTCCAAACCCGGAGGACAAACGACCTTTTAGCTTCGTCGTTGACTCCGGCAATTCATTCTCCTCTGGAAGCATGTCCTTTACGATCATCATTAACTCATCGAAGCCCTTATCAGAAACTCCATGTTTAGCCTTCCATTGCAACATTTCCAATGTGCTACCCAACTTCTTGTGCCCTCTTTGCAATTTGGGTACAATGGTTTCTTGTGATCTTCTAACATACGGTCAAACTTCTTTGCCTCCTTCACCTTTTCACAATCTTCCTTCTCTCTGCAACACGACCTAGATCATCAAGCGGCTCATCTTCTCCTTGTTCATGCTCTCCCTCAATTATTGCAACATCATCCTCACCCATTGGATCATCTCCCATTGCAAAGGCACCTTCTTGAGTCCAATCAGGAATATTGTCGTCTTCTTCTTCATCATCTTCCATTATAACCCCTCTCTCTGCTTTGTCCAAACAAAATAGTTTGGCATGAATCCCCATTTGTATAAGTGATCGTGAAGAGTCTTTGTCGTTGAGAAATCCTTCAAATTTCGCACTTTCGCATGGACAAATAATGAAACGGACGGGGCTTGTTCGATTCTCTACTTCTAGAAATCCACGAAGCCCATTAAAGAATTCATTGGATATTCTCTTGTCGTGTACATCCATTGTCGGTCCATCTACAAATAAAGAATATATAACCGAACAAAATATATTATTATCATGTAACAAGTGCAAGATTATATGTGTTACACTAATTCATAGTGTTCAAATCCATATTCCACATGAAATATAAACTTTTACTAAATTTCTAATGAGCAAACAATTTTTCTAATGAAGAAAACTATTTTTCTATTGAGGAAATTATTTTCTAACTAAGAAATAACTATTCTAATGAGAAAACCATTTTGATGGTATTGAAGAAAACTTTTCCTAATAAAGAAACTTTATTTCTTAAGAAAATATATTTTCATGGGACGAAAACATTTTTATAATGAAAACTATATTTCAATTTAAATTATTATTATTATAAGCAAACTATTTTTTGAAATAAATTATTTCTCTAATTCTAATATTAATATTCTAGTCGTTTCTCTTAGTAATAAGTACATTTAAAGCATTTATTATATTTATTTCTATAAAAAATAAAAAAAATTAATTTGTATCATCATATAGAACATCTCATCCAACAAACACGGCACATCTATTTCAATCAACTCTATTAGAACATACTCCTATTTCAAAGTGCTAAAATCCTCTATTCTTAGTACATTTTAAAGTGTTAAAATACTCCTATTTCAACCAATGAAACTCAAGAAAATAAGCATGAATCAAGAGAGGATGAAGTAACTAACCTCTAGACCACTTCAACGAGTGAAATCGTTGAGAAATGATCGAATCCGCAAAAGCTCCTCTAGGGCGCCATGGAGAAGAAGGAGCTCGAAGTGGAGGAAGAAGGTGGGGGCTCGCGGGGCTGGAGGAGGAAGAAGCTGAGATATAGCCGTTGGACATTAGTACCGACCCTTATTAAGAGCTGGTACTAACGTGGCTACATTAGTACCGGCTCTTAATAAAGGCCGGTACTAATGTCCCACCCACACATTAGTACCGGCCCATATTGAGCACCGGTACTAATGTGAGACATTAGTACCGGTGCTCAATGAGAGCCGATACTAATGTTTGCTACGAGATGGCTCCGGCCGCCTCCTTTTTGACATGGGACATTAGTACCGGTTCTTTGAACATTAGTACCGATGGGCAAACTGGACCGGTACTAATGTTAATTTTGCCCTGGGACGAAAGCCTCATTCCCTAGTAGTGACATGTTCAACATATTGTGGCACACAATGATAAAGTTAACTCGATCGATGCTTTGTAAAAATGGATGGCACAGATATTTGTTTTTTATTAGATGAGCAATCTTCTGGGGTATTTTGGCTAACAGAACTGGTATATATGGACTAGCCAATCCATGTTGGACTCATCCTCTCTCAAAATGATAGTTCGGGGAAATATCTCTCTTTCTCTACCTGTAATAACTGTTCTCCCATATGTAATTCACTATTATTTCATATCATGAGCTCATCTGGAAGCGAACAATTAAAATAATTCTGGACGTCGTTGGTAAAAATTTACTCAATTTCTTATTGAAAAAACTCATTATCCTTGTAAAGCAAAGATTCATGATACAATTCAAATGGCAAGATATGTGCAATTCGCACAATATAAATTCTGCAGTATCCATAGATATAGGGAGATTATGTTCAAGAATTTAACTTTTGTAAGCTATAAATTTCCAAATGACAGTCAATAAGAAAATTCTATAACAACTACCATATGCAACTGCCAGGTGAATTTGGCTACGTCAAATAGTACAATCCATACATAGCTAACCTAGAGACAACTCATAGGGGATAGCAAGTTTACGGTCGCCCGTGAGAAAGCCTCCCTCCGGACGATTTCGGACAGCGGCTGAGGAGAGAGGCGGAATGACGCACAGCACGTGGCCACATGCGTTGTGGTCCCCGCACCCAGAATTATAAAAAATAAAACAGCCCACCATAAAACAAAAATAATGAAAAACATTCAGAAATAAAGTTTCTTCAAAAAAGACACAAATTTCTACACAGAAACGTTCATAACAAAGTTTTCGAAAAACTTTTTAAAAAGATACACAAAATTTTCTAAAAAGAAACGTTCATAAGAAAATGTTTGAAAAAACTTTTCAAAAAAGATACACAATAACTCTTATGAACAAAACTTTCGTAAGAACATTTCAAAAAAAACTCTTCAAAAAAGATACACAAAATTTTTTGAACAAAACTTTGGAAAGAACATTTTCGAATTTTTTTTTCAAAAAATCAAACGGTAGGAGGAAAGGAAGAAAGAGAATGGAGAGGAGGAAACGGAAGGCCGGCTGTTGACTTGTTCTGCGTGCAGTACGAAGGGCCCACCCATGTGCGTTGCTGCCTTGCTGTTGCTGGGGAGTGGGAGTCGACCGTGTGGACGGAAGCCTACGGCCGAGTGGAAACTCAACTGAGAATAAAAATTTCGGAGCCGCTAACAGGCGCGCGGGCGCCCACTGTAGCAGCGAACAGTCCCAAGTGGGACCCACCACCAATCTTATCTCTTTCCCTCCCTTCCTCTTTCTTCTTCCTTTTCCTTTCTTCTTCCTCCATTCGCTGGCTCTGTTCCCCAACTCAGATCCCATCGCCGCACCAACCCCGCCGCCGACCTCCACCGCCGCCCACGGCCGGCGGCGACCTCGCCACCGTGCCGTCACGCTTCCGCCCGACCGCTTCCCGCCCTTCCTAAATTCTCCAACTGCTTCCCACGGCCCTTCCGGCCGCCATCCCCACCATCCAGCGGCGGCGCCTGCGCCGTCGCCGCCCGCCGTTCACCCCACCATCCCTCTAGGTCCGGTGGCCATGGAAGCTTCTCCAACCACGAACCCCCAAACCCTAACCCTAACCCTAACCCGAACCCTAAGACCGCCGGCCTCCACCGTCGTCCGCCCCGCCCACCAACCGCGGTAGATGGCCGGAGTGAAGCTTTTGGAAGCGTCACATGGGGAGGTAGAAGACGACTAGGTAAGCATGTGCGGCGCTCGCTGCTAACAGTTGAGGTGCGCGCGTCAAATAGGATTTTTGCAGAAATTTAATGCATGGTATCCTTTCACAGTTCTTGTTAACCAATTCTAATCAAAGAAATGATTCTGGAGTTTGCTTGCCACCATCTTTTCGCAGTAGAAGCAGGGTGCTGTAAAACTAGATCCAGAGATGCACATGCTGCACTGGCGAGACAACTCATACACAATAATTTTATTAGAGGAGCCATGTTAACTGCTTACTTTCATGAGTCTGGTAATGCGGAAAACACAATGTTTTTTTTCGATAACGGAAATTTTATTAAACTCAAGGTTTTTACATCGAGCTGATACAAATTCCTTAAACTATTTTCCCGACTTCTGCATAACTAGGATGCACACAGCCAAAAGATAAAAAAAAACAAAATTCGCCAACTAATGGTTGTAAATCCGTAGACTAGACCGCCATCCATGTGCCTGGGTAAAAAACTCCTTGGCCACCAGAGGCAAGTGTTGCAACGCCGCTACAAGAAATTCCTGTGAAGCTGGTTTCTGTAGTATAATCCACGAACGAAGCCAATGGATAACTGAGTAGATAACCTGCAAAGGAGAAGTATTAGGTTTTCTTTCGAAGACAACATCATTCCTACAAAGCCATAGCGACCAACAAGTAGTAGCCGGTCCTAGTAGGACTAGTGGTTTCAATTCTTTGCTTATACCCCATAACCAATCTCCAAACATATGTGATATGCTATGAGGTCTGCGGAAGACACAAGCGCATGTGTGATGGACCAAACTGCTAGTGCAAAATGACAATCAAAAACAAATGCTGAATTGTTTCATCATTAGCACGAAACAACACCTCTTGTTGCCTTGCCAATTCTTAGCTAAGTTGTCTTTTGTCAACACCACCCCTTCAGTAAATACCACAAAAAATCTTGACCTTTAGGGGGCTTTTATTTTCCATAAAAGTTTGTTTAGGTTTGGAACATCTTCATGTATCATGGCTGATAGTGAGATTTCACCGAGAACTGCTAGTAGGATGTAAGTTCCGATGAAATTCATCTTGCTCTTGGCTCAAAGTTATATTAGCAATACGTGGATAAAGACTATTCCATGTTGCTAACTTATTGCCTATCAGATCTCTACGCCATGAGATATTGATGGGTGAGGAGCTTAAAACTTCTGATAAAGTGTGTTGTTTATGTCGAGCTATGTTATAAAGACAAGGATATCGCTCACGCATAAAGTTGCATTACCTAGCCACTTGTCTTCCCAAAATCTTACTTGTGTCCCATCTTTGACTTTGAAGGTTCCAAACGAAGGAATTCTCGTTTACTTTCATCGACTAGCCCAAAATGGAGTCCCCATTTTTCCATTGGGCTTGAGAAAGAGGTTTAGAATGGAGGTACTTATTGCGTAAAATTTGTTGCCACGTCCCGTCAGTCGTGAGCAGTCTAAAGAGCCACTTACTAAGCAATGCAATATTCTTGGTATCTAAATCATGAATTCCTAGCCCCCTTGATTTTTTGGTCGACACAAAATACTCCACTTGGCAAGGCAGTACTTCCTTTTCTGATCGTCAATTTGCCAAAAAAATTTGGATCGAAAATAGTCCAGCTTCTTTAGCACTCCTCTTGGGATTGCGAAGAAGGACATCATATACATGGGTAGGCTACTAAGAATTGAGTTAATTAGTACCAATCGCCCTCCTATTGAGAGATGTTTGCCTTTCCAGCTACTTAGTCGTTTTTCAAACCGCTCCTCAACTCGTTTCCAATCAGCATTCGATAGTTTCCTAAAGTGAATAGGAATCCCTAAATACTTGAGAGGGAAATCACCATCATTACAACCAAACAGTTCTGTGTATTGAGCTATTGAATCTTTCGCCTCGCCAAAACAAAATATTTCACTCTTATGGAAATTTATCTTAAGACCCGAGAGTTGCTCGAATGCACAAAGCAATAACTTCATGTTACGAGCTTTTTCTAGATCATGTTCCATGAAGAGTATTGTATCATCCGCATATTGTAAAATAGATAGTCCTCCATCAACACAATGTACCCGAGAGTACTCCCAAGTCCCAATGATGTCAATAGAAATTTGGCTCGAAATGCTCCCTAATAAGATTAACAAAAATTCGCAAAAATATCACTCGAAAATAGCTAAAAAGATAACTGTTAGTGTATTACTCCACTATCTTCGTTTACAAGCCACTCCTAACCAAATTAAAACACGATAGCAAAAAGATTAACTCAAGGGGTCCTCTCATCTGTTTCTTCTCACCCTAACAAACATTCACATACAAATGAGATGTCCAACCAAAGATATCTCTAGAGATGGGGTTTTTCTACGGTGGACCATACCTCTCTATACTACTTTTTCAAAAGGACAAGTATAAAAAGATTCGACAGTTGAGATGAATTGTATACCACCACTGTTGGTGCAAACCTGGAACATCATGCTCAAAAGAAACTCAACT
Organism: Cenchrus purpureus; assembly: GCA_022644695.1. Taxonomy (NCBI): domain Eukaryota; kingdom Viridiplantae; phylum Streptophyta; class Magnoliopsida; order Poales; family Poaceae; genus Cenchrus; species Cenchrus purpureus. Next base: position 132,703,249 of record CP053460.1, on the reverse strand, counting down.
CGAACACAACTTAGAGCAATGGTGACGAACGCCGCGGCCAGACACACCGGCATGTATCTTGGCGACCTTTATTCACTGGGTTTGGCACTTCTACAACCGAGAGGTACATACGTATAAATAGGCTAGGGACACACCACGGAGCTCTGCCTCCTTGCCAGCCTTCACGCCCACGATCTCGAGAGACCCACTCAGCGACGTCGTGGAGCCGCTCACTCCCTCTTCACACCCCGGCATCTCCAACTCGCGGACCCCGTACCCACCCCACGATCCTAACCAACACCGACTCGATGTGCAGCAAATTACGTGCGCTTTCCTAGACTCCGACTAGCTACACCACGATCAAGATAAAAGAAAACCAACACACGCACACACACCCGCGACGCATGTGGTGCGCACACATCCATGACAAGCTTATGGCTAACAACCACAACTTGCACCTATGGTATAGGGTTGTATACATAGGTCTACGTGATATAGAGGTATTATTGGAAGTTTTTTTCTTGGTGGCATAAACGAAATATATGATTTATTACCAAAAATAGCCATATATAAGGGGAGGACACACAAAAAATATATAATTTCTTATAAAAAATTACATATTTACCTTTACCAAAAATAGTCATATACTGCATACCATGGTGGGGTCCACCGTAAAAAAAGCTCTAGAGATGGCTACCCCACAACAACCCGTATATCTAGTCATTTGGCATTAATAAAGTGTTTTGGTCATACCAACCAAAGTCATTGATGATTTGCAACAATCGATAGACTTGTATAATTATCACTACGTGAAAACCTTAAATAGGTCACGTAACATTAGTAACGGGCGCATAATGTCCGTTACAAGGTTTCATATCAGTAACGGGCACCAAACAACGCCCGTTACCAATATTCTACGTTCGTTACCTATAAAATTTGGAAGGCGCAGCCCAATCTTATTGGTAACGGGCATTATTAACGCCCGTTACCTTTAATATTTATGGTAACGGGCCGCACAATGTCCGTTACAATTGTGGGTTCACGGACCCGAAATTTTACTCTAATCCTGTTAACTTTCCTCGCGTCCGCCCACCACCCCCACCGGCCCCCCTCGCGTACGCCGCGTCCCTATCCACTCCCTCTCGCGTCCCCCACCTGCCCTCCCACTCTCCCTCGCTCCCTCCTTGTTCCCTTCGCTGTGCTCTGACCTCCACCGCCACCGGGCCCTGGCGCCCTCCCTCCCCTCCTTCCTCCTTCCCCGTCTCTTCCCTCGGTCGCGGAGCTTGATGTCGAGGCGGAGCGGCGGCGGCTCCTCTCCCCGCCCGTCCCTTCTTCTCCGACCCGGCGCAACGATGAGTAGGAGATCCGGTGGCCCTCCTCCGGATCCCCATCTCCCCATCTCCGGCCAGCGCAAGGAGCAGTCCGCGGAGATCCACGCGCACGCGGAGGCTGGCGTGGCGGCGGCTTGCTCATCGCGCCCCCTTCCCCGGCAGCCGGCGGCGGCGGCTCGAGCCTCCCTTGCAGCGGTGGCCCCCTCCCGCGCGGCGAGGACCTCAGCGTCGCTCGGATCCGGTCTCTACGCAACTGGATCTGGTGTCCACGGTGCATGATTCATAGAGGGTATGTTTTTCCCCTTCTTTTGCTGCTGCTTTGAATACAGCTGGATGAAAGAACTCGGGATGTAAGCAGGCGCGTCGGCAGGCAGCCCGCAGGGCACCTGCAATGCCCACATGCATATTTTTTCTTGCCTGCAGGATCCTGCCCGCACATGCTCAGCAGGTTGCCTGCGCCTGCTGGGCGTTGCAGCAAAATCCTAGCAGGTCAAGCAGGTGCCTGCTATTATTTACTGGCACACAACTTCAACTCAGTAACAAGCGTTGTGCAAATTGCTGCAGATCTAGTTTTTCAACTATTACATTACAAGGACTTACAGTTCATAATAAGTACATATTTTTTCACTACATATTATGAAATAAATAAAACGTTTTCAGTCTTCCCGAAAGAAAATGATCTGAACATTGAACAATGCATATCACATCTCAGCTTGAATTGCCCCACACATCATGCAGTAGTACTTCTTGTCAGTTGGGAGCCACAATCTGAACTTGAAAGAATTTGCAACTTCAACTCTCAATCATACCTGGAAACTTGATGGAAAGCATCGAAAGTAAGTAAGCTTACAGGTGGGTCATACCATATAAATTGTAAATTTGCAACTTTTCATGGACCCAACATTCTAGAGTCAAACCTATTTTGAGAGAAGTAAAATAGAAAGCAAAACAAGCAGGTGGCTTATTTTGGATAGTGAAGCATCAGGCTACAGAATTAACTCTAGGCAGTTGACCTCTTCAGTGAGTTCGAATTGCAAAGGTACAGCAGAAATATGATGAGCAGTAGGTCAACCAATTAAAGAATGCAGATGCAAATTAGGAAGTAGCAGACACTAGCACATAATAGGGACTGACCTTGCCTTTCTAATGATCACGCATCTCCAAATTCTCCAACTTCAGCACTGCTACTCAAGCTATTGATCTTTATGATGTCTAAGTAGGATGCACCTGTAGAATTGAAAAATCAGTATGTGTTTGTATGAGCCAAATAAATAACTAATGTATGCTTGCTTCCTGACAGGGCTTCCCTAAGAGGGATTCAGTGGCAAAATGAGAGATTCCGATGACACTTAGAAAAATCCATATCCCTTGCAAACTCAAGTTGCAAAAACTTTAGTCTGAATACAGATGATATGAAAATCTGATTCTGATGCATCTTGTCCATGCATCCTCGGCAAAGTTGTGTGCAGGTCACAGGAGGATTACAGCAGGTTGAGGCCTCTCAGCTACAGAGGTGTTGATGTCTTCATACTCTCCTTCTCTCTGGTAAGCAGAGTTAGATTGATTACTCATAATCTAGTTTGTAAACATATACAATTATTATTTTCAGGTACCCAAACCTGAAGAGTGTAAAAGAGTTGATCTACAAGAGGCGCTATGGGAAGCTGAACAAGCAGAGGATTCCTCTGAGCAACAACACTGTCACTGGAACCTTATGGTAAGTCACGACTAGTGATAAATTTGCAGTTGAAGGATTGTGATTTGAGGAAATAAATTTGTAAACAAAATACCAACTCAAATTAGTTTAAAAAAGCAATACATTGAATTCCTTAGAGGCTTCTCATGGGCAAAAATGTGGAATGATCTGAGTCTAACCTCTTATATTGCATAAGAGTTTGTTCTATTTACTTATGCTACTTCCTTATTCTGAATGGCCAGTAAATATCTGGAGTGACTTAACTAGGCTATCTGCCTGTCATATGCTGACAGATAATATACTTTATTTTCTGGAGATACATGGTTTCGGCCAATCTACTCATGTTTACATATTTACATATTTGAATGGGCGGTAATTTACATATTTGACGTGATATATTTGATTGGCAGATGGTGCAAGAAAGGTGCAGTGGCCGATGATTCATCAAGGTTAGTGCTCCTAACCTACCTTAGCTGGAGCAGAGGTGAAAGTAGCACTGTATGTATTAATTCATTGAACTGATGATGTCTTGGCAGTTAAGTTGCTTCAATTTAATCCTTTGATGGTTTCACACTTTGAATTGCATGAATCTTGTTGTACAAGCACTGCCATTGTGCCATGAGCTTTGATGATTTAATAAGTACTGCTATCATGAAGTTTTTCTATGCTATCAATAAGTACTTAGTGTGCAATGGTGAAAGATCTATTACCTTTGTGTTAGCAGCTTCAGTCTAGATAGGCATCCAGATGAATTGATAGTTCCAGCTTTCTTGATAAAACTGACTGTGAAACTGATTGTATCCAGTTAGCCTCTTAAGCACAAATTTATGTTGTTGTTCTTGCGGTGACATGACTACTCGAGAGAGAACTTGATGCCAACACAAATTATGACTGGAATAGAATACAAGAAAGTTAAAAAGATACTGAACTTCTATAGGTATTGTGGTTTGACTTAATGATATTGTCTTCTGCTCATAATTTGTGACAAATCTCTGCATTAGAAGCCATCTGTGGTTCTAATTGTTTCTCTGTAGTATTCATTGTAGCATCTCTGGAGCACTTGTGTTAAGTCTGCTATGAATCAAGTGTCAAAACATGTGTTGTATGTATGAGCAATGGGTGAACCTTGATTGTTAACATAGTGTTCAACCAATGTAATCAATTAGTTCAGGACTGTAGTATCTTGTTTTAGCCCTTGGATGTGTTGCATGTATGAGCATAGAGATGTATCTATGTGTAAAGTGTAGATTTGATCTTACTGTGTATGTAAGAAAAATACTATTTGCAATTTCTTTTTTTTGTTTTAATTTCACATTAGTAACGGACATTGAATGATGCCCGTTACCGATATCGTGGCCCAGGTCACTGGTACCAACAGATTGGTAACGGGCTTCTCTTTAATGCCCGTTACCTTTGCTGTTATTGGTAACGGGCAAAGATTGTTGCCCGTTACCAATATCGTGGCCCAGGTCACTGGTACCAGCAGATTGGTAACGGGCTTCTCTTTAATGCCCGTTACATGTGCCAGTTATTGGTAACGGGCATTTGCCCGTTACCGATGTTGGGCTATTTGTAACGCTTGAAAGGTAACGGGCGCGATGCCCGTTACCAATAGCAGTTCGCACCCATTACCAAAGTGGGTTTTTCACGTAGTGTATCGCACTTGCTGCATGGCTTCCACATGCCAGGAGATGATGAATTGTAAGTGTTCCATTTTACACAATAGACTCAATTGTGGAGCCATGTATACTGAAGAGAGATCAGTCTACCTCATTAATTAGCTGGGGGTGGGATGCATCACCATGATGTCTAATGCTATCTGTTTGTTTGAAGCAATGTGGACGCTAAAGCAGAGAACGAAGATGAGATCTGAGCTGGATCGGAGTAGCCACATTGGGTACACATCCTCTCCACTTGGGAGTTGCTTACCAGTTTGCTGAATCTGAGCTGGATCTGTTGGAATATTTGGCCCAACATGGCTGTGCACTTGATCCATTAGGCTAGAGCTCAGTGGGCCTGGGCCACTATTCCATATAGGAAAGTTTAGTGCCACCTTGCTATTCTATGTAGATGAGGACCAACATATAAGGGAGGCTCTTGTAAAGTACTCTAAGTGATTGAGTATGAACTAGATAACACACGCATCATGTGTATCACGTATTTTTCACGTGATTTATCACGTGACTTGTGACTAGCGACGATGTGTTTGTAACTAGTGATTCTCTTTTTCTTGTTGTATTGTTTTGGCCATATCACCAACACCTAGACTGCAATGTCTGCCCTCAGAGCGGGATAAGCACGTCCTCGAACCTGCGTTGGCATCGGCTTCGTGGGGTGGACGTCGAGAGATACCATGCGGTGGTTCCTGGATATCTGGCAGATCAAAACATGGGCGATTCTGTGCTTTCCGTGCCTTCCTTGTAAAAGGAGACGTCCTATTGACGATAAAGACTCACGCCACAACTCGCCATTCTCATCTACTCTGCTGCACGCGGCGCCGCCCGAGCTATTGTCGTTCCTCTGTCCGTCGTGCAGCGGATTGAGGGGGAGCGGTGTCTTCCAACCAACGTCAGTGATCTGAAGGCCTGCATGGGTGCCGACGATCAGGACTCTAGGAAGCGTACTCGCGACCGCTCATCACTGCTTCCTCTACTCCGACATCTCCTACGTCTACGTCGACTTCATCTGCACCCTCACCTACCTCATCATCCAGCCGTCTTCAATCTCGTGTGTGTTGCACTGTAAGTATATCCTTTGCATTTCTCCCTGCACGTGCTATGATGGTTCTTTGTATCAGTTCTTTGTTTTTGTTCCTAGCATGCGTAGGGTTTGATGATCTTTCAATTGAATCTGTAGTACTACCATGTTTTCATTTTGTTGCTAGTAGTATCTCGGGAATCATTTAAATCTTATTAGACCATGTTAATTTTGTAACAAGATCTCCATCTCTAAGATCTCTCTTGGGTGTTGCTTACCTGTTTTTTTCCTTTGGAAAGTGCCAATAGTATTCAGAACATAAATATTCTACACATATCTAAGTTGAACGCAAAATATAAGCATACATGTCTAATCATACTTGTGTCATCCACTACAAAATGAAGAACAGCACTCCATGTTATTAACAACTAGAACATATGTGATTTTTTTCTGAAAACATACTGATGAAACGACTTCTTCAAATGTCCCTTGTGGCAAAAAAGAGCCTGAATTACAATGGCTCACCGATAAGCTTTTGCTGCAACTGTGAAGTATGTGCACGCAAAACACAGCATGCAACACAACCAAAGTCATCATGTGAAACTAGTTAAGGTGGGTTAATTTATTTCAAGGTGTAAAGAAAAGCGTTAAAGTACTTTTGCTTTAAATATATAATAGTTGACATCTCAGTACTCATCCTCATTCAAAACAATGTACCCTTTTGATAAAAATCGGATTTATCATTCTCAGTAGTGGAATACTCCTATGATAAAAGGGGGGAAACAGCGAACCATTCATATATGGATTGGTGGTGCCCTCTTATTCCAGTGAACAACAGGTTATAACCATTATATTCATGTAAAACTGGCAGCTCTAAAGATACACATGCATGCCTCACTTTCTTGGGAATCCCTCTCAGCCACACACTGAAAACCTAATGGACTACTAGGGCATAGGATTGGAAAGTATCGGGAACATATACAGCACGTTTGGTTCAAACAATCATCTCATACGGAATGAGTTGATCCCGCTATGGGCAGCATGCGAGGAAGTCGCAGATGATAGATCTGTCGGGTTCCATGATGCAAACAAAAAGGTGATGCTAACTTTGCTTTTGGATCGGATCATTCCGAACCATGAGGTACAACTGTTAGGCTACAAGGAGCTGCACAACTGTGCTGACGCCCGATACAACTGTGCTGCACAACCGTGATCAGATTATTTAAACAACCCATTTGTGTCATAACTTAAGTGCAATGTACTCCGAATAACAAGCTAGTGTTACAGAAACATCATGTATTTGAAATTCAAAGAGCAGGTGAGAAAAAAAGTAATTGATGTTGCACAAAAAGGAACTATTCTAATCACACTAGTTCACAAAATGATTAAAGAGAAACGGTCCTTCATTATTTATGTTCTACTAGCAACTATGCTCATGCGTTGCAACGGGAGAAAACATTGCTCGTCATCGTCTATCCCATCCACAACGTCATCGTCGCTCACAACTCTCCGATCTCGCCGTCATCCCTAATGCGCTCGCACCACTGTCACCTCGCCCATCATCGTTCGCACCTCCCAAACCTCAGCATCATCTACTCAACCTCGCCTTTGTAGCGAACATGGCCTCATATGCCATTAGTTCGAGTATGATTTTGGTGATTCATGACAACATGATCAATGGGACTAACCATATTGTTTAGCATGTCCTTGTAGACATTTCTAGGTCCCATGGATGTAAAAATACCAAATGCCAAAATGAGAAGACACCATCAGATGAACCGATGGTACCCAGAAAGGAAGCGTCATTGCAATGGCCGGAGTAATTGGTACACCGCGTGAAGACTTGAGTTGACTTGAAGAGCGTCGGATGAACCGACGGTCTGCTTTTTAGTTGCACCGGATAAACTCCTACAAGTGAAGCAGCGAAGACAGGAAGCACCGGATGAACCGACGGTCCATTGGAAGGAGCCGTCGGTCTATCCGATGAGTCGAGAAATCAAGGCGAGACTGGTCAAGGCGACACTACGTGAAAAACTCACTTTGGTAACGGGCATAGATTACCTTTACTAACGGGTAAAGCGCCCGTTACCGATCAAGTGTTACAAATGAGCGAAGAAAGGTAGCGGCGTGATGCCCGCATCGATAACACGATTCAAATGGAATCAAACAACAGCCGTTACCACAACTAACCACCGGTCACGTGAAATGGCTGTTTCTCTGGGCCCACAGGCAACTTTGGTAACGGGCACCAAAACATAGCCCGTTACAGGAACTCAACATCGGAGACGCGTGTTGTATACCTGCGTCTCCTCTGTCTCGACGAAATGAGACGCGTCTACTTCAAGCGCGTCTCAACACAACTAGGATTCGTAACGGGCATTAAACAACAACCGTTACCACAACTAGTCACCGGTCACGTGAAATGGCTGTTTCTCTGGGCCCACAAGGAACTTTGGTCACAGGCACTAAAACAGAGCCCGTTACAGGAATTCAACATCGGAGACACATGCTGTGAACCCGCGTCTTCTCTATCTCGATGAACGGGCCAAGTTCTGGGGCCCACCGGTCAGAATTGGTAACGGGCTTTTACGCTGCCCGTTACATTGTTGGCATGTTTGTAACAGGCATTCCGAATAAAGCCCGTTACTCACTAATCAGTGTTTATAACGAGCTTTAATTAACGCCCATTATAGATATTAGGCCACTCCTCGAACTTTCTTTGCACCTTGCGGCGCATCCACGGAACCAGCCAGGATTTGGCATCCATCAGGGGCTGCATCCTAGAACCAGCCAGGATATGACAAAATTCACAGAAATTAGATCCAGCATCCAAATTCACAGAAATCCACATAATTCACATGCATGATATGAGAAAATTCAGCATCATCATCTCACATGTAAAGAAGCATCACTGGCTTGACAACAATATCATAGCCATAGTTAACTAGCTTGACAACAATATCACAAAATTCATGGGACAAGGAGGAATGCAAAAATTTCCTAAGAACCATATATAATATTAGCCCACACAGTTTCATCAGCATGAAATTTTCTTCCGACTGCGATCACCTGTTCCATGAGGAATGTGGCTATTCTATCATGAACATAGACCAGCGTGTTGTGGTGGAGAGGATGCTCATCTAGCCCTAATCTTTGGATATAACAATGTCACCAGTCAGCACACATATATAGGTGATTACCAAACATGTGCAGTGCTAATAAGTAAGAACTGTGCTCAGTTGCATGTTTTACAAATGAAGATCCCAAGAAAGTACCTTATTTAAGCATCTATCTTTTAATTTAAGCATGTGATAGGCACAATAGAAGCCAGATGCGGAACCAGGAGGTTGTTGGTGGCACTGCAATAAATGTACAAAGAAAAATAGTGGTGATCGAGAAGAAATAAACTCAAACTTTAGTAGTAGCTTTCACAGGAAGGAAATAAGTGGTATGTACCTCATACTCTGTGACATGGTTCAAGGTGCTGTGGGGCATCTTCTTGTTGTTGCAGTAAACGGTCCCAACCCCTACAACGAAACATGCAACAATGGTTAGGGCACTATTAATATACTCTGCAGAGTTTGTTGAGGAACGTCTGCAGGTTAAGAAAGAAAGAACTTACTCATTAATGATTAGTGAGAAAAGGGAAATATCAGTGTTAAGGCTCTTCAATGAATCAAGATATAAGACCCCCTGCTGCTTTGGAAGGTTCGCCACTGCAATCCAGTGTTTCGCACTGAGATAAGCGGTAAGGATGAAGTTTCTTTTTAGCATATAGTTTGAAGGAACGCTCCATATAGGACACAGCGAAACGAACAGAGTGAGGCTTGCTGGTCAACATTGTCAAGTTAAAGCATTTAGGATCAAGAAAGCCAACTGCAGCGCCCATCTTCTCAACTTCTACACCATATTCCTATTAGTAAGAAAAAACAAAGTGTAAGAAGGCAAAATACATGGTAAAGATGATGTGAGGCAAAAAGCACATTTCGATAGAGAATGATTAGTGAGAAACAGATTAAATTTTCAAGCAACTTACAGGATGAAGCAGCAGAGAAGTGTCAGATCCAAAGCATCCAACTTGAAGAGATCGTGCAAATCACTGAGTTGCACAGGTATCTGCTCGAGTCCGTTTGACGATTCTTCTCTCTTAGGCCACCAGCTGGTCCCGGGCCGAATTGCGACCATAATCGGAGAATCATCTCCTGCCTTACCACGTTGCATGTCGAATGTGTGGAGATCTATGGTACAAGGAGCAGCCACATTGAGATCATCATCATTGAGAATGCTATCTCCAAATTTGTAATTTGGGTTAGTCATAGTCCAAGGATTTTTCTTGGTGTTTCTCTCAGATCGCTTTCTAGTAGGCATATTAGAGGTTTTATTTTCAGCAATTTTCTTTTCCTGGTGCTTTGAGATGGTTGAAGAAGGTTTCATAAGGGCTTTCTTGCCTGCTGTAGGTGGTGTAGAACTTTTATTTTCGGCAAGTTTCTTTTCTTGCAACTTTGAAATGGCTGAAGGTTTCTCAAGGGTTTTCTTGCCTGCTGTAGGTGGTGTAGAGATTTTATTTTTGGCAAGTTTCTTTTCTTGCTGCTTTGAAATGGCTGAAGGTTTCTCAAGGGCTTTCTTGCTTGGTAACGGTGGTGTCTCACCAGGAGCTATTACAGAGGTGGGCCCAGATGTACCTACAACTTTCTTTGAAATGTCGGTAAAGATTATGCTCGGCCACCAATACTTCACTCTGGTTGCACAGTAGCGGTGGTGTCTCACCGGGAGCTATTCTACAGGTATTAGGCCCGGATGTACTGCAGCTTTCTTGAAATGTCGTCGATAGATTTATCGACATCGACCAACATATCAATCCCGGGCTCTGCTTTGGCATGATTGTTTTGAGCACTTTCGTTTGGGGGTGTAGGTTTTGTTGTTTCATGAGGAGGAGGAGGAGGAGGAGGTGGTGGGGATGGAATATTTGGTGTCTCTTGCGGATGTGGGGATGCAAGTTTTTCTGTTTTTTCAGGACGAGTAGTAGGAGGTGGGGATGGAATATTTGGTGTATCTTGTGGATGTGGGGATGCAAGTTTTTCTGTTTTTTCAGGATGATGAGGAGGAGAAGGAGGGGGATGCAAGTTTTTCAGGACGAGGAGGAGGAGGTGGGAATGGAACGTCTTGCAGATGTGGGGATTGAGGAGGAGGAGGTGGTGGGGAACCATGTGAGGAAGGAACCTGTCCCGTACTATGTGAACTACAAAGGAATCTGTACCGTAGCCTATGAACGAGATTTATATGTTGGTGCTCCCTTGACGTGAATGCAACACCTTCTCCACTGTAACCTCTGTCCTTCAGCTTGTCTGAGTGTCATCACCTCGTCATTAGGAGGGTATTCCACTAGTTCATCCGCAAAGACATTATATACATGCAACACTTCGACCACAACACAGTCTTCATGAATCGGGACTGTTTGTAGCGTAGTCTGCTCTGGATGAACAAAACCAATTGCAGCCTCACATTCAAGACCCCTCCACATGATACATAGGCCACAGTGTGCAGGTTCAGTCAACATGCCTATAAGGTCTTCCTGTGTACGATCGTCACAGTGCACCTCCGTCAACTCTGCAGTGCCATTGATCAAACCTATATTATACGTGGGCCTTACGGCTGCTCTTGATCACGGACGGGTGAAGGGCTTGCGCGATTGGACACTAGTGACAACACCACCTGGAACCCGCTACCCAGCATGCCAAGCAAGCTGCTACGTATCTCGGTAGTGAGTTCATTTCTTCCTTTATCTTTTCCATATCAAGCGATGTGTCGGTCTTCGTCCTCTTCCTCTTCACTGATATGGAGCGTCTTGAGGCCATGCATACTTCCAGCCCTGGTAGCTGGAGACACCACGCACACGACCTGGTTGTTCGGGGCGGCCCAAGCACTGACTTAGCACATCATACTCCCTATGCCCTGCCATTCCTAAAGATTCAGCATATGCATTCTTCTCCTTGATGTCTGCAGCCAATTTTTCAATTTCCTTGTTGTTGAACACTATCACGGCAACACGGTCTTTAATCACTAGCTTACTCCTTGCTCGCAGCCAATTCTTGGAACGATCGTCAGGGTAGGCGTCATATGGGTTGGGGATCCCAGGTGCAGCTAATTGTCTGTCCTCTTCCTCCCATTGTTCTAGTTTCATAGTATAACCAGCTGGACCCATGGTGTGCTCGCTTGTGTTCCGGCTTCGGAGTTCTTTGAACTTGACACTAACAGATGAGGCTTGCTCGGTTTTCTCCTGTTTCATGAACTCCTTTCACTATTCCGGGTCGATAAACGGGTGCCTTGTAAATAGCTCAAGTCCTTTATGATAAAATCTCACCTAAGCTGAAATCTGAATTGTCTCCATGCCTTGGTTGCCGTCTTTCAGAAAAGCTTGAATGCCTGCGGTTTCACGCCTTCCTGGAACTTCAAGTGTTTCTGCACATGCTTATCAAAGAAGTCATACTTTTCATCATTGCTTAGTTCTTTGAAATCCGGTAAGTGCAAAAGGTATCTTTTGTCTAGCAACGAGCCCCGCAAGCGCCCTGAACCTGCGCTTTTGTGTCAATGGTACTGGCATCCCCCTATGTTGACCTCAGTGACTATCATTGTGTCACTTGGCCACTTTGTGGATGTCCTTGGTTCTCTGCCTCGGTGCATAGCCCCACCCACCTGGTCTTGTTGTGCACTAGCAGTGCCATAACCCTCTTCTTCATCTTGTGACCCAGGTCTATAGTCCTCGTCAGATTTATCCTGTGAATTAATAGTCAAGGGATTTTGAGAAAGGTCAGCTCAGTGTCCAAGAATAGCACAAAAAGCAGACCATACTGCTAGCTCTCCCGTGAGACATGCTAGAGACAAGTAGAGCACATTTTTAGTTAACCATGCTTAGCAGCTAAGCATGAGAAAACACATAAGAAAACAATTACAGTAACTATTTTTGCCCACTATAATATCATTGGTTCTATGGTAAACCATTAACATAAATGCAAAATTCAGTTACCAAAAAATTAGTTCAGGCAATGCGACCTTACCATTTTAAAGAGGAAGATGCTAGCTACCTATGTTGCTGATGAGGTACTTATTCAACTTGGAGAGAATGTGCACATGTACATAGGAACAAGAGCAAAACCAAATATAAGAGTCAATCTAAATGGAAATGCTAAGTTTGTATACCATCAATAGCTAAGTATGTCCACATGTACTTATACAAAGGAGCCACAGGGTATGCCGGGTATGCACCGGCATACCACAATTCCTACAATACAAGTATATTTTATACGCATTTATATAAAAGAAAAGCATATATGCGCATATATTTGTATACTTGATTATCTGAACGCATGTGTGCTGCATACGCTCGCTTGGCTTAATTACATAAACTCGAGCAAATATACCAAACTACGTTGTTAATTTTACAGTTATTACTGAATTGTTATTAATTTTACAATTATTACCGAATTGGTAGAATGAATTTACCGAATTGTATAAGACATTTTTAGAGCGGCATACCCTAAACTCAAATCCTTGATTCACCACTGACCTTGTCACTGTCAGAGTGGAGGGATCTCTACTCCTCGTCACCGCCTGCTCGCCGCCACGTCCTCGTCCTCGCGTCGACCTCGTGGCTGGATCCCTCGTCCTCCTCCTAGTCTTCCTCATTACCGTCGTCGCTGGATCCCTCCTCTAGTCATCGTCGTCGTCGCCGTTGCTGCGTCCCTCCTCTAGATCTCGCTGTCAGAGGTGTGGCGCGCGTCGCACCGAGTGTGGTGTGGCGCGCATCTCAGCAAAGGGGTGTAGCATGCGTCGCGGCGTGGGAGGAGGTGAGGGGGACGAAGGCGAGGGGGAGGAAGCGGCGGCGGCGGCACAAGGGGAGAGTGGGAGGAGACTGCATGAGGGAGGCGTCTTTCCCTACTAACCTAGCGCGAGTGGGCTTATGTGGGCCTTAAAACGAGTAATGTAGTCAAGTACTACTCTGGTACTCCCTCCGTTCATTTATCCAAGGCATATTTTTACTTAACTCAAAGACCAAGGAAAAGAAATTAAGCCCCTCATGTCATTAATCTCCCAAAAATCATATGTGTTTATTAAAAGGTTTCGGAAGTGCAAATGATATTTTATTCATATACTAAATTACCAACTATAAATTTTTCGTATTTTTTACGAATTTTTAGGTGCTGTTTATGGGCTCTAATATGACATGCATCACAAGTACACATCACCAAGCAAACAAGTGTGACTGTTGATATAGCATCACATGTTCACATATGACATGCATCACAAGTTCACATCACCAAGCAAATTAACTCATAACAAACATATTCACATCTGACATGCATCAGTAGGGCACATCACCAAAATAAGACTGCATCAGCTGGGCGCATCACCAAATTAGATTGTACCTGCAAGGGAACTAGTTAGCTAGATGGCTTCTTTTGTGTGGCTGCCTCAAGTTCAGCTATCCTTGTCTCTAGTTTTGCAACTCTTTCTGCCAGCTCAGCATTCTTCTTTAGAAGTTCAATCTTCTGCCTCTTTTGTGCGGCTTTAAGCTGCTCATCCTGCTTGTTGGTTCCTTACCAGATGTAGTCAATGTCATCCCGAGTAACAACACGATCCTAAAACAAAGGCAAATTATATTGATGCAAGTTTCATACAGTTTTAACTTCTTACAAGAAAGTTGTTTAGCTCTAACTGGTTTCAAAACTTGCCTGCTTCTCTTCAGCCGATTCCTTGAGCATGTTGATTTTAATCCAAATCCCGTCAATGTCATGTGCAGCAACTTCCTACAACAAATGGAAATTGATGCATTAGAACAATTGATCAGTGAAGATGTGAAGGTACAAGGACAAATCATGTGTGATGGTTTCAGAACTTGCCTCATGGTCTTCAGAATCATTGTCGGAGTTGTTGCCAGAGTTGTCGCCGGAGTTGTTGCTAGAGTCATCGCTGGAGTTGTTGCTGGTGTCATCACCGGAGGACATGATGTCTACCACCACTCTTCTGTCTGGGTCGTTGTCGTATGGACATCCCTAGGCCCACTACTCAGGCGGGTAATAGAACGGACTACTACATGGGCCCCTGGGACTACTCGACTTGGGCTGCACGGCACAAGACGGCGTGAAGCACAAGGCATCCAGAGGACTAGTACTCGGCTAGGAAGCTAGACATGTCCGGATCCATGTAGAGTACTCCTAGCCGTGTACGAGTACAACTCTCTCACCCAAACCGACTTGTAACCCTGCCTCCCGGACTATATAAGGCGAGGCAGGGACCCCTATCTCATCATCCACATCATCTTGTAAACACACCCAATCAATCCAACGCAGCTACAGATTTAGGGTATTACGCACCGCGGCTCGAACTCGCTCTAAATTGTGTGTCGCGTGTCTCACCTTTGAGTTCCCGATCTCGAGGCCACAAACGCTCTACCTCGTGTACTCCTTGGTAGGTTGCTGGGTTAAACACCGACAACCGGGCGCACCAGGTAGGGGATCTCGCCGAAGATCTCATGGCGAACTCGACGGTTTCCATCGTCATCAAGCCAACCGCCGCCTTCAACCGCGGCGACACCTTTGTCTTCGGCTCTTGGGTCTGCACCGCTGATGGCGCCAGATCGTTCCAGCTAGCCACCTCACCATGACCTCGACCAAGATCGACTCGTGACGCTCGGCCGCCACGGTCAACTCGTCGAAAAATTCGACGAATTTTCGCTCTACAACCAAGTCACCGACTTCGAGATTGGACCCACCTCCAACTCAAACTCGACGTCATCATGGATCGAACCACGCGAGCTGGTTTCTGAGCCATCGTGTGGATCGGTTCTTCCCCACGAGCACTTCCCGTATGGCCTCCAACGCCATCGGCTCACGAGGATGGGCTCGTCCCGCCGCCGGGCCGGCAAGGAGGTCGCGCTCCAGTACTCCTCGACTCCAGCCGCCCCCGACTACAACTCGGACTCCTCCTATGAGTTCGACTTCGGATCGGATCTGATCGAGCTCGAGTCCGAGTTCAATTCCACCGAGGAGCCGTTATCAGGTCCTGCTACCGGCTTGGTCATCACCTCAACTCCCGCCGGCAAATTCGTCTACTGGCCCGACCGCAAGCCCGCAGACCTGATCGACGACAACTCACGCTGCGTTGCCTACCTCGAGACACTCCCCTTCCAGGAGGGAACACCACTGGCCCCAACCGCAGAGGAGTACTCGCTAACCGAGGTGGCAACTACCGATTCCGGACTCTGCACACCAGACCGTGAAGTATTCATGGCAACCGGGAAAGCTGGAACCTCAGAGGCACGAGCTGATCGGTACCTCGACGACATCTCCGAGGACGAGGCATCAGCCAATGCACCTGCGGAGGAGACTACCGAAGCCAAGAATGCCCGGCGTGACCGCAACAGGAAGCGAGCAGATCGACGCCGGAGGCTCCGGGAAGCTTTCCCCATCCGGAACCTCAACGAAGCTTTGGACCAAGTAGCCAACCGGGTCCACACTACCCCTGAGCAATGCCTCATGTCCATCACTATGATAGCTCGAACAGCTCAGGGGCACCATGCAGGCGATCTTATCGCCAAACTCGCTGAGGATGCCTACTTCATGTGGGTCAACAACAGAGTCGCCGGAGCCGGAAATCACGAAGCCACTAGTCGCAGCCGCACTCCAGCAGAAGTCGGACCTAACCGCGTCCGCGGTGAACACACCAACCCCAATCGCTCAGAGCCTTTGGGGAGGACCTTCGCATGGCGCTAGCGGCGGCGAAGTGGCGGCGGCGGCAAGCGATGGTAGCTCCTCTCACGGCGGCGTAGAGAGCCGGTGGCGGGCGATCGCGGAGGCCGAGGCCACGCGAACAGCCACGCCGCCGGCAACGAACGTGGCGGCTATGATGCCCACCACAGGATTGACGAGATACAATGCGCCAAGAAGACTACCGACATCAGCGACAGCGACGGCTTCCCCGCCTACTCTGCAAGACTTCGCGCTCTGCTTCTTCCCCAGAAGTTCAACCCTCTCGGGATCACCAAGTATGACGCGAAGCAAGATCCAATTCAGTGGCTCAGGTGTTATGCCCTGGCCATTGAAAATGCTGGTGGCGACAACGACACCAAGTGCCTCTACTTCCCCTTCTGTCTGGACCAGGCTCCACTCACATGGCTCGAGTCGCTCGACAAGAACTCGATCGACGAGTGGGACCAGCTGAAGGCGCAGTTCACCAGTAACTTCACGGGCGCTATGGGACGCTACGCATGGACTGGCGATGGTCAAGCAGAGCAAGGCGAGACGCTCACAAGACATGCGCCGCTGACAAATGTGCGACCGTAGTCGACGTCACCGACAAAGAAGTCATCGACTGCTTCCAAGACGGTCTCTATCACCGTCGCACCTTCGAAGACTTCGGTCGCCGCCACCCAAGCTCCATCACTAAGCTCAAGGACATGATCACTTCATGGGCCGACGAAGAGGATAAGGTGAACGCCAAGCACGACTCCATTCATGAAGAGTAAAACAACACGGGCGGCAACAACAATAACAAGGATCAAGGGGGTCGCAACAACAACAATAACAACTACTCGGGTCCTAACCGCAAGCGCAAGACAGACAACACAACATGGGTCAGACGCCTGAAGGATGCTCCAAGAAGACCTCCGGCGGCTTCAAAGACTTGCTCAAAGAGAAGTGCTCGTGGCATCTGGACGGCAACCACACAACCAATCAGTGCTACCAACTCCGGCGAGCACTCAAGGATATCCCCGAGCCACGACACCCCCACGACAAAAAGGGTAAGAAGAAAGTCAACGAAGGCAACGGCGATTTCCAAGAACCCGACAAAACGATGAATGTCCTCTTCGGCGGACTACCCACCAAGCGAGCTCAGAAGCTCACCCTCAGGGAAGTCTTGAGCATTGAACCAGCGGTGCCGACACCTCTCAAGTGGTCGGAGGTACCCATTACCTTCTCCCGCGCGGATCAATGGACAAGCTTCTCCGAACTGTATGCGTTCCACTCGTCCTGAATCCAGTAGTCGCGAGCTCCAGACTCACCAAGGTACTCATCGACGGTGGAAGCGGACTTAATGTTCTATTCACCAAGACCTTGAAGAAGATGAAGCTCAACATCATTGACATGCTCACGAAAAGCACGTCGCCCTTCTACGGCATCGTCCCAGGCAACGCAGCTATACCACTTGGCTCAGTGGTTCTGCCAGTTACCTTCGGGACAAGGGAGAACTACCGCACCGAGTACATCAAGTTCGAGGTTGCGGACTTTGAAACCTCCTACCACGCCATCCTCGGCAGACCAGCTCTCGCCAAGTTCATGGCTGTTCCCCACTACGTGTACTTGGTACTCAAAATGCCAAGTCCCACGGAGTACTCGTGCTGCAAGGGACTTGAAGGTTTCCTATGACTGCGACACCGAAGCCGTGGAGCTCGCAGCAACCAATCAAGTACCCAACGCAATGATGGAGATCTACGCTGCATCAAAGAAGCTCGCGCCAACCGAACTCGAGATACCTGAGAAGACCAACACCTCAAACAAGCCTCACCAATGAGGAAGTGTGTGAAGGCCATCGACCCTGGACCGCGAGCAGAAGAAGACTACCATGATCGCAAGGCTCGACCCTAAATAGGAAGACACGCCGCCTTCCTTCGGGCTAACCGAGACATCTTCGCGTGGAAGCCAGCGGACATGCTGTGTGCCTGTGGAGGTGATCGAGCACTCACTCAACGTCGATCCTAAAGCTACCCCCAAGCGACAACACCTCCGCCGTTTCACTGACGACCGACGAGATGCCATCAAGAAGGAACTCGCCAAACTACTCCCGGCGGGCTTCATCCGAGAAGTCTTCCATCCTGAGTGGCTCGCCAACCCTGTCCTCGTCCGCAAGAAGAACTCCAACGAGTGGAGGATGTGCATCGACTACACCGACCTCAACAAGGACTGCCCCAAGGACCCTTTCGGGTTGCCGCGGATTGACCAAGTCATCGACTCCACGGCGGGCTGCGACCTGCTCTGCTTCCTCGACTGCTACTCCGGGTACCACCAGATTGCAATCAAGGAAGAAGACCAGGAGAAGACCGCGTTCATCACCCCGCTTCGCCATCTTGCGCGACGATGTCATTCGGGTTGAAGAACACCGGCGCTACCTACCAACGAGCTATCCAGGCGTGCTTCAAGGAGCAGATCAATAAGAACGTCGAAGCCTATGTGGATGATGTGGTTGTCAAGACCAGAAATTCCGACACGCTCATCGCCGATCTTGAAGAGACTTTCGCATCCCAGGGAGAGTACCAAGGAAGCTCAACCCCAACAAGTGCCTTCAAGAAACTGCTCAGCTTCATCATCAGCCATCGCAGCATCGAAGCCAATCCCGAGAAAATCTCTGCCATCACCAACATGAAAGCTCCAACCTGCATCAAGGATGTCCGTGTCGACCGGGTGTATGGCGGCCTTGAACAGATTTATCTCGAAGCTCAGAGAATGGGGGCTACCCTTCTTCAAGTTACTCAAGCACCGAGAAGTTCGGTGGACCGCAGAGGTCGATCAAGCTCGACGCATTTAAAGACATCCCGTCACCATCGGCCCTCACCACAAACAGGAGCCATCTAACTCGCGACTACTCATGTGGTCAAGATCGCCATCGCCATCGTTGTCGAGCGGAAGATGGCCACACCTATCCACCCAGCCAATCTACTCACGAGGTCTGTCGAGTCCAAGGCCCAAGACAAACCGGTCCGTAAGCTACTCTATGCAAGACTCATCACCTCCGGAAGCTACGACACTACTTCCAGAGTACTCGATCCTTGTCATCACCGACTACCCGCTGGTGATATACTCCACAACGAAGATGCTACATCGGAGAATCTCCAAATGGGCGGTCGAGCTTGGCGCCTCAACATCGACTTCAAGCCACGACCGCCATCAAGTCTCAAGCACTAGTTGACTTCATGGCAGAATGGCGGGAGAATCAACTACCCACCCCAACAGAGCGACCAGAGCATTGGGTGATGTACTTCGACAGCTCACTCAAGCTCGAGGGCGCAGTGCAGGGTACTCTGATCCGTCCAAAGGGCGATCAACTCAAGGCACGCCCTGCAGAGATCTTCCGAAGGTCTCAAACAACGAAGCCGAGTACAAGGTTCTTCTACATGGGCTTCGATTCGCAATCTCACTGGGCATCAAGCGACTACTAGTCTATGGCGACTCCACTATGGTCATCAACCAAGTTAACGACTCCTAGGACCGCAACAAGGAGAACATGGATGCCTACTGCCTAGAAGTCCGCAAGCTCGAGAACAAGTTCTATGGTCTCGAAGTTCCACCACGCCGTCCCGCGACAACAACGTCGCAGCGGACGTCCTGTCGAAGCTTGGTTCTACTCACGCTCAAGTACCCGCTGAAGTCTTCATCCACGAGCTTCATACACCATCCATACCCGAGCACGCTAACGACCATCGACCGGCCATCACCACCAGCTTAGGAGGTCATGATGATCGACGTGGATTGGAGACAACCCTTTATCGACTACATCCGCGAGCAAAAGGTTCCCTCCGACAAGAACGAGGCGAACAACTCGTCGAGCCGGACCTACGCATTAGTCGGGGACAAGCTCTACAAAGCGGGTGCGACTTCGAGTACTCATGAAGTGCGACCGGAAGAAGGCAAGGACATCTTGGGGAGAATCACAAGGGTGTCTGGCAACCACGCTGCCTCTCGTGACGCCGGTGAGCAAAGTCTTCCAATGAGCCTTCATCGCCTACGCCCGCGACGCAAGAACTCGCCAGAGATGCCAAGGATGTCAATTCTTTGCCAAGCAAGAACATGTCCCGCCTACAAACTAGTCACCATACCGCCAACCTAGCCCTTTACTGGGGCTCGACATGATTGGGCCTCGCCAATCGCGCCAAGAGGATTCAACAGTAGTTCGTGGCCATCCGCACTTCACCAAGTGGATCAAGTCAAGCCGCCACCGCCCAAAGGCCGATAGGGTACTCGACTTCTGGATGAACTCGCATCGCCACGCCACCCCATCGCATCATCACACTTGGGTTCCAATTTCAACAACAGTACCGTGGAGAACAATGGATCGACGCTCGATATGTCTCCCGCCACCCACGCTAACCACCACGTGAGCGCCGCCAACGGATGGTACTTGACGCCTTAAGAAGCGATCGCATGATGCGCTAACACCATAGGAGGCAAATGGGATCAAGGAACTACCCAGCAACTGCGGGGCTTCGTACTCAACCTACCAAGCCAACGAGCGGTCACCCTACTTCTTGGTCTACGGCTCCGAAGCTATTCTTCCTGCCGATGTGATGTGAGAATCCCCGGCAGTAGAACAATACGACGAAGGCATCTCAGAAGACAGTGGACGGGTTGACATCGACAACCTCGAAGAAGCCCATGCGCCTCGCCCGATCAACAAGGTACCGGAGGGTATCTGACGCTACCATGATCGCAACGTCAAGGAACGCTCCTTCAATGTTGGCGACCTAGTCCTCTGTCGCATCCAGAACACGGACGGACTACACAAGCTCAGCTCGCCTTGCGAAGGTCCCTTCTCAGTCTCTAAAGTGACCGGATCGGGCTCCTATCGTCTTCAGACACTTGAAGGCGACGACATCAGCAACTCGTGGAACGTCAACCAGTTGTGTCGCTTCTACGCGTAGTCGCTCGACTACCTATCTACGGCTCCATCCTATACGGCTACTCACGGACTCCCTACTGTAAGCGGCCTTTCGGTCCTAGCACTAGTCTACGGACTACTTCTATCCAGGATCCAGCGTTAACGGCTACTAACGGATCCCGGGCCGCTCATAGCCTACGGGTTTACGCGGCGGTCTACAGACCATGTGCCTCTCTGATCCAGCTACAACGGCTACTAACGGATCTCTAGCTGTAAGCGGTCCAAGGACCCTAGCAACTACTTAGCCGTAGGCGGCCTGCGGGTCCTGGCGACTTCATACTTGTAATGGCCCTGGCCATCTAAGTGAACTCTTTCCTCAGTAATAAAGTTCGATTTTACTCAACTTGATTACTGTACGGATTCTACTGAGTACTACTACTCATTATCACTTCAACAGCTACGTACTCCACACGCTTCGATGCAAGCTGCGGCAATGAGTACTCATCACAGCATAGAAGTGGAACACCTTCAATCATATTCAAACAAGTTCTGAATAAATTTGTTTGTCTTACATCACTTACCCTGTACATGAACTACTTCTACAGGTACATCTACTGGAGGTTCAGCTTATCAGCGACTTGCTCTGCGATGGGCGCCATCTCCTCCAGCAGGGCCTTGTACTGCTCATCTGTGCAATTCGCTGCAAGACCTCCAGCTACTACATCCACCGGTGCCTTCGAGAAGTATGACTTCATGAAGGCGAGTACCTGGTTCGGTATCAACTTCGCCAAATGCCTTACGTACGTCGCCAGGCATCCGGGGGCTTCTTTTAGCCTATCTACTAGAGGCGCTATCTTGGGCCCGCCCGGATGTGGAACCAGCAGTCTCGCCATGGGAAGCGCGGCTTCTTCAAGTTCTTTCAGTTGCGCCCGCAGCTTCTCGCAATCTTCATTGAGCTTCTGCAGAGATTTGTAACAACGCACAAGGTCAAGATCGGAGGCTTCACGGAGCTCCATGTGCTTGATGCACTCATGGCGCAACTTCACGTACTCGTACTCAACTACCTCTCGGCGGTCGGTCTCCCGGTACACGATGTTCTTGAGGTCCATCTCGGAAGTCTTCAGCTGGTCAACCCTTGCTTCAAGATCTGCAGACAACTCGTCAACGATGTCGGACTACATAAACCGCAACAAGTACTCAGCGATCGCGGCGGAAGGCATACCTTTGTTTTTCTGGTGCAGCGACTTGTTCTTCTTAATCAAGTCATCCCTCTTCACCTGCATTTCTTGTACCTCGTTATGGTCGGGCGCAAGCTTGACCGGTGGGCAGCAGAATGCTTCTTGGGTTTGTCCAGCTCCTTCTCCAACGCTTCGGCTCGGATGACCGTGTCACCGTACCCCTTCAAGAGTTCGGTCTTCTGGCGGGACCTTTCCACCAGGCCCTGCGCAAGACCCAAAGATCAATCGGTACTCAGTACTCAATAATGCAAGACAATTCAGGGTACTCGCAACACACCTTGATCCAGTTCTCCGTGCGACGCCATGACTCCATGCTTAGGGACACGAAGGCCGGGTCGATCAGATCATCGTCCAGCAACTCAAGACCTCCGCGGCTCGAGGTCCTAGTCTCTGGCATCGGCGCCGAGCAAAGCGGGGCCGCATCCTCTACCATCGCCTCACGGATGACGACTTGATCCCCCGCCGCCGCGGGTCAACCTGCGTTTCCACTCTTGGCCCGCTGTCGCCGACCCGGGCTGTCGAGGTCGCTGGCTCGGCAACTGGCTCCGTAGTTGCCGCCTCAAAGGTAGCCGTCCCCATGGCTACCGCCTCAGGGATCACCGCCCCTTCGGCTTGTGGTCCTGATCAGATCAACTCAGCCACAACAGAGGATATCACTACTCTACATGACAAGTATTCACGGCAACAAGATGCGTACCTTCCACAAGGGTGGCTTCTTCAAGCCCCGACTCTGCTAAGGCTTCGGCTTGTGGTGGCAGCATGGACTTCTGTGCCTCCGTCGAGCGGTTTTCACCATCAGCAGCTGTGATTGTCTCCGCTTCATCCCACGACAAGTCGGTGGATTTCCTGCATTATGGATTATCCAGTTAACAACACGGAATTGACAGCTAGCGACTACTCGAAGATCCTGTGTACTTACAGTGTCGACCGCATGACTGTGACGGTCGGGGCGCCTAGCAGACTGGCGATATTCACGATGCCAGCCTCGCTAGTGCTTCTTGACTCAACAGGAGGCTCTTGCTCCCTCTCCTCTAGCTACTCAAAGGCTGCGGCCGCAGTTGGAGGGGGGCTCTGCACTTCTTCAGTCGATGGCTGTGGATGGCTCTCCACCGCCGTGACTTGTTCCTGTGCCCCCTCAGGCACAACATCTTCAGTAGTTGGAGGCGGGCTGGTAGTTCCAGTCGTTGCCCCCACCGTCTCCCAGACTTCCTCCTCATCTGCAGAGATCCAAGGAGGATGTCCTGCATCAAGACAAGTCGAGCAATCGAGACTACTCATCACCAGCACTCGACTACACTAGTCGTGGTACTCACCTCTTGTCTGGTGACTTCAGACACCTTCAATTTCTTCACGGCGCGCTTGCGCGCCACATTGCGGGGCTTCCTCGGCGGCGGCGGTAAGTCCGCCTCAAGGCTGGAAGGCTTCTCCACTAGTGGCACATGTGGCATCCCAGCTCGGCTGAATCTAGAGCGGAGCTGGAAGCACTGCTGCAATGTCTCCTCATCCTCATCGTCGGAGGTGTCCTCAATGACGATGGCATCATCACCTTCGCCGACCTCTCGGCGCTCCTTCGCTTTGGGCTCCGCCTACCCCTAGGCTTGTTTCTCTGGCTATGGGGGGGAGGGCGGGATGGAGATGTACTTCTTCAGATCGTCCTACAAGATCAAGCAAGCTTAAGGACGACTACACAGGCAATTAGTACTCGGGGGTTCTGACCACGACTACTAACCTCGTTCGGTGGGTGTGTAGCGGAGTACTCCGGAACAGGGCATGGCGTGAAGTCGGGCATGTCCTTGAAGACCTTCCCCAGCCGTTCGATGATGACATCATCATCAACTTCTTCACCTGGCATCCGAGACGAATCTTCGTCACCGGTGTACTCGTAGCCGAGATGGTCTCGTGCCATTAGCGGCTGCACTCTTCTCTTCATGAAACTGAAGGCCACATGCTCGGCCCTCAGTCGGGCCTCCCTTAAGGCCTTGATCTTCTCCAGCAACGCGGGTAGCTAGAGGCCTTCCGGCATGGTGGGCTCCGAGTTCCACCATGGCGCATGCTTCGGTTGACGACCACTCCGCTTCGGCAGTTCCGGGTGGTGGTTGCTGATATAGAACCACTTCGACTTCCAATCCTGGTTGGAGTCGATCAACTTGTCTGCGGCATCGCTTGCCAAGGCGTCTTCGCATCGCACCCTGCCTCCGACTACTCTGGGGTGGTCTGTGCTCGGCTGTGGCTTCAACCGGAAGAACTTCCGGAACAGAATCTAGTGGGGCTTGATCCCCACAAATGCCTCATGAAGTGCACAAAAGATGGAGCGTGGAAGATACCCGTTGGGGTTGAGGTTGAGGTACTCGATGCCGTAGTACAGAGCATCCTTGAAGAAGTCACTCGCCCGGCGGTGCAGTCCGCGCTCCACGAATCAGCGCGAACGCCGGGATCTCATCAAGGTTCTTCTCCATGAGTACGGATCCCGGTGGCGGCCGCCACCGATCCATCTCCTTCTCGCGGAGAAATCCGCTGTTGACTAGGGCGAGGATGTCCTCGGTCTTCAGTTTCGCCTTCTTCCACTCCTTTGCGGATTGGTAGGAGTGAAGAAGCGGCAACTGACGGTAACTGGCGGCATCGCGGCCTTCGCCAGCAACTCCTCTTTCTTGGTGCTCACTGAGTCCCTTCATCCTTCCAAGCCACGAGTGTTTTCACTTGCATTCGCTGGGGCTGAGGAGGGCGGACTACTGACGGCGCGCCATGTAGATCTAATCTACTCGGCAGGCACAGCAAGAGGGGGCATGACCCGATCTAATCTCAGAGGAATGCAACCGCTGGGAGTGATAAACCCAAGGGGTTCACCTGTTATTTATAAGCCAATGAGCTGGCCTACAGCATATATCGTGTGGTGGGCGACTCGGCGGCCTGACTCTTCGTATTCTTGTACTCGATGCTCTCAATCTCGGGGGCTCGACTACAATCAATGGAATCAATGGGCTAGGACAGATCAAGATTCCACTCCGGACACATTCTACAGTCAAGATGACCCTTCAATTCGAGAGAAAGTACTCGACTCAAGGCTCGGGGGCTCCGTGCCATGTGTCCTTTGGTTTTTCTCCAGATTTTTTGGGATAAGATTGACAGAACTTCAGAGTGACCCTCAGCTTGAATCTACAATTCGACCTAAGGCTCGGGGGCTAGATTCCATATGGAATGCGATTCTTCGAATCGCATTTTCCATATGGTTTTTCATCAAGACATCACGAGTACTATTGAAGACCTTCGAGAGAAGCACTCGGGGACACTTGGGGACTACTCGAGAAGACTTCAAGACTACTCAAAGATCAGTTGGAGTACCTTCCAGCCTCAGGATAATTCAAGCATTCTTGAGGACTTTTGGCTTGTAGAGCTTGGGGACGCTCAAGGACTACTCGCCAAGGCCGTCAAGACTACTCGAAAACATCATGCTCGACTACAAAGTACTCGGGGCTTGTCGATGGACATCCTGGCCCACTACTCAAAGTGTACCGTAACCGACAACCACATGGGCCCTCGGACTACTCGACTTGGGTGCACGACAAGATGGCGTGAAGCACAAGGCATCCGAGGAGTAGTACTCGGTTAGGAAGCTAGACATGTCCCATGGGATCCATGTAGAGTACTCCAGCAGGTGTCTGAGTACAACTCTCTCCCCAAACCGACTTGTAACCCCGCCTCCCGTGACTATATAAGGCGCGGGGACCCCTATCTCATCATCCGCATCATCTTGTAAACACACCCAATCAATCTAGAGCTACGCAGCATACAGGACGTAGGGTATTATGCACCTCGCGGCCCGAACCTGTCTAAATTGTGTCGCGTGTCTCACCTTCGAGTTCCCGATCTCGACGAGGCCACAAACGTCTACCTCGAGTACTCCCCTTGGTAGGTTGCAAATGATACGCTGATTAACAATCACTCGTCGCCAATGAAGGGGCGGGGCCAGATCTATTCGAAAGAAAAATAGTTTGCTTTTCCCCTTTTAATCTGCAATCAAATTTTGTATCACGTACTTCTCCGTCACCTATATTCCAAATTTGATGATATTTGTTTCTGAATTTTTCTAAAATCAACATCTATTCATTTATGACATTTTTCGTATGTAATTCCATTTCTTGGATGTTGTTTATACGCCTTATCTTGTTCCTTATAACTACAACATAGAAATAATATTTGTTTTACACAACCATTACTAATGAAACTTTGCATTTCGTAATCTTATGGTGAACATAAGGTTACGTTAAAATTTCAAATGCATATGAGTTCAAACATGTTTTTAAGTGTGGAAAACTTCAATGTTG
Source organism: Cenchrus purpureus (assembly GCA_022644695.1). Classification (NCBI taxonomy): domain Eukaryota; kingdom Viridiplantae; phylum Streptophyta; class Magnoliopsida; order Poales; family Poaceae; genus Cenchrus; species Cenchrus purpureus. Next base: position 132,676,341 of record CP053460.1, on the reverse strand, counting down.
AAGTAACATTCTAAGAAACTATGTGAGATTTGTAGACATTTGTACACAAGTATAATCTTCCGTTTTCGAAACCATTTGAATTTTTGTCGACAAGTTTAGGGACCTAAATTTATTGCCATGTCAATTTGTAAAATTTTTAGAACACACTAAGACGTTATTATAATTATTATATCGTAAACCAGAGATAAAAAACCTAATTTTGAGAAATTTGGTTAAACAAGTGTGGCTGTTGATATTTTATTCAAATACTAAATTACCAACTATGAATTGTTTGTATTTTTATGAATTTTGTGGTGCTGTTTATGGGCTCTAATATTTGAGGGAAGCGAGTTTCAATTCAGAAAAAATAGTATCAGGCCCACACGTCAACGTCAGAAGCCTATATAAAAAAGATAACCGTTGCCTGCCCGACCGACAAAGGCGATGCAGGTAGACTAACCCGCGTCGCCAACAAGTGCTCCATTGTCCGAAATGCCCCTGGCTGAATGAATATGCATCCGACCCGGCGACGCTGGTACACTAACCCGCGTCGCCAACAAGTGCTCCATTGTCCGAAATGCCCCTGGCCGAATGAATATCCATACGCCCCGGCCCCGGCCCCGGCCCCCTTCTTCTTCCCCGATCTAAGCTCCACCACCACCGCCGCCTGCCCTTCCCCGTCACGCACAGCATGTCGCACTCACGCCGATTCATCTAGAGGTGCATGTGAGGAGCAGGGTTCAAGGTTGCCGGAGCAGCCACAATCACTCCATCAGCTTGGATCCAGTCGGTGAGAAAACGACTTTCCACTGGTCCCTTGCCCGGACTGTGGTATGGCTCGGGTAGTGGAGGGACGGACGCAGTAAGGAAGGTGAAACCACCATCGCGCCTTTATTTCAAGTGTGCAAGGAACTCGTGAGTAGTCTACTATGTTTCCCAAATCTGAGTTAGGGTTCTTATGTGCTTTTGATTTGCAGTACACCAAGAATTGTGGATTTTATTGTTTCCACAAGGAGTATCTCTAGATGTCAAGGATGTCAAGCGCTCATTATTTTTCGACCATCGAATCGGGCGACGGGCGCGGTCGATGAAGTAGTTGATTCTGGAATGTCAAATTGGGAGCGCGGCGAGAGGCAAGCACCGGAGGACAAGCAGAGGAAGAAAGCACTAGAGGAGAAGATGGACAATGTGATCCGAAGATGAACTTGATTATTGTGGCCGTTGTTTGTGTAGTATTTGGATGTTTACTAGGGATGTATGCTACAAAGAAGTAATTCTGATGTTAAAAGTGGTGCTTTTGCTTCATCTGTGTGGATGAAGAATGAAAAATTTGTCACAGATGACAAATTTAAATGTATAAATAAAGAATTGATGGAATGACAATTGGGTCACAAATCTTAATGTGTCACATATCACAAAATTCATCAATTCATCAGTCGACATTTCATTGCAGCACGAGGCAAAGGAGACGCGGATTAACACAAACAGAGTAACAAACTTCTGGCATACACATTGCAATTCATTGTAAGCTGCTGCCATAGACATTGCAATGCGTTATAGGAGACATGGATTGATCTACCCGCGTCTCTTAGATCTACTAGTTCATCACAAGTTCAACAAACACATAGGAGGAACACAGTTATAGAGGAACAAATTAATTAAGCAGAGGTAGTCACCGCCGGAGGAGCCCCACTGTCGTAGCCGGAGTCGGAGTCGGGGCTGGAGCCATCGAGGCCGCCATCGTCGCCGCCGTCGAAGCCGCCATCGTCGCCGCTGTCATCGTCGACGGGGCCGAGCACGACTCTCTCAAGGTCCCCAGCCAAGATATGGATCTTGAAGGCGAAAGACTTCACGGTGGTCCTCTGCAGCGGATCATTGGGTCCTGGGAGGCCGAGATGAATGGCCAACCGTCAAAGCCTCCTGAAACCTTCGAGGAACAAGTTGACTGACCACATGGATTCCTCAACAGTTAGTGCAGGAGCAGGGGCGGCCTCCACAGGCGCCGGCACCGATGCCTCCGCGGGCGGGGGCGGCGGCACCTCCTCGGGCTCCTCGGGCGGGGGCGGCGGTACCTCCTCAGGCTCCTCGAGCGCCAGCGCCGTCCCCTCCTTGATGAGCCGACGGCGGTGGCTTTCGTCGTCATCATCCTCCTCCCTCCCCCGCTTCCTGGATGGCTCGCTTGACGATGCCATGCGCGCGCTTGAGGAAGAAGAAGCTCTTGGATTCACTTCTTCGTGACCGGAGACAGTGGTGCTGGGGTTTTCTTGGTGGCACGGTTGACGAAGTTCTTGGCTGGTCGGGGATTTATAGTGACCAGACGGGGAACCGCCAGGTGGCGTCACACGCCTCGAAGCCGCCAAGAAAGCTCTTGGCCACACAAGAGACATGTGGTCACAAGAAGACATGTGACTGTTCATATTTTATTCAAATACCAAATGCCCAACTATGAGTTGTTCGATTCTAAAAAAACAATATATTGTTCGTATTTTTATTAATTTTTAGGTGCTGTTTTATGGGCCCTAATTTTTGAGGGAAGAAAGTGTCATTTCAAAAAAAAAAGTGTCGGGCCCACGCGCCACAACCTAGTATAAAGAAGGTAAATTGTTCACCGCCGCAATGCCAACAAAGCGACGCGGTTTGCTAACCCGCGTCGGTAGTAACTATCCATTGGCAAAATGAATATTCATCCACCCCGGCCCATTCCATCTCCCCTCCTTCTTTCCGAATGGATAAGCGCAGCACTTTCCTTAAAAAAGCGCAGCACATGACGCTTTCCTCATTTCTCACTAGGGTGAGCGCAGGTGTGGAGACAGAGACGACGATGGGCGCCGACGAGGGGCCAAGCAGCGGACGACCCCGTGCACCCGGGATCAAGGAGAACCGGAACGCGAAGCGATGCTGCAACTGGATCCGCACACGCGCCTGCGAGATTGCAGCGAAGAGGGAGACGACGATAAGCGCCGGAGAGGGGCCAAGCGGCAGTGGAGTGAACCCAATGCCGGAGACGAGGGTCCTCGACTGGATCCTCTCGGATTCCGACGAGGGGCCAAGCAGCGGCAAGGAGGAGCGTGCCGGCGAGGGGGCATCAAAGTGGGTGAGGCGCCTGCCTCACATCTGCGAGCACAAGTGTCTGGGAACGGCGAAGAGGGGTTGAGGGAGCGGTGAAGGTGTAGAGGACCTCATCTCTGACTCTGACAACGACCACGATGACGACGAGGCAAGTTTCTCTAAATCTCACTGCCTTTTACTTGTTCTATAGATGGAGCTTGAGCTTGATAAAATTAGTGCTTATGATGATGTCTTCCATGCTTGTCATGATCTTCTACTAAGTTCTGAGGCAAATCAGTTCTGAAGTAAGTTCTGCTTTTACTTGTCACCCCGCTATGAAGCCTAGGATAATTTTCAAGTTCTTATATAATTTTCCTATGATGATTCGTGCCTATCGCTCCAAGTTCGAGGCAAATTAGTTTTGAATTAACTATGTTATTCTTATACCATGTTTAATCCTGTTTCAGGCAAAACTCTATGAGTCGCGAGCAAAGCTTGAGTTACTTGTAAACCTTAATGTCTGGGATTATGTGAAACCCCGAGTTTGAAAAATCACGAAAGAAGTGAACATCCTCATCAAAAGGCTAAGCATATAAGGAGGTACAAGTATACTCTTGAACAAAATCTCGAGCCCATTGAAGATGCGCCAAGGGCTTCAAGAATCCTTGGTTGCTTACAAAGAGGCTGCAAAAAGCCAATCTTGATGGGGCATGAGGAAGTTCAAGCTTGTTGATGTGCGGTCGGATAGCCATACTTTTGTGGATGTTCAAGGGCATGCTTTTGTTGATGTGTATGGTCGATAGCACGACCATAGTAAATAATTAATGTGATGGACAAGTTAAGTCCTAGCCTGATGGACAAGTAAAGTTAACTGTTTGTAATAATTATTTTTATTCCTGTGGACAAGTTATCTCTCTTATGATGTCTACTTTGTCTCAAAAGATATATGTGTTGATTGTGCTGTATGTCGAAATGGAAGTAATGAGAGATCGAGTGACACATCAATGAAGATGACTCAAAGGAGACGCAGATTCACAAACCTCTCTCCTTTGTTCACAAAGGAGACATGGATTAACAAACCTCCATCTCCTTTGTTCACAAAGGAGACAACATTTATAGTAGGATAGATTCTATATATGCAGGATGGCTGCCCCCGTGCAATGGAGACCCCGGTTTGGCTAATAATCCCCAGCCGCCACGCTCTCGCTTCACGGCGGTCTAGTAATCGTCAAATGGTCATCTAACGGACACTAAAGCCGTTACCTCAACATCAAACGGCAGCGATCGTTAAGCGTGATCGCTAATGGATCTTACGAGCCCGTTACCAATAGGTTTGACTTTTGTAACAGACTCGCTTTAACGTCCGTTACAAAGAATTAATGTAACGGGCGTTTAAGAAGCCCATTACCAGAAGTCCACATTGGTAACGGGTGTTGTGGAGGCCAACCCCGGGGTCGGCCTGCCGCACTTATGGGTAACGGGCGCCAAACAACAACCATTATAGATGTAGGTGTATGTAACGGGTGTTAAGCGCCCGTTACAAATGTTGCGTGACCTATTTGAGGTTTTCACATATCGTGAAGCACCGGATGAACCGATGGTCAAAAGGATACAAGCAACGGTTCATCCGACGGCCTCGAGTAAGCTAACAGTAAGGTTTTGGCGCGAAGTCTTCGGATGAGATGAATGCGTCGGATGAAGCGTCGGATGATTTGTGTCAACAATCATATGCAGTGGAGGGCAACGGCTAGTAGCACCGGATGAAACGACAGGCTATCCTCGTTGGAAGGTTCTCATGTAGGCCTATCTCCAAGCAAAGGACCTTGATGTTTGGAGAGTCCCTAATGAGGGTGTGAAAAATGGAACACTAAGAAGGAAAAGCAATTCAATATGATTGCTAAGAGTATCATTTTATCCTCCTTAGATGTAGGCATTTCCAATAGAGTTTTTACTTGTGAAAATGCTCATGGGATATGGAAAACCATCAAGGAGAAAAATGAGGGCTCTAAAGAAGTAGCTAATGAACGTTACGGTTGCCTCCTTGAGGAATTCAATAGCTTTAAGCAACTTGAGACTGAAAATGCCGAATCTATGTACTCACGCCTAAATGTTCTTGTCAATGATATCAATGCTTTAGGTGTGAAGAACATCACGGACTTGAACATCAACCGCAAGATCCTTCAAAGTCTCCGGAAGCCCGATTATGACTTGCTGAAAGGCATCATCTACGAGAAGAAGCTCAAAGAATCAAAGCCATCTCAAATATTGAGCAAGATCATGGCACATGAGCTTCAAATCATACCCAAGGCCAAGAAGGCGCCACAAGAAAAGCCCCAAGAACCATCTTCTCCAACCACAAGACATGCCCTCTCAAGCCAACAAGAGAAGGAGATGAGTAGGATGGCAACCCATGGAAGCTCAAGCGAAGATGATAGTGATGATGGTGACGATGAAGACTCCTCAAGTGATGAAGAGCCCGAGTCCATAGTGGCCATGTACATGAAGAAGGTCTTCAAGTATGTGAAGAAAATCAACATGTACAGCTACAATGTTCACTTGAGAGAAGGGCGTCATCATCAACATATCAAGATCACCAAGATCAAGAACAAGGCTAAGAAGAAGGTGGTCAATTAGAGGAAGCCAAAGCAAGAAGCACTTGTCACCGTCCGTGAGTGGACAAGTGGTGGAGAATCAAAGTTCTTGTAGCTCAAGTGATGTATCAAGAAAGAACTTCACCACCCGCTTCATGCAAGGTTTTTCATCATCATCACACATATGCCTTATGGTCCAAGGTATGAAAAGCAATGTAAGTGATGGTGAATCTGATACCACCTCTCTCGATGATCTTGTTGAGCTATTTCATGAGCAAAAAAGAATGCTTAAGAAACAAGCTAATGAAATTAAAGAACTCAATGCTCTCAATGATCTCAGTGCAACCCTTGCTACAAATTATGAATATTTGTTGTGCAAATTCAATTTGCTTAGCAAGGAGTGTGATGAGCTAAAATCTAAGCTTAAGAGCAATGAGACTAAAACAAGTGTTTCATTTGAGATTGATGAATCATCTATCCCTTGTGCAATTCCTATCTCTAAGGTAGATGCTTCAACTTCTTGCATTGATTTAATTGATGAATCTTGCTCACCACCTTGCAATGAGAATGTTGTTGTAGAGACATGTGATTGTCTCATAGGTAAGAAGGATGAAGAGCTCAAACAAGAAGTGAAACGACTCTGAGAGAAGTTGGTTAGCTTGATGGGCAAGGGCAAGAACAATGAGGAACAAGTGGACATCTCTCAAGACATGAAGAGCAACGTCCAACCTTCTCAAGATAACCGTGATCTCATGGTGAAGAAGCTTGAGAAGGGTGCAACCGTGACTTGCTACAAGTGTCATGGAGAAGGGTACAAGTTCTACAAATGCCCTCAATTTGTCAAGAAGATGGACAAGGGCGAGAAGAAGAAGATGAACCCCACCATCAAGAACTCCCTCATCTACACCAAGCCCAACCGCAAGAATAAGACCAAGAGCAATACCTACGTGATCAAGAAGAAGACTAATGGAAAGGTGGTTGTACACAAGGTTGGGAAGGTGAAGAAGGAGCGGGGTTGGAACCAACCCATTTGGGTGCCCAAGGAATTCATCATCAACATGAAGGGGCCTCAAATGGTGTGGGTTCCTAAGGCCACATGAAGGCCATGAGTTTGCCTTGGGAGGCTTGGCACAAAGAAGTTGAGAAGATTCAAGCCTAGAAGCGAAGCTAGCAAGTTGGACATGTGTTGCCCAAGATCCCCGGTTGAGGTAATGGAAACTAGAACTCATCTCATATATCATTGTAGCTCCATTGCCTTGTCTAGGTTTGCATTTGTTGCTATGCCTAGTTCTACACATATGGCAGGTTGCTTGTGTCATGTGCTAACCCATGAGCAACCTACATGGTTTGATTAGTGTGTAGAAAAGCTACACTTGTTCTTTCATGGTGCATGTTTTTCTTTTACATCTCTTTGCATCATGAGCAAGCTATAGGGTTAGCTTCCCTTTTGTTTTCATAAACAATGTGCATACATTTGGTTGGTAATTCAAACACTAAATGCACACATTTAGTGGGAGCTCTTCCTATGGTTTGATTATGAGACTAACATTATTTCAAGCTTATTTTGTGTAGTCCCATGGTTACATGTTCCGGTGCGGTGCTTCATTCTAAGAGAATGATATTTCACTCTCAATGTGATCTAACATCTCTAAAAGAGCGAATATATAGCGATATGAGCTTCAAGCTATTGAGTCATGGCCTTGCGAGCTTATGTCTCTATATAAGTTCAAAGGAAATTAACTCATACATTCCTAATCCTTGTGGTACCCCAAGTGTCTTCTTTGCAAGCTTCTTTCAAGTGGTGTCACCTCCTAGTGATATCATTTCCAAGTGGCTCATCTCAACGTGGTGCCAACAAGGTAGAAAGGAATCCCCCGGAGGTACGCAATGCTCAAAATCTACAAGTGGTAATTTTACAAGAACTCTCTTGTCTTATCTCTTGACTTTTAAGCTACCTCCTTACATGATATGCTCTAAGATTCCTTGTCTCACAAGTGTTTGTTGTTGTGCACTTGATTTTCACAGTATCATATTGTGCACACACTTAGGGGGAGCTTAGTTTGTATCATGCTAGTCTCATGAGCTTGTGATCCAACTTAGTTATTCGCAAATGTGGTATCTTCATTGATATCATACATATGGATCATGGTTCATGCGGCTTTCTCCCTTGTATTTAACATTTCTCTTGAGCTATGTTTGCTAGGACTTGCTAAAGTTCCTTTGGAGGTCCTTTTGTTTTGGACACCTTTTTGGAGATTTTATTCCAAAGGGGGAGAATTCGGGGAGAATTTGGAGCCAAAGCAAGCTAGTGGTTCCAAAGTGGGAAGAAGCAAGCTATGTGTGAACATAGGAAGAGAAGTGTAGGGGGGAGTTTGGATGATGGTAAGCATCCAATCAAGTGTAGGTGGTTCAATTTTGTCAATTTTTGCAAATTTATGCTTGCTTTGCTTGTGTTGTCATAAATCACCAAAAGGGGGGAGATTGTAGCGAACATGGCCTCATATGCCATTAGTTCGAGTATGATTTTGGTGATTCATGACAACATGATCAATGAGACTAACCATATTGTTTAGCATGTCCTTGTAAACATTTCTAGGTCCCATAGATGCAAAATACCACATGCCAAAATGCCATGGGTCCAAACCAAGCAAAGAAAAGAAAGAGAAGACATCGGATGAGCGAAGCGGTACCCGAGAAAGGAAGCGTATGTGCAATGGCGGAGTAATTGGTACACCTGCGTGAAGACTAGAGTTGACTTGAAGAGTGTTGGATGAGCCCGGCGATGCCTTTTTAATTGCACCGGATGAACTCCTACAAGTGAGTAGTGAGGGCGAGGAAGTAGGATGAGCGGCGGTCCATTGGAAGGAGTCGTCGGTCTATCAGGAGTCGAGAAATCAAGAAAGAGGCGGCTGAGTCAAAGGCCTTAAGCACCGGATGAGCCGATGGTCAAAGGATACAAGCAGCGGTTCATCGGCGGCCTCAAAGCTAACATTAAGGCTTTGGCGCGAAGTCTTCGACATCGGGTGAGCAAGCGGTGCGTCGGATGAGCGTCGAGATGATTTGTGTCAACGGTCATGTGCGGTGGAGGGCAACAACTAGTAGCACCGGATGAACCGATGCCCTAAAAGCATAGCGTCGGATCATCGATGGTACTACTGCAACTTTTAGCCAATGGCTCTTTGGACACCTTGGACTATTTATACCCCCTCCACTCACCCATTTTAGGTTGGTGGATTGTGTGGAAGTGCAGAGGAGTATGAGACACATATAAGATCATATCCAAGTCATTCAAGTGCTAAATTGCTCATCTATAGACTTGCACATGCTTTATGTGTGTGCTTAGTGATAGGCTTAGCTTAGAGCTGAGTGAGTGCAAGGTTGTGCCAACCTTGTGAGGTGATTCTTGAGTGAATCAAGTTGTACAAGGTGCGCCAAGCCTTGGGACCTATGTGGCTCACCGGCAATCGTCTTGACCCTCCGTCTTGGTGTGGAGTGGCGAGGACACTTTGTGCGGGAGACGTGGAGACCCCCTTCCCTTGGTGGAGAAGCTCCTTAGTGGAGGCGGCATCAAGGTGATCAAGAAAGCTTGGCAAGTGCCTTCATGACGAGCCTTTGTGACAAGTCAAGTGGTGCTCTTGGGAGAGACTAGGTGACCGGGAAGCAATACTCTTATGTGAAGTGCTTCAACAACGTGAACTAGGAGTGGCTTAGTGCCTACCGATACCATGAGATAAATCATGTGTCAAGAGTTTGCTTCCTCTCATCCCTCTTTACGTTCCCGCATTACTCTTTTTCATTTCTTTCTTGCCTATACTTTCCTAGAGTAGTACCATGATAGGATTGACTATAGGTTGCAAAACTTGTTTTGGGATAAGGGTTTCACACTAGATCAACTTTAGATTGCACATCTAGATAGAAATGATCTAGTTTAATTTATGCGAAGTAGTGGAAGTCATAGTTTATGTTTGTAAGTCGTCTAATTCACCTCCTCCTCCTCTTAAGCTACGAGCATCCGATTGCTTACAAAAGGATAGCTCGTGCGTTCCGACATGGAAGCCAGGTCGGGCAGCGGTGGAGACTTGCGGCACAGCTCTGATTCTGAGATGCTGTTCGGAGGCAGGCTAGCCACCTTTTGATGCAAATATCTGCAGGCGAAGGCGACTGGGTCGGAGACTCAGGATTCTTGTTGTGCAAGTTGGGGCAGGTTACCCGAAATCTCACGTCAGGAGCGGTGCTAGTTTGCTCTCAACATCCATTTGGGTCCCTTTTCCGTGAGATACAACCTGCTTGTGTTCCATGGACTACCAACGGCCCACTCGGCAAATTAAATAGTCGGCTTGTTGGATGAAACGAGGTTTGGGTGCGATGCATTGAAGAGGAGAACGATGTCTTGCTCCTATTGCAACCTGTAGCTACTTCCTCCACGACAGAATGGAGTAACTGCATCGTGTAAAATCAATAAATAGATAGTGTCCTTATACAATTGTTATAAAATATTTCAGATCACAACTAAATTCTTCTGGTTTTGATTATGTGCCATACTTTATTCTTTTCTGTACAGTTTATTGTAATATGTGGCAGGAGGAAGCTAAACCTGCTGCAGGGATGCACATGCCTCACTGGAGTGAAAGCTGGTATATATAACGGTGGTGAGTCCATCTCAATTGCTTGCTTGAACCTTCTGCTGTCGTTCACACTGAAAAACACGACGAACTATAGAGCATGAGATTGGGAAGCATCAGGAAACCCAAAACACCTTTTGCCCAGAAATTTTCCCACAGTTCTGAGCCATTGTTCCACTGTTTTGTTGCCTGTCTGTGGGTGTGTTCTTGGGTTGCCAGAAATTCAGGAAGAAAATGCAGAGCTGTGACACGTGCTGAACCGACACAAATCAAAGACAAGCCGCCTTCGCCGTGTCGTGTTTCGAAAAAGGCTCTGGTGTTCACTATTCAGTCTATGCAAATAGTTGGTCGTGCTAGGCAAGCGATGCCAGGATAGCTACACTAGTACCGTGGGTTTGGAGCCATGTTGTGAAATCCTGTAAAGACTGCCCTCCTCTGGCGTCGTGTGTTTTTGGCAACGAGAGGGCTTGCTCTCCCGTTGACATAAACCTAGGTCCTGAGCTGTCCAAATTGTTGGGCGTTTTACAGATTACTTCTGACTGGACCCAAGAAAGGGAAAAGTGGAGCTTTTTCTTTAGAAATTGAACTAAATCCAGCCTAAGAAATAAACACAAGCAGCCAAATGTTCTTCAGCTCAACAGCTGTTAAATTTGAAAAGAGAGTACACAAATACAAGAAAGTAATAACAAGCAATGTCTATTATTGTTTGTTCATCCATGCTTGGCGTCCAGCTCAATAGACAAAATGAAGGAGGGAGTAATTCCAGAAAGAAAAATTAATAGTTGTGTGTAATAAATGAAATTCTAGGTTCGGTTGATATATAGTGACCGACAGACTAAATTAATCGTCACCCATGCACAGTGAAAGCGTAGCTCATGCATGTGGGTTGTCAATCTGGATACTAGCTAGTATCTGCTCCTGCCGGAACAGTTGCGTAATCCTTATGAGCTTCAGCCCTGTTGTCCCATCCATAACCTTCGGATTCATTTTTGTACTCAGCGCTAATGAACTGAAACGAGTCCGTGAACAATACTATCTCAAATAATCGACACCACCTGTGAACACTCCACTTGCTCTCTACCTTTGTCTTTGTTTCTACACATTCCGTAGAGATGTCAGAGGTATGAAATACAGAATTTTGAGTGGCGATTCATATAATTTGGTATGTCACAGGATTAAGGACTTCAATTTCAATTGACCGGTAAAACACTGAAACGCGCCAACCAAATGAGCTATTCTCATCTTTTTCTTTTGAAACTTAGTGCAGGAGCACTGCCATATCATTTAAGAGAGGGAAGCAAGACAAGTTTTACAAAGTTTGATATTACATAAATAACCGGAATCCTCAACTCTAGCAGACTAAACATAAATCAACTAATGCTCGGCTGACCGCAAGCCTGTTTGCGCAGGTCCATTTCCTCCTGGATTAGCCGACACACCTGCAAGGCCGATGCTTCCTTTCCTTCAAACGTTCTCCTGTTTCGCTCCTTCCAAATGCTCCACGCCGTGTAGATCAATACTACCGCCTTCAGTCGCCTAACTGGTCTTGGCAAGCGCACAAGAGCATCGCGCCACCAATCCTCCAGGCCCAACTGCGTCGGCGGCAATGAGACCAACCCCTCTGTCCAGGTGGCGACCCGCTGCCACACCTGCAAGGCAAACGGGCAATGAAGGCAAATGTGCTCCGCTGTTTCCTGGCTGCTCTTGCAGAGCGGACAGACGGGATTGCATGGCCAGTTTCGCGCCGCCAGCTTGTCCGCCGTTAGGATCTTGCCCTGCACCAGCAGCCATCCAAAAAACTTGTGTTTGCTCTCGGCATGCGCCTTCCAAATGCCATCAGTGTCAAAGCAGGAAAAAGAGCCATGTAGCTGCGCCCTGTACGCCGACCTGGCCGAGTATTCGCCGTTCGCCGTCCATCGCCAGAGCATCACATCAGGCTGATCAGATAGTTGCACATCCTGCACCATGTCCCAAAGCATCACGAACTCAGCCATCTCTTCAACGGTGGTCATGCGCCACAACCCCCTTGTCCAACTGTGATTCACCAATTCCTCAAAAACTTTCCGCCTCTTACGCCAAGCTAGCTTGTAGAGGCTTGGAGCAATGTCTCTCGGCGCTCTGCCATTCAACCAGGAGGAGTTCCAGAACTCCGCTTTGAGGCCATTCCCAATGATCACCACTGTACTCACCCTAAACAGCTGCCTGTCAATGTCGTTCACCGGAGGTTCTGTGCCGACCCAAGGCCTGTCTGTCTCATGCCATTCAAACCAAAGCCATCGAAGGCGCAATGCCCTGCTGAACAGATCAAGATCAAGAACACCCAGGCCACCAAATTTCTTCGGCCTCATAACCTTAGCCCATCGAACCAGGCAGTGTCCCCCATTTGCCTCAGCAGCTCCTCGCCAAAGAAAGGACCGCCTAATCTTGTCAATACGCTTGATAGCCCACTTCTTGAGAATGAACACCGAGAGAAAATATGCCGGAATAGAAGTCAGCACTGTATTGACCAACGTCAGTCTGCCTGCCTTGTTCAAGAATCGCCCTTTCCATCCTGCTAGGCGGCCCCCAATTTTGTCAATTAGCGGCTGGAAATCAATTCTCCTCAGGGCTCTCGTGTGCAAAGGTAAGCCGAGGTAGGTGCATGGGAATTGCCCCACCGGACACCCAAAGTATGCCATGATATGATCCACATCTATTCCTTCACAGTGAATTGGATAGACCGCACTTTTGGACGTGTTGGCCAACAAGCCTGAAGCTTGCCTGAAGTCAGTGAGTAGGTCACTAAAATTCTTAATCTCTTGCTTAATTGGGTTGAGGAACAGACCCACGTCATCAGCATACATACTCATTCTAACTTTAGCTGCACTGTTGTTGATTCTGGACAGCAGCCCTTCATCAGTAGCTACCTGCAACATCCGCTGCAACGGCTCCATAGCAAGGATAAAGAGCATCGGACTGAGGGGATCCCCCTGCCGCACCCCTGTGTTGTGCCTGAACCATGGCCCTCGAGCACCATTCAGTAAAACTGATGAAGAAGCAGTGCGCAAGAGGCAAGAGATCCAACCCCTCCACTTTGGTCCAAATCCCATCTGCTGCAACACCTCAAGCAAGAAATCCCAACGAATGCTATCAAACGCTTTTGCTATGTCCAGTTTGAGGAATCTTTGGACACTTAGCTCGATGGAGTGCTTTGATGAGATTCTGCGTGAAAAGGAAATTATCATGTATACTACGCTTTTTAATGAAAGCACTTTGTTGCCGAGAGACCAACTCATGCAGATGTGGAGCCAGCCGATTGGCAAGAAGCTTAGACAGGAGCTTCGCAATACTGTGTGTGAGACTAATCGGCCTGTAGTCCCTGATGGAGGAAGCATCCTGCTTTTTAGGTAGCAGGACCATATGAGCCGTGTTAAGTAGCTTCAGATGTTGATCATGCTGATGGTAGAAATAGTTTCTGCCGCCATGAGATCCCCTTAATTATCTGCCAAGATGTCTTGAAGAACATGCCAATGTAACCATCCGGTCCAGGCACCCTATCAGTTGCCATATCTGAGACGCCCGCAAGCACCTCCTCCTCTGTGAATTCTGCCTCCAGCGCCTGCAGATCCAATCTTGGCAGGTTTAAACGTTGCCAGTCTAGTGATACTTCCCGTTGTGGTGGTGGGCCAAAAACATTGTTAAAGTGTTGGAAAACATGCTGCTCCTTGTCCCCATGTGAGTGCAAAAGACCATCTGTGGTTTCCAGTGACTGGATATGATTTTTGCGCCGTCTTCCATTCAAGTAAAGGTAGAACAGTTTTGAGTTGGCCTCTGAAGCCCTTATGTATTTGAGCAGGGATTGTTGCTTAGCTCTTAATTTCTCAACCGTAGTAAGACCAAGGAACCGGGCCTTTAGGTCTCTTTTGAGTCCAATTTCCTCCGGCCGAAAAGTGCTCAAGTCCCGCACCACATCAAGAATGGCAATCATCTGCCTGGCCGTGTGAAGAAGGACTGTGTTGTTACCAACCTTTGCTCTGGCCCATTGCTGCAGACTTTTCCCCAGTCTCTCAAGCTTGATATGAAGATTAAGGTAAGGGTTGAACACATTTGCCGGTCTAGACCATTCATTCTGTAACAACTCTTGGTAGCCCTGCAGCTTGGGCCAAAATACCTCAAATCGCAGCCCACGGTATCTTCGTACTGTAGCTTGGCCAATGATAAGCAGAGGACAATGGTCAGACACTAAAGATGACACTGCCTGAAGAACACAATTAGGAAGCATTAGATCCCATTCCGCCGTACAAAAACCACGATCAATCCTTGTCTGGGTCACATCATTTGACCACGTATATTTTCTCCCTTTCAACCTTAACTCCTTTAGCTCTAAATCATCCACTGTACTCTTGAACGAGCCCATTAGCCTTCTATTCAAATTGGAATTGCTTTTGTCTTGGGCAAATAGTATAAGGTTGAAATCACCGAGCACTAGCCATGCATCACCCACGAGATTTAATATGTCGATCTCCTGCAGGAATCTAAGCTTGTCATTATCTCACGGGGTCCATACACCACTGTCACCACCGATCGAGGGATGTGGTAGAATGCAACTTAGCACAGAGAATTCGGATGAAAAGCCTGAGTGATCTTGTAAGCATTATCGTGTACTGCCAGTAAAACACCTCCTCTTGTTTCTTGAGTAGGTAGGACAGCAAAACTGGCAGTGAAGTTATCTCCCAGTGTTTCTCGGACCACAATTTCATCCATGTCAGTTTTGTTTCTTGCAAGCATGCCACCATGCACCTAGTCCGTGGCAAGATCCGGACCACTTTCCTCCTGGCTGGATTATTAAGGCCCTGACGTTCCAATTCAACACAACACAATTTTGATCACTCATCTAGGACACAAAACAAACACATACACTGGGCACATCACCCACCCTAGAGCAGCGCAGTGCCCAACAGAACCAGCCCAATCAAACCACTGCCGACACAAACACCCACAACAGCCACACCAGCCAGACTCGAAAACAACATCAGGAGTTCCCAGAACCCCCCGCACATCACAATAGCTCAAAGGTAAAGAACACATGATCCTAATACAGGCACCCGTGCTTGACCAAGGGCCAGTGCTGCTTCTGAACTTGTTAAGCTTCCGCATCGATGGCGATAGAGCCCAACTGATCCTTTGATCCTGCCTCCGACAAACCGAATGCCGACCGCATGTTGTTTACAAGCGGTGGCTGCATGGCCTGCACAAACTGAGTCGCGAGACCGGTGCGGTCCACCTCCGGGTTCGCGCCTTCATCAATCATTCCAGCCACCTACATCAGCATCAAAGTAGCACGTTCTTCCGGTGGCCTGCTCGCCCTGCCGCCCGGCGGCTTTGCTATACGCTTGTCGACTTTGTCAACTGTATTGGCATCTTGACCCCCCAATGCCTGCTTGGTCAGCTTGGGCCGCGCAGGTGGGACTGGGAGGAGGGACTTTTTTAGCGGAATTGCAAATCGAACAGCCCCCTTCGCCGGCGCCTTCTGCCCTCCGGCCTCCTTTTGTTTGCTCTGGCGTCCTGCTTTGATCTTAGCTGCGGCAGCAGCCCCAATTTCTTCTACAAGATTAACCGACGGTGCACACGGGATATTTAGGTCAAAAGGCAGGAACTGGAAACCTTCCAACACAGCAGCGGCAGCATTACTACCCTGTTGATGCGGTCCACCGATTTGTGGACCATCAGGCACACGGTCCGAGCTTCACATCCTGTAACATACCCAGCGGCCCATGAAGCAAGTCTTCTGACTCCACAATCCCCAGCCCAACATCACCCATCGTGGAGCCCAGGTCTCCATGACATTCCTGGTCCGCCTTGCCTCCTTCTGTATCTGCAGATTCCCCCCCGGGGTACAGAGTGTTCTCATCCACCAACGGCTCACAGCCCCTTTCAAACGCACTCCATTGATTTGCGGCCTCAATCCTCCACGCCTCGGTATCCTCAGTCTGCGCCTGGGCAAAAGTGCACTCCTGTTCCACTGTCGTAGTGTCTCCCATCCGCACGCCATGCTGGTCAGGCGAGTGTTCAGAAAGGTTCTCGTTTCCGACGTGGGTGGGCTAGTAGTAGGGACCTTGGACAGCAGCACCACCCTATCGTGTGCAGTTGGCTCCACAGCCCTTCCATGAACCAGCTTCCTCCCACATAGGATCCGTCCTGGATGGGATGCGATCGGTTGCTGCACCCGCCACCATAGCATGGACCAGGTCCATCTGACTCTCCCTGTTGTTGCCCCGAACTTTAATTTGAATATCCTCTTCATGTGACAACTGGGCCCCACTTCACCGGTGATGGTGGCCGCCGCCCAGTCAACTGCCGGAGCTAGCTCCATCATGTTGCGAAGAGCTCCTCATCTTGCCCAGGTCATGCCAGCTCCCAGGTGGCTGCTGGTAGTAGGAGCTGTCGCCGAATCCCCGCCGCCAGCTCCGCCGCCTGGGCGGCTGGTCATCTCGCCTCGCCCACCCAACCTGTCCCACTGGGACTCGTCGCCAACACCACCACCGTCCGGGACTCCAAGCCTCCACACAAACGGATGGCGCACCAGCCATTCCTCCTGCAACTCCTCGCTGGGCAGACCACTTGTGGCACTCTCCACGCTCATGTGTGATGGGCTGCTTGGAGGCGAGGAGTAGTCCAGAACCCTGTCGAGATGTAGAATGACAAAATACTTCAGCAATCTCGCCGGCCCGTGCCTCGGCTCTCCCGACGGCCTGCAAAGCTCATCCAAACTCATGGCGGACAACACATCAGGCAGTAGCATTGGCTCAGCAATCTCCAGTGTGGCTGTTCGCTAGCTCATCATGGTCAGCAGTCCAAGCCCACAAGCATACACAGGATTCTTCCTCCACCTTCTCCTTGTCACAGTGAAGCTCATCAATGAACACATTGCTCTTGAACAAAGCTGCAATCGCTTCGGCTGTCGGCATGCCCGGAACACCTTCAATGCAAATCCTCGCTCGGAAACGATAGGATGCCACCTCACTATCAGCTCCAATGCATCGAGACCAAGGCATGAGCTTCAAACCTGTTGATCCAACCCGAATCCGTTTGTTCCTTGCTGCGTTCCGTTGCGGCTAGTTGGCGAAGTTGAGGAGGAACATTGCTTCAGTCAGGCAAATCACTCCAAGGTCCGAGTACGGCACCTGCAGCTGCCTTGCCGCCTCTTGACGAGCGCCAAAGGCAGCCTCACTCGCCCATTGATCTGAACCGCGAGTAGAGCGTATGTCTCCAGCATCCTTTCTTCCTCCCTGATGTCATCGGTGTGTCGCACCGTGGCCGTGACATGCTCCGGCCTGCTCCCCGACGCCCCCGGGATGCGGTGAAGGGACTCGTCGAAGGGGTACGCCCTCCACGCCGCTGCCATTGCCGGTGTAGAGGCAGCAGCAGTAGATGCAGACGGCACAGCAGATGTGGGTGCGGGTGATGCACGCGCGGCCTCCACAGCCGAAGCAGCCCCGGACACCGCTGCAGCCTCAGACGCCGCAGCAGCAGGGGAGGCGGCGAAAGTGGCCGTAGACGCAGCAGCGGCAACATGCGGCCGGGCCCCCGTGAAAGAGCCGGCATGCGGAATGGAGGCCCGGGCAGAACCGCGCCTTATGCCCAGAGCAGAGGCAGTGCAAGCACCGAGGCGGGTCCCTACACTCAGCAATGCGATGCCCAGGCGCAAGGCAGCGGAAGCATTTGCTAGCACCAGCTCTGAAGTGAAGCCGCTCCGACCAGACGCTCACCTGCCCACCACCATCAATGGAGCCCGCCTTATGACCGAGGCGGGAGTGAATGCTGCCGTTGCGCTGCAGCCTTGACCAGACGGAAGGTCTGTCGGAGCCACCCATGCTCCGCTCATCGAGCCAGCCATGTGGGTTACCTGTCGGGAATCTTGGCTTGAAAGTCCTGGGCCGAAGGAGGGCATCCCGGTAGGAGCCAACCCCCCGGCCACCGCCGTCCTCCTTGCTCCGTCCGGCAGACGAATCTGCAGCTTTGCCTGTGGATTCCTTCTCTTGGCCGCTCAGCCCCCGAGCAATCGCCTCACCGTCCTTGGCCGGGCCTGCGCTGCCACGGCATCATCCTCCGAATCTTCTGTCAAGTCGAGAAGAGGAGCACCTCTCCTCGGCGCTTCCGTTGTAGTTCAGATCTACCGCTTCCCCGTCCTCAGCGAGGTGCGAAGGGGACTTCCGCAAAGGGAGAGGCAAGTGGTGTCGTGCTGTGGCTTGGGGTCCGCCGCGGCGGGCCGGGCGACGCAGGGGCGCCCGCAGGTAGGGCCGAGCAGGCGCAGCTCTCACTCCCTCACCTTCCATATCAGTAACTCTCCCGAGCTATTCTCATCTGGGGTTGGATTTCTCAGCATCATTGAGGAGTGGCGGCTGCAGCCCCTTGGAAACAGTTACTCAGTCAATTCTCACATGATAAGACAAGACTTGCAACTGTATATATCTCTATGTTGCTTGCTGATTCTGTGAGAACATCCCCACTAAACTCTTCAAACAACACTTGCAAAACCAATGGTAATATCCAAACCATGAGAAACATTTAATGCATTCTGATCGAGTGTTCGTACAGGAAGCAGGAAATGTTGCCTCGCATGGCACCACATATATATGACACATGGTCATCGATCCCTCTATGAGGTAGACTCAAAGGCTTTGATGTTCACTGTTCAGTCTATGGAAATGGTTGGTCATGATAACAACAGACATAGGATCCTGTAGGCATGGGAGGCATCGGGATAGCTACGAGTATACTCCTCCGTCCCTGAAAGCTACGAGTAGACAATAGTGAAACGCAGAGTTGTTCATTCGCTCCAGCTAGCCCTGCTTTGGTTTCTTGTCCTTGGCAATCAAAATGCCTGCTCACGGGATTGCATCTAAGCAGCTTTCAACATCCTGAGCTGTCAGATTTGTTGGGTATTTCACCGTTTTGATGACCAAACTTGACAGCTTCGGGCAAACGCTGGTCTGACCGGGTTGCCTGAACCAATCCCGACCAATTTGGGTAAAGTGCACAAGACGTGATTAGACTTCACCATTGTATTGTTCTTGTTTAGACGATCAAAATGCCTATGTACGTTGTCCAATTTGGTGTTCAGATCAAAAAGTTATGACCTCAAGAAACTTTGTCCACTAGCAAACATGCCTAGCTTTTTGATAGCATATAGTATACAGAGTATATATATCTGACTATCCATTGTTGTGGATAATTTAATAATTACTACAGTATAGCAATAACATTTGTGGTAAATTTGTCTCAAAATTGAATGATCATGTAGACTCGGTACTAATATAAAAACAATTATAGTAATACCATTGGTACTCTTTACCATCATATCATTAAATTATGTGCATACAAACTAAAATACTAATGTTTACTACCCGTACCGCTAGCTAGCGAAGTTTTCAGTAGTATATAATAAATTTTGAACATTGAGTATTTTTATACTAGTCCTATTCAAAGACTAGTATAGCCTAGTACTGTCCAACGTAAAAAGAGTTGAATAGGTCAGCCTCCCTTGAGTCTGCATAATCTATTTAGCAGTTGTGTTTTGTCACAAGATTTGTGTGTTGACTATTTCCTATAAAAGCCATGTAGAAGTCATGATTTGCTTTGTTTTAAAAAGCTCGAGCTGATTAAAAACGCATCCTGTGGGGGTAAGAGAAGCCTAGATATTTGCTTAAGAAGATCTTCTCACCAAGGTTGAAAAATTCTCAAACTTCTACAACCCTACCTCATCCATACATAGCGGTACTGCAGCACACATGAGACTGGTCTGATCTTAGACATGTGCTTTTGCATGGGATAGATGAGAAGATTTTTTCAACACCCACATAGGTGCTCACCTCCAGCCTACAAATTCAACCCGAGGGTTCGAACCCTGGCCGGTGGCGGCGAGGCGACAGCTTAGACCAACTGGTCTACCATGCGCTCCCAACACTCAAGTGGATTGGCAGAGCTCATAAAGTTTATACTTCAGTATAGTTCCAACATCAATTTAAAATTTCTTGCTGGCAAAGTACACTTTTAGATCTTGATATACTAATAGTTTTGGATAACAAATCTGGAAATTCGAATGCTCAAGGTTTGTTTCTGACAATTTCCCTGGTAATTTCTTCTCGTATACATTGTTCATCTAAGATTATAAGTCCGTGCCAATCAAGCATACCACTCGATGGCCTTGCCAATGAAGAGAAGTATATTTTTTATTTCTATATGGACTATATATATATTTCATTATTTACTTATCTGCAAGCACAACATATCCTGTGCTCAGTGTGCATTCTCTGGTTCATTGTTCTGGCTGTGTCGTTTGAGGAATGCATTCATATCCTGGTCCAATCGGTGACTAATCCGAAGCCCATAGATTTGGCATCCGTATATTTACATGGTCCGAGCAGGAGCATTGCAGATGTCAGCGAGGTAGCACCTGGCCTGGTTTACACAGTCCTGACCTCTCTACGTTTCTGGCGGTACGTGTTGCGCAGCGCTGCATTTGGCCGTTCTGCAAAAAAAAAAAAAACCCCTTCGGTTTGCTAGAAATCGTAAAACAGCGCAGAAAGTGCATACCGCACAGGAACCACGTTAAAAAAATTTGCACAAAAGCCCTCAAATTAGAATTTATTTCTACAAGAAGAAGGAAATTGTAGATTTACAAATACTCCCAAAGACACTTTTGCATAAAACCCCTCCCACCACCCTACCCCCAACTAATACCTCCCGCCCCACCCCACCCCGAACCCTAATCCTGTGCCCCATCCCTCTCCTTCCCATCACCGCCTCCCCTCCTCTCCACTCACCGGCTACCTTCATTACCATCGACGCCCCACCTACTCTCTGTCACCCTTCCATGTCATTGTCCTCCCGGCTCTATGTCGCTGCCACCGCTCCCACTAGATTAGCTCCGGCCAAGGCTTGTGTTGGCCGCCACGCAGCTCGCCCCCATGCAGCTGCGCCACCAGAAGCCCCGCTCGGCGACGCATGACTACTGCCTACTCTCTCTCATCTTCCTCTACCGATTCGAGGATGTGTCGGGCCGGGCTGATGCCGACGATGTGGATCCGTGCATCGGACCGGCTCTAGTCCGCGACACTAGCCGCCCGACCTGTGATGATCGATGTGGCCGGCGGCCCATCCTAGCCGCGTGCGAGTGGTTCCACGGCTGGCCCGCCGCTTGCACCGTGGTGACGGCGCCGCTGGCGATCCGTCCTTCCGTCACGCTGGTGCCGCCTCCTACCGTGGCCACACTGATGGGGACCGGCAGTGACCGTGCTGTTTATGCGATGATGCGAGCGTGCTGCCTATATGCGACGTGCTGGCTTGGAGTGGCAGCAACATCTCCTCTCGTCCATAGGCCGCCCCTTTCACCATCATCACCTCCTGTCACACCCTGAAAATGATGGATAAAGGTGAAAACTAAGGTTAAAATAGCACAAACTCACCTTATATATACCCACCTCCTCCAAGGAAATCAAGAGCAAAACCTCCCTCTAGATTTGGTGTTTTTGGAGCTTTTCCCAAGCTCCTCTCGGGCAAAGTGCCAAAGGAAGGTGGTTGGAAGAAGAAGCTGTCAAAATCTTATAGAGGGCACAATGCTGTCAGGCGACATAAGCCACCCGCCACACTAATGGTTCCATCCGTGCTTGCAAAGTGGCTTATGTGGACCGCCATCATCGTGTCTCTGGTGGGCAACATAAGCCACCCACTAGCACAAATGATCTCATCTTTTTGGCCGGGTGGGTGGTTTATGTCACCCGCCAAAGACGCTAATGTCAATGTGTCGACAAATCGTTTCTGGCCTAGTGAATACTGACCGGTGGGCCCCACAGGTTGACCCTTTAGTCGAGACAAAGGAGACACACGTACACAACACACGCTCCTTTTGTCGAGAGGAGAGACACGTACGACACAACAAGCGTCTCCTTTCTTGAGACAAAGGAGACGACATTGACAAAGAAACGCTCTCCATTCATCGAGATAGAGAGACGCGCATTGACAGCAAGTGTCTCATTTCTTCGAGACAGAGGAGACACGCGTATACACAACACATCTCCTTTCGTCGATACAGAGGAGACGTAGGTTAACAACACGCGTCTCCGATGTTGAGTTCATGTAACGGGCTCGTTGTTGATGCCCGTTACCAAAGTCCTCTGTAGGCCCAGAGAAACTGTCATTTCACGTGACCGGTAACTAGTTGTGGTAACGGTCGTTGTTTGATGCTCATTACTAATACGTGTTATCAACAACGGGCATCAACCCGTTACCTTTCTTCGCTCATTTGTATCGCTTGATCGGTAACGGGCGCTTTGCCCGTTACTAAAGGTCATCTATGCCCATTACCAAAGTCAGTTTTTCATGTAGTGAAACTACACCCAAATGAAAGTTGGCCCAACTGTATTCGAATCGTGGTGAGGAAACTACAAGCATGTATATCAAGGAGTCCCTTATTAGAAAAGAAGTACACGAATCAATGTAACATTATTAAGTTTTGATCTATTCAATACCTACTAGTGTTTGTTGAATTATTCATTACCTATAATATCTACAGCAATAACATACTCTTAGGATGTTTCTATGTTATTCGGAGAAATGTAAAACATCTAACGTGGATGAAAAATGTAATGGTTCAGATCAAATCGTACATTTTGAATAAGTTATGAACATGTAGCACATAGCATGTTCTATTATATCTTGATAATCAAATGAAAATTTTCTAATAAGTTACATAGGTTCAGGAGCAATATTGGCAAATAATAATAAGTTTGTTTTTTCTCCATGCGGAAACTGGGTATATTTATTTACATCATATCAATGATTGCCGAGACATGCTAAAACAGAATTGTGTCCAGATTGTACGCCAGTGGTAGGTTATGTAAGTAATTGTACGGATTTGTTTGTTTGAGGAGTTTGCCCATATATAGTTTGTGGAATATTTTCTAGTTTTTTCTTTAATTAGTGATCGTGAACTATAACTTGAACATCAGAAAATGAATGTATTAGTTTCTTTTAAACAGAATAGTAACAAAGAACGTGGCATAAATGTTCTACAATTTGATTAAAGCATTTCTTGTAAACCTGGTTGGTTTGCTATCACAATAAACATGCTCTGAAATAATAGTTTAATGAGCTCATGGCTAAGAAATTGTAATCCTTTGATGCATTTGCATACCATATCTGCCTCTCCAATTCTAAGGAACCTGTATCATTAAATCCATTTGTGGGAGCTACATCCATGCAAAATATCGCTGTGGCATGAATCCACTTCAATCAGCAAAGCTTCATGTCATGGCTACCAGTGGCACTACCATGACTTTTGGAAAACGAGTGCGTCGAGATCTGTTACTAGCTACTTTCATCATGCATCCCACACCCATCAGCGGGTGATTGATGTGTTTGTAACACGTTGGGCATGGAAAAGAATTTAGTTCTGTAGATTGATGAGTTTCTAACACAGCTGTGCATGTCTCAATTGTTCGCTGGTTGAGTCTATTGAGTGTCCACTATATATCATCCTGTTAGGGCTTTTATTGCAAATCTTAATAATTATATATTTTGTTTGACCTACAACCTACTTCTTTTTATATATAGGACACTAAATAGTTCATAATAAAAAAATAAGCATCAAAATAAATTTGGTGTAATACTAACAACTTTGCTGCACATGCAGAAACTGAAGCATATGCAGTTCTTCTTCTTCATGCAATGGAACATGAAAAAAACCTTCAGAATATGTGCCTCCCCCACCCCCTACAACAATACTTTGGTGGTACCCTTTCATCATTCTAGAGAACCTATTCTCTAGTAATGGCTGTATCTATGCACATGCCTTCACTGTCGGCCAAAGGATCATATATCAGTGTCCTGAATCCCCTTGCCTGACCCATTGATGTTGCTCACATTGAAAACTTGACGCATGAGAATGTGAAGCATCAGGAAACGCCGTCTTCTGTAGATGACTGTGTCCGGTGATTAGGCTACAGTACTTTCAAGGATATTCGACAGCCCTGGTGGAGGCCAGGCTTGAGCCGTGTTCTTGGGTTCTCACCAATCCTACCAGACATAGTTTCCATGCAGAGCTGCAGCTGCAACCATTAGATCTACTGAGCATAAACTGGTGACGCTGTAGCTCAGCTGTGAGAGTTGATGGAAGGTCGGCTTAGGTTCAACAATTACACTTACTCATGAGCAGCAAAGACACTAGAATTCCCTATGCAAGTCGGGTTTCCCGTGCTTGCTACCGAATTCGAAAGGCAAATGGTCAGCCCACACCTATGATTCCACGGCATTGCTTCTTCCCACCTTATTTATGCTATATTATAAAACGGAATTCAAAAATTCCGGAAATTTTTGGCCGAAATTGTTTTTTTGCCTTTCATCGAAAAACACGAAATTCCGGATTTCCCGGCGAAAATTTCGCCCAAAATGTTAACCTTGATTGTTTGAGGTACTGTCTATGCCACACTGTTCTGTAATACTTGTGCGAGCATCACATATGCCTGGATGAATGATGATCAGTGTGCTGGTGGATGAACTGCTTGCTCATTGAATCATGGGCCTATGTTCGTTGGGACTAAAATTAATGGTTCCGAGCCTCACAGGCATTTAAATAAAATTAAATAATCTTTTGGTATATATTATATGTGAAAATAAATTTCTCAGTAGTGGAACTTGAAAAAAAAAAGCACAACTCTGTGCCGCACAATAAATCATCATTCCAGAGAACTACTCTAGTAACGGCTGCAGATTTGCTCATGCCTTCACTGCCGGGCAAAGGATCATATATATATGCAGGAGTGTTAAATCGACCCCTTTCAGTTCCTTCCTCACCAGTGATGCCGTTCACATTAAAACTTGACGCATGAGAATTGGAGGCATCAGGAAATGCCGACTTCTGTAGATGACTGTGTCCGGTGATTATGATACAATATGTTCAAGGATATTGGACACATCGGGTGAAGGCAACGCTTGGGCCGTGTTCTTGGGTTGTCACCAATCCTGCCTAAAGAAATCCACCTGCAGAGTTGCTAGTGCAACCATTAGATGTACTGAACATAAAAGACATTAGAACTGGCGAAACTGTAGCTCTGTTGCGAGAGATGAGAGAAGGTCGGCATATGTTCAACCATTACACTTACTCATCAGCAGCGAAGACAAATAGAATTCCCGGTGCAAGCTACTCTTTCAGTGCTAGCTACCGATTTGTGCACAGCCAAATGGCCAGCCCACACCTATGCTTCCACGACATTGCATCCCACCTGTACAGTGGCCCATATTGTCTGAGGTACTATGTAGGCCCCACTGTTCTGTAATACTTCTGCAAGTATCACATTTGCCTCGATGAATGATGATCACTGTGCTCGTGGAGGAACTGTTTGCTCATTGAAGTACATCCTTTATGATTTCTCTTGCTACAGAAGCAATGACCAATGCACCTCTTCGAGACTCTCACCTTTTTTTTCGAACCAATTCGGGGTGTGTGGGGGGGGGGGGTCCCCACCTACTTTTCATTGATCGAAAGACCCCGAGCAGGGAAAGTAACAAGAACTTACAGATTATTTCGGAACTCCGAGGAGAAATACATGAGACCGGCAAGGGCGAAAGAGAGAAAAATTACAACAAAAGAAAAGAGAAGGGAGTACACCTCCAAGAACCACTCAGAGAGTAAACAGCTGATCACCGGATTGCCCAATCACCAGGTGACTCACTTGCCGAATTCACACTAACCATTCATGAGCTTCAGCCCCATCATCATCTAACCAAGGTGGGTAAATACCACCCTAGCCGTCTGGTCGCCACTCTTCTTGATGCCCTCCGACGCCCTCCGACGAGAAAGGTGTGAGCTTGAAGGGGGGAGGAACACCTTGAAAAGAACGAGTTACCTATCCTCGCTAACCCAGCTTCAGACAAGAGAATCAAACCATAAAAGCTAGCACTTCATTTTACACGGAAACAACCCATCTACAAAGAGATGCACAAAGACATTCTCAATCTGCAGCCATCCGCCGCGCCACTGAGCTGCGATGGTACCCAAGGGGCTGCCTGCATCAAGCCAGAAAGGGGCAAGCTTCTCAATTTGCCAACAAGTCAAAGTCCCTCCAACGCCCAGTGGGGGAAGGAAGCCCCAAAAGGGGGAGGTTCTTCAACGAATGCAACCACCATCAACTATGTAGATAGGATGAAGAAGAAGGAAGACACCAAGCAAAAGAGATTGCCAGTTCCTGGCCGCAACAACCAGAGATGATCGAGGCAGGGACCAAGAGGAGGGGGTGAGGGAAAGAGATATGGTGAGATAAGAAGCATCGTAAGTGGTGAGGACGGTAGTGGTGCACAAGAGGAAGCACGAGAGGGAGGCAACACCAAGCCGGTGCCTCCAGGGAGGGAGGCGGCGCCCAAGGGCGTCGCCACCGGCACGCTGACCACCAGGCCAACATGGCTTTCGCCGGCGCACCTGTCTTCTCAAACCAGATCAACCTGCACAGCCAATCAGTGGCGATGCTTGGAGATGGGGGAGGGCCGCCGTGCGGCCGCGCCGCCGCCGTCGCAGCCGCGAAACAGCCGCACTACCGCCGACACAACCGCAGAAGGCAGCCGCCGAAGACCGCCACACCACCTGCGTCGCCGCAGCCGCGAAGGAGCCGCCGCCTCGCGCATCATCGACTGGACCGGGTGTCGGCGCCTGCAGATCGATTCGGATCTAGGAGAGGGATGAGGTGGCGGGCCAAGGGGTGACGACCTAGTCCCGTGCACAGGCACCGGATACGGAGAAGGCCCAGGCACCGGTGATGTAGGGGAGTTGGCGTCGGGAGCGGAGGTGGCACCGGAGAAGGAGGTGACAGCGGATCTAAGGTTTGGCTGGATGCGGGGAAGGAGAGAAGGACCTCGCTGCCGCGCTGGACTCCCGGCTGCCTCTCGGGCGATGGCGAGGTGGGAGGCGTGGGAAGGCGGCGGCTGGGGTGCTCGAGGCGGGCTCACTGACACCACTAGAAAACCCCCTCTAGATACACAGATTTAGAGTTAGACACGTTTTATTTCGTCTCAATGTCAGTATAGGCATGCTTTCATAAAGCGTGTTAGAAGCGTCTTCATACGTACCGCGTCAAACCTTGTAGAGATGAATTCTTTAAACTTCGCTATGAAACAAAGATACATTTTGTAGACACATTAGATGCATATCTAATAAAATTGATACAATCTTATAGACACGTGTACAAAACGTCTCTACTGGTCTAGTTACATATTACAGTAACACTTTATTGTGTGTTAATAAATATAGAGACAAAATTCTAGATACATTTATAAAACATGTCTACAAATTTGTGAAAAAAAATAAAAAATATTTCAGATTTGAGGACACCTATACATGATTTTTCATGTGAAATATGTGTGTCGTACAGGATTCGAACCCAAGATCTCTCATCTCACACATAGCTTCCTTACCATCTCACCTACACAACAAACTTGACTTACATAACATATAGTTTCCTCTTGAGTTTTACATGAAGAACCATTTAGTACACTTAGTTGGTACGCTTTATGATGTTTCTACTTGCTAGTTATGATTTAAAGCATGTCTAAAAGCGTAACATCTTGAAACAGTTTTACAATCATGTCAAAATGCATCTTTACATGATTATGGATATTATCTGCTACGCTTTTTAACGTGTCTAGGCAATAATGACGCTTTAAAATGTGGCTAACTTTATCTCTTTTTTAAGATGATTTTAATATCGTCATAAAAAATGTCTTTATAAGACTACTGTAAGCATGTCAAATACCATGATAGTTTGACATGATCTCAAAATCATGTCAAAAAACATCTTTAGGCACTAACGTAGAAATGCTTCCGATGTGTTACTACTATAACGTAGCTAAAGGGGGTTTTCTAGTAGTGTGAGTCGCCTATGGGAGCGACGCGGGGCGGGAGTCACTTACTATCCTCGCCTTGCGTTTCGATCACTTCTACTGCTACTAAGTTATTAAGACAATAAATTGATAATTCCCCATCATTAGAAACTAATTAATTCCCTACCATTTAGGGTGAGAAAAGAAATTGTTTTGGAGTTAACCGAGACTACCAACTTTTCATCCGACATTTGACTTGTTAATTGAAAAAACGTGCAGTGAAGCCAGCTCAGGAGATGCACATGCCCGTTGACGGAGAACCCGTATACACATTGGAGATATCCGTCTCAACAGCTTGCTTGAAAGTTTGACCCCTATGCTGAATGTTGAATGAACATCCAAATTATGTTGCACATGATAAATGTCAACTTCTGACGGAGTGAAGTGGAGGCCCGCCTGCGGTACGGTACGAGTCATATATCTCCGTTAGGGTTTTTCATTAGATATTGATTCTCTCATCTTCTTGTAAGCCGCTGCCGTTGGCATTGTAACAGACTCCGATTATAATGAAGTTCTTGCAGGTGGCGCGTGGTTTTTCCCTCTCATGTTGGCAGGGTTTTCAACGTTAAATCTCGTGTCTCCTCTGCGATTAGATTTCTTGCTTTTATCGCTTATTCACCATCGTTTGTAACACTTAATACCTAATGTACTTGAGAAAATGCCAAAAGCCAGCAGGCGTTGGATGAGAAGCATGGGGGCATTTGTGGGCAAGGATTGCACAGGCAAATGGCATGCCCACACGGCCACACCTATGCTTCCATGACATCGCCACAGCCCACCAGTACAATGGCCCATATCGTTTGAGGTACTATGTAGGCCACACTGTTATGTAATATACTTGTGCTAGCATCACATTGCCTGGATGAATGATGAACAGTGTGCTGGTGGACCAACTGTTTGATCATCGATGATCAGTGTGCGTGGATTATTCTCTTGCTGCAGAAGCAATGAACAATGCATCTATTCAAGACTTTCTCACCTCGCCTTGCAGTTCGATCACCTCTACTGCTACTGAGTTCTTCAGATGAATTGATAGTTCTCTACCGTTTAAAACAAGAAAATAAATTGTTTTGCAGTTAACAAAGACTGCCAACTTTTGCATTGACGGGAGAATCTGTATACACATTGGAGAAATCCGTCTCAACAGTTTTCTTGAAAGTTTGATGCCTATGCTGAAAACCTAACGTACTTGAGGAAATGCCAAAAGAAGAAGCAGCAGAAAAGGCGTTGGATTAGGAAGCATGGGGAAATTAAAATTTGTGGGCAAGGATTGTGTCTTTTAAGAAACTTGAACCTGCAGTGGTGGGAATACTTGGCTGGTGTTGTGACAGCTGCTGAGTGCGGGCAAGAATTTTGCAGGGCAGGAAGAGTTCAGCATGCAACATAGTGCACAAATAAGACATAGTAAGAAGGGGGTGTAACACTACTAGAGAATCAGGCATTTGTCCCGGTCTGATTTTTCATATGTATCGAGCATTTTTGCCACCGGTACAAATGATGGCAAACGTAGTGCACAAATTAGACATAGTGAGAAGGGGGTGTAAATGATGCCCTCTACGAGCAGGTTATTTCCTAGCATAATCTCAGGCTATGAAAATAAGATGGTCAGTATGGACTTGTTTTTTTAGAAAATGGAATTATCTCCGGTCTCTGCGACCGCACGAACCTAGTTCTGACAGTAAATTCAGATTTTTTTTTATGTATGGAATCATTATATATTTTTCTGTATGATTCTAGTTATGAATTATTGTGCTATCAAAATTATGTAACATTTGAATGTAGCTTGTATGTGAAAATAAGCATCAATGCCAAAGTAGAGGTAAATTTGATATTCTCACCACCAGTTTAATGCACAGATCACTGCCGGTTTGCGTCACATACCGGTGGCGAAAGGAGCCTCATCGCTGCCAGGCAGGAAGTGAAACTAGCAGTAAAAGAAGTGCTATGTAACTCAACCTGCGGTGATGTATATTTAAACGGCGTGTCTGGAAACTAGCTAGCTAGCGATGATGTACCACATTACAATATCAAAGACTAGTATGAATATACTACAATTCATCTCCACTGCAATAAGTTTTATACTAGTCCTTTCGAATACTAGTATAGACTAGTATAGTGTACTCCTCCGGTTCCTATTAGAAGTCATTTTGGACAAGTTTTGAGTCAAACATTGGGAATATAAATCATGAATAACTTTTAAGTCGTTGAGTTTGAAAATGTGAAAATCATGTAAATAGATTTGTCTTGAAAATTACTTTCATAAGAATATACATATATAACTTTCCAATAAAGATTTTCATAGAAAAGAGAAGTCAAAGTTGTGCTTTGATGACCGTGTCGCTGTCCAGTGGCGGAGCCAGGATAAAAACATAGCTATGGCGAACTAATTACTACTAATTTGTAAAAAAACACACACATGCTATAAGAGCTTCAAATGCAATAACCATAGGTAATATATAAGTTTATTAGAGACAAACTGGAAGTCACAATCATTTGAAAATTCCAAACATTGATATGTGGACAAGGGCTAAAAAAATTCTTGATACTTACAACTGACAAGTATTAGACGAAACACATACATTAAACATGTGCAAATATAAATTAATCAATTGAATACTTAAACGAACTTTTCCAATTTCTCACCTTTCAATTTTTTCCCAACTCCACTTGCATCTGAAATAGACCGCCATCGACGGTTTGTATCATGGTCTCCCTCTCCATCTGCCGCCATCACAAAGACGGAAAGCGGGCGGTCGCCGGACGGCCGGAGCCTGGAGGCGGGCAGCTGCCAGCGGCTCGCCGGTACAACATCGCCAGAAAGAAAGACGACGCGGATACGAACAGACGCTGACACGCGTGACTGACGGCGTGACGATCGATCGGCGGCAGCAGCATCTGGTTTTCTGATTTGGTGGTATCATCCATCTTCTAAGTGGGCTGGTCCATTTAATGGCCCAAAATGCAAAGCCACTTAGGGATAAACAAAAAGACCCAACACAGCCCAGCACTATTCTTCTTCCTCCATAGGACACGGACGCACAGACCAGCGTCGCAGATTGCCGATCCGCCGATGGGCGATGGCAGGTAGGGGGGTCTCTACCAGCGGCAGGTATGGCGGCCGCCAGGGCTCGCCATACTGGTGGCTCCGCCACTGTCGCTGTCATAAACGACTTCTAATATGGAACCGAAGGGAGTACCATAAAAGAGCTCTTAGACGGAGCAGGTTCTCATAGTTTGACGAAGCACAGACTACATAGCTTTGCTACCTCTTCTGCCACTGAAAGTTTAATCATCACTACCTCTATATTCCAACCAGCTCTTATGTCAATGCAATGTATTTTCGCTGTCTTACCAAAGTACGTACATGTGAAATCATAGAACAGAACCTACATTACTGAAAGAACAAAAAGGGCCAACTGCGTACTCGCGTTGTATGGACATCTAGCTTTATGCCTGCGTATATGCTTTTTTATGTGCGTTGAAGCGAGTCCATGCAGACAAAACACACTGTGGAACAAGAAATAAAATGCATAACTCTGTCCAGCCACCACTCCTCACAATAATTAATGATTTGTGGCATCCTTTCGTCATTCTGGTGAACTACTTTGGTAACGGCTGCCCAGAATGATGCTCATGCCTTCACTCACTGTTGGGCAAAGTATCATATATAGGACTGCTGAATCGATTCCTTTCAATTCCTTCCCTCGCCCAGTGATGCCGTTCACATTGAAAACTTGACGCATGAGAATGTGAAGCATCAGGAAACACGGACTTCTGTAGAGCACCATGTCCGGTGATTAGGCTACAGTACATTCAAAGGGTAATGGATACACTTGGTGGAGGAAAGGCATGGACCGTGTTCTTAGGTTGTCAGTTGTCACCAATGCTGGCAGACTTAGTTCCCATGCAGAGCTGCTATTGCAACCATTAGACTGCCATGTTTAGCTCGCAAACATCTCTCCAACTAGCTGGCACATAAATCTTTGGACACGAATTAGAAGTATTAATGTAGATTAATAACAGAACCCATTTCATAACCCTTCTAATTTTTCGAGACCAATCTAATGAGCCTAATTATGTCATGACTAGACAATGTCATGCTACAGTAAACAATCTCTAATGATGAATAGCCTTAATGGATTCCTCTCGCAATTTCCCGTTCATCTGTGTAATTAGTTTTGTAATTAGTCTATGTTTAGAGTCCTAATAGGCTTTGAAAGGGGACTTCAAAATTTTCTCCAAAAATGTCTTAGTGAGCATAAAAGACAATGGAAGTGGTGGAAGTTGCGCCCTTGCGAGGGTTGATGGAAGAGCGGTGTAGGATAGTTACACTTAGGGCATGTACAACAGTGTAGACACCTGTTGTCTATTTGATATATATAGACAGCTAAACAGACAACTTATACAACGTGTTGTCTATTTAGGTGTCTACATGATATTTAATATATCCTTTGACACAAGAAACTATAATGATCTATTGTGCATTGGATGGTTGTAGCTATTTTTTAGTTACGAGAGAGAACACAATCATATCAAATATCAAATGATTGAAATCTTATTTCTATGTTGTTTATATCCTTCTTACCTAGAGGATTTTCTTTCAAAAACAGTTTATAGAAAGAATTCTAATGCCTAATGCAAAATGGTAAGGGTCAATTTTGTAAACACTAGGCCTCACATGATTTCAAATATCAAATGATTGAAATCTTATTTCTATGTTGTTTATATCCTTCTTACCTAGAGGATTTTCTTTCAAAAACAGTTTATAGAAAGAATTCTAATGCCTAATGCAAAATGGTAAGGGTCAATTTTGTAAACACTAGGCCTCACGTGATTCAGTCATCCCTCTGCAGTCTTGTTCGTTCTTATCCTCTCCCGGTGCCGGATCAACTCAACCACACAAAAAAATAATCTTGCAGGCCTATGTTTATAGTCCTAATAGGCTTTGAAAGGGGACTTCAAAATTTTCTCCAAAAATGTCTTAGTGAGCATAAAAGACAATGGAAGTGGTGAAAGTTGCACCCTTGCGAGGGTTGATGGAAGAGCGGTGTAGGATAGTTACACTTAATGAGCATAGAAGACAGTACAAGTCCCCATATGTTTCCACGACTTTGCAACCCCTCCAATGTCTTTAATGCAGGCTTTGCTACAGTACTTCCAAATGATTGTGGACCATCCATTTAGGCACATATCACCTCTTAGAAGGCAATAGATTAATATTATAGTAATAATAATAATTTATATATTTTCTAATTGATAAAATAGGATAAACATGGAGGGAAATATACCTATTGATGGATCTACTATTTTCTGCACCTGATGATCTATCATTAGTGGTAACTTCTCGACATGATGTTATCGTGACAGTGAGTGGTACAGTACGTGACTTTTATTTAACATGATCTTTTCTTGGGTAATGTTGAAGAACTTGTGTGGGGTGCATGACAAACTTCGAAAAAGAAATCTGTACTACGCAAAACTATCTCATATAAAAGAATTATGTGATTGTGAGGAGTGGTAAGAAGTGCCCCCTCAATAGCATCACGAAATATTACATGATCTCTATTTTATCCTTGCTATTTTTATACACGTGCACCGAACCCATATACACATTGGAGAATCCGGCCGGCTCAACAGCTTGCTTGTAAGTTTGAAGCCTATGCTGAAAACCTAATGAGCTTGAGACAACAACAAAAGAAGAAGCACAAATAGCATGGGATTAGGAAACATCCGGAAAATAAAATTTGATGATAAGGCTATGGGAATAAGATGCTCAGAATGGAGTCCTACCACAGATTTGGGCGCATGAACTCATTATATATTCTGATGCATTGTGCAATTAATCGACATGATGTATGAGATCAGATGTGCAATTATACATACATATCTCAAAATAAGCATCATTGCCGGTTAATTAAAAGCATGAATAGGTGGTAAAATTAGTATACATCCCTGGTTTAAATTACAGATCACTGCCCGATTTGAGTAAGCATCATTGCCGGTTAATTAAAAGCATGAATAGGTGGTAAAATTAGTATACATCCCCTGGTTAATTTAAATTACAGATCACTGCCGATTTGAGTCACCGACTAGCATTGAAAGGAATAGCATCACGACCAGTCTGGGAGCGAAACTAGCGGTAAATTAAGCGAATACTATCAAAGCCAGTTCATGTCTCAAACTGGCGGTGATGTACAAATTCTATAGAGATGCCAAGGAAGATAAGCCCATCAGGTCCCACCCGCCCCTTCAGTCTCTCTGTGTCGTCTAGTTCGAGCCCTGGAGGAAGACGTGCGTGGCCAGTCCCTTCTGCTTCCGCTTCAGCTTATACCTTGGTTCAGGCAAAACGGCAGGCCGTGATGAGCTTGACGCGTGACTCTTTGTCCAATGGTGATGAATCGCGATGGAGTGTTAATAAACTCACAGGCGATATAAACACGATCAGAGACAGTACGAGCGGGAAGTCAGCCGGATCCACGGGATGGTGATTTAATTTGGGTGGGATGACGGGAGGGAGCAAGGTAAGCGTCGCTAGTTTGCCAATCAATTGAAGTCGATGGGTGTTGGAAACATATCAGTAACCAGTGACGAGCTGAGGCGTAACAAAACAAAAATGCTACAGAATACGAAAGGGCTACAAAATGATGTCGAAAAGGATGGTGGGGGCCCGGAGGTTGCCCAATATGTTGTGTTCGCTGCTATGGTCAGTAGCACTCTCACGACAAGTAAGGAATTTGGGTCTGGTGTCTTGTATTACGTCTTAAAGTCACGTTGTTACAAGTGTTTGATTTGGTACAAAGAAAATTATTTGCTGGGAACCATGTATTCCAAGCAATGACATCATACAAAACTGTATAAGTGATCCCATTCTCTCCATCCTCAACTAGCCACGTCATTCGATGATGTCATCCTCACTCAACCCCCCCCCCCCCTCCCCCGGATCCCACCCGTGTCGTCCTCCCCATCGAAACCGCTGCCGCCCCTTCCACATGTCGCGCTTCCTCTACGAGAGCCGAGAAGCCCGCTGCTGCCCCTCGCCTCCCAGCCGCCTCAGCTCCTCACCATGTCCATAAAATTGCTCCAGCCCGTGCATCTCCATCCACACATGGCTACTCCGCCTGACGGCTGTGTTCCTCCACCTAGCTTTCTGTCCGCTTCCTCCAGCGACGTTCTTCACGGCTCGTCTCTGTCCTGGAGCGCACCCCATCTCCCTCTCGGGTCCTCCTGTGGCGCCCGAGCAAGGAGCCGGTGCACTCCTCTGGTCACTCTATCTCCCCTGGTCATCCTCCGTCCGCGCGATTCAGATTTGTCGTAGTCATCGTTGCGGGGCATTCGGGCCCGCCACCGCTACCGGAGTGCTGGGTGGATGCCAGGACTTCCAAGAGGGCACCTTTCCATGCTTTCCTGGTCAGGTTCACGCCCTCTCCTGCAGATTGTTGATTGTCAATCCCATCAAAGCATGTCGAGTTCATCTTCCAAAGATTCTGCAGTAAGCCAAGGGAGCTGTTTGCCCATCCTTACGTCTGTCATGTCATTCAGTTCTTCATTGCTTTTTACCATCCAATTTTCCATCACCTCATCGCTCATTCTACAGAGTGTTCAGTTGTGTCTGCGCTCATCATGTTATCGCAAAGTGCCGGCCTTCTGAAAGAGCCCGGAGATCCACCACACCATGATGGCGGAGATTGTCCAGTTTTCTAACGAGCTGTATGAAGACCAATTTGGACACCACGTGGTGCAGTATCTGCTAGAGGACACGGAAGCCCCATCAAGCAATCCATCATGGTGTGTGCTAATTCTCCAGGCGGATCGCGAGCATGTGCCTCCATGTACGAGTCTGCCTCAAGGTGATTCAGAAGTGGCCGGCCTTCATTCGGCAACCAGCAGGACCGACAGATGATCATGGACGCCAGTGGCCACACCTCATTGTTGGTTTGTCTTACTAATCTGTGTCAGATCCCCCCCTTTTTTGAATGCATTGAACAAGGAAAAATTGCAGCCGTGGGGAATGTGATGAGGCGCATTGACTTTGTGTATCTGCAGGACATGATGCCCAACCCTTACACCAGCCCGGCAATCCAGAAAATGGTGGCATTCAAGTAATCGTGCTCAACCAATAATCATCATTTCAACATATATTTTTTTAGATAACGGAACATTGTTCCGGCCTCAACAATTCAGGACTTCCGGAATTGTCTGCAACCAACAAACCACGACACAGCAGCGAATAGCCGCACCCTACAACGCAAACACCCACACACCACCAACATATATACAGTGTTCTATCATCCTAAACAGCCTTTATATAGTTTATCAAAACGCCCTCTCAAATCCCGTAGCTAGCATGGTTCATAGTTTATGCTCTCTCAAATCCCACAACAACACGTGGGAACCACCTAGTTGTAGTATTTAATGCGCTGGCAAAAGACTCATGATTCATCATTTTCTTTGTTGACTTTGTTTACAGTTTTATCAAGAACAAAATCTCTGTTTTCACCAATTATAGCTGACGTCGAGTTTCTTTTGTTGTGCACTATTAAAGGCATATGCTGTCTTTCACACGCCATTGGACTTATATATATAGAGTCCATATAGACTCAAGACTCCATTTTACAGGGCCTCGGTCACAAAAGAAATCAATGTACCAATCTCACCAGCAACTTATGGATGGGAATGAGATGGATCAGGATAGCATGCGCCTACCGCAACTAGCGGTGTTGAGTTACTAGAACATCCTGCCATGCTATCTCATCCGTGACCACGACAATCAGGTGGTACCTTAAAGTTGTGTCGCATGTACCACTGGTGAACATGTTTTAGCCGTGTGGGACAGGGTGGATTCCGACAGGACTCCCTGGTTGTACGGGAAGTTGGGAGAGTGGAGAGCTGCTTTCGGGCCGGGATCATTGTGCCATACCATGGACGTGCTCTGTGATTAGTGATGCAAGTTGGGATTACAATGGGTTATTGGGTCGACCTAAAAAATTGATAAAATGAAATAGGATGGCATTTCACGTAATTAATTTTGAAGAGGAAATAAACTAGAGTGGCATACTATCGTAATTAATTAGTTGACCCAAAAAAACACTATTAGGTACCCACTTGCATCCCTACTGGTGTGATGGATAAGATGACTGAGGATAAGATGACTTGATCAACGGAACCGGCGAAATGTAATGTCGCGATCTCATATGCAAACTTTGTTGATGTAACACCCCATCATCCGAAGCTCACACGTGCGCCCTTCCGAGGGACGGGGACACGTATACATAGCACCATGTTTATACTTTGGTTCTTACTTTGATTAAAGGGGTTAAACTGAAGGTACGATGATCCTAGACGGTGCACACCTGCGCTAAGCCGCTAGTGGGTAACTACTGGCCATCCAAATTTGGGGGAAAAAAAAGATCCCAAGTCAATTTGGAAAGGCTAAGCGTATATTAGAACAAAGTGGACCCAGTCCTTGTGGCAGCACTGACTTTCAACACGCCTCCTCCAATCGAATCCAGAGTCAAATGCCAAATTGCAATGATGCTAGCCTTCTGAACGCTCCTCGCAATGATGCTTCCTCTCCTCATCATTTGCATCAATCAACACAGCTAGGAGCGTAAGACCATATATATACGTACCATTTGCATCGATCAACACAGCTAGTTTCTGAACGCTCCTCAGTCCTCGCAATGATGCTTCCTCTCCTCATCACCGTCCTCTCGGTCGCTGCCACCGGCACGGCCTCCGGCAGTCCTCAGCACCACCCACTGGATCCCCTCTCCGCCGATGAGCTCACCGCCGTGCGCTCGGCCGTGCTAGCCTCGCCGCTCATCCCCGATCGCGACCGACCGATCAGCTTCCACTACGTCGGCCTCGATGAGCCCGACAAGGCCGACGTCCTCCGCTACGCCTACGGGTCGTCCTCCCATCGACGCATCCTCACCCGGCGTGCGTTCGTCGTCACGCGAGCCGGCGGACAGTCCCACGAGTTCCACGTCGACGTCACCAACGTCTCCGCCCCTTCCGTCACCTCACACACCATCCACCACGGCACCGGCTTCCCGAGGTTCACGGGCGAGGAGCTCGTCGCCGCGGCGGCACTAGCGCCCAACTACCCTCCGTTCCTGGAATCCCTTCGGCGGCGCGGCCTGAACGTCAGCGATATTGGCTGTGGGGTGCTGTCGCAGGCATGGTTCGGCGGCGGCGGCAAGGCGAGGCAGACGAAGATGCAGTGCTACGTGGCCACCACGGCCTCGGTGAACTTCTACGCGCGGCCGGTGGAGGGCATTACCATTGTGGTGGACCTCGACCGGATGGCCATAGTTGGGTACAAGGACAGGGTCGTCTTCCCCGTGCCGAAGGCTGAGGGTACGGACTACCGGGCGGACAATGTTGGGCCGCCGTTAACCAGCCCCGGAGCGCCGCCCGGCGTCGTTGTCCAGCCGGAGGGCAGTGGCGTGCACGTCGACGGCCGTGTTGTCAGGTAGGTGATTGATGCCATCAACTTGCTTCGAAGTTTTAGACGACTTTTTGGTATTACAATATTGTGCAATTGTACTGTCGATCACAAGCGACGACCTGCAGGCACAACTGTGCACTAATGAACTCGACATCTTCTGACTTTCTGTTTGTTTTGACTTTGCACAATATGTTATACCACTTGAGATTCCACGCGCTGTCCATTAGACTTTGTGTGCATTCTTTACTTTATCCCAATGGATCATGCAGGCGACTATCCAACAGCTGCATTCAGACTACTAGTTTGTTTTCTAGTTATAAGCATATTTTAGCAACTAGCATTATAAAAATGATAACAACGTGTACGGACAGTTAACCTATTTCAATTGTATGGCTTTAGTTTTAAATTGGCAAAAGTGCAAATTACGTAATATAACCAAAGTTTGGATAAACTCTAATGTATTTCTTGGTTCAATTCACTTTGTAAACTATATCATTTGTTACAATTAAGACCTTAACACAATTTGTCTTTTTTCATTCTCCATGCACAAGTGGAGTTTGAAGCTCAAATTTTGTAAGATGTTTGCGAACAACATAGGGCATGTTAAAAAATTATATCATGATTTTTTTCAACATCATTTTGGTAGGGTAGCTTATTGAATAGTAAAAGTTTTCGTTGAGATACAAAATTTTTAAAAACTAGTTATGGAAAATTAATAAAATATATTTTTAATGTAGATTATGATGTCCACTACAATCTTGTTAGTTCTCAAATTAAAACTCAACCCGTGTATGGAGAAATAAAAATGATAAATTGCATTATGGAGAGTAAGCTGAACAAAATAGCTATTTTAGGGGGTAAATTGAACCAAATCATAGTTATGGCGGTTATCTGTACTTTCGTTATACTTGAGGGTAGTAAATTGAACTTTTCCATTTTAAGTTCTATGTTTGCCTGGAAACATGGTAAGCTAGAAACCGTGTTGGTTGTTGGGCTGGTCCTTTGGACCCAAGAAGTTTAAAAGTGGCATGATGCATCAAACCACCTAGTTGAATGCTTTTTTGTCCCTGCGGTTTAGTGTAAATTGAACCAACCCCTATTTATTTTTGCAAGCAAGTACTCCATCCGTTCAGAATTGCAAGGCAAGTCATTCCAACTTTTCCTAGAAAAGCAAAGCATCTCAAATTTGACCAAATTTATACAACAAAGTAGTAACATTCGTGATACCAAATAAGTACCGCCAGGACCTAGGTTGACCCGAGGAAAATTCTAGTTTCGTAGGGAATGGTAGGTTTCTCTACAATTTTAGTGGGTTGTAGGAAAAGAAAACCTCGTGCTCCCAGTTTTTCTAGGGAACCAAGAAACAATCGGGGAATCCGGGGAGTTCCTGTAATAATACACCGGTTTCTTCATTAAGTATTGTTTTATATTTATTTCTATCTGGTGTAATAAATCATTAAAATCATTTCTATAACATTAAAATCATTTCCATAACTTTGTTCAACCATAAAACTATTTTACTCTTACAAATTTGGAATGATCTACCATTTGAAACGGATGGAGTGGTATATGTCAAATGAAAGATCCGTATGTCTAGTCTCTCTGTAACTTATGAGCATGTGCATGGACAAACTGGATAACCAATCAACTTACAGGATCACTATCAATAAGAAAACTCTGCGCTCGAATAAACTAGTGTTGTTTTCCTGGTCAAGCTTACAGAGAACCCAGATTATTGTACTTCGAATTAACAATCTAACAACCGGATGCCGGCCATCTGACTGCAGCTGGGCCAACTGGGAGTTCCACGTGGGCTTCGACATGCGTTCCAGCTCAGTCATCTCCCTGGCATCAGTCTTTGACGGTGATGCCGGCCGGCGGCGGCAGGTGCTCTACCGCGGCTTCGTGTCGGAGATCTTCGTGCCCTACATGGACCCATCGGAGGAGTGGTACTTCCACACGTTCATGGACGCCGGCGACTACGGCCTTGGAGTCTCGGCATTCCCGCTCCAGCGTGGCAGCGACTGCCCGGCCAACGCCGTCTACATGGACGCCTACTACGCCGACGGCGATGGGAAGCCTGTCAAGGCCACCGACGCCATCTGCGTCTTCGAGCGCTACTCCGGCGATGTCGCTTGGCGCCACACAGAGGCGTCCATACCCGGCCAACTGGTCAGCAAAAACTTACACCTCGGTAGACACTAGAGCTACAGACAGCACAATGGCATATACTTTTCTGACGATGTTTTCCCAATGATGCAGATCACGGAGGTCAGGCCGGACGTGACCCTGGTGGTCAGGACGGTGGTTTCAGCAGGGAACTACGACTACACTTTCGACTGGGAGTTCAAGACAGTTGGCTCCATCAAGTGTGTGGTGTCCCTCAGCGGCATCCTCGAGATGAAGGCGACGTCCTACACACGCCGACGAGATCAAGGAGGACGCGCACGGCACGCTCCTCGCCTCCAACACCATCGGCGTCTACCACGACCATTTCGTCACGTACCACATGGACGTGGACGTGGACGGCACCGAAAATTCCTTCGTCAAGAACACGATCTCCATCACGCGCAACACCGGCGACCCAGCCACGGGCGGTGCCGACACGCCCAGGAAGAGCTACTGGACGGTGCACCGTGATGTCGCCGAGACGGAGGCGAACGGCGGCCAGGTGAACGTTAACAGTGGTCCAGCGGACCTGCTGTTCGTCAACCCCGGCAAGAAGACCAGAGTTGGCAATGAGGTTGGGTACCGGCTTGTCCCCGGCGCGACGGCGACCTCGCTGCTCTCCGACGACGACTACCCGCAGCGCCGCGCCAGCTACACGAAGAAGCAGGTGTGGGTGACGCCGTACAACAAGTCGGAGAAGTGGGCGTCCGGGCTGTACGGTGAGCAGAGCAGGAGACGACAACTTGGCCGCATGGAGCTCCAGGAACAGAAGGATAAAGGACAAGGATATTGTTCTGTGGTACACTATTGGCATGCACCACCTCCCATGCCAGGAGGACTTCCCGGTGATGCCTACCATCAGTGGCGCCTTCGAGCTGCGGCCGTCGAACTTCTTCGAGAGGAATCCGTTGATCCTAACGAGGCCGTCTAGTAATGTGAACTTCACGAACTGCTCGTGCCACACCTGATGGTTCTCAGCAAGTCAGCAAGGATGCATGGACTCTGATAAAGAAGCCTTTCGTGCAGTGCGTCAGTTCTTATACAATTCAAGTATTTGATTCGATTCGTAACCTCGGTTATGATTTGTTGTAAGTTGTAACACATACATTTAAATATTCAACAGTTATTGTAAGTGAAACCATTTCTCGAAGATTTCTTATCTCCACTTCGCCAGATGTCTTCAGGTTCCTCAAACCATATAGCCGATGGACTTTTGCTGCCTAGAGGTATTTTGTTGTCGATGGGCAATGCCTCTCCTACCATTGAAATAAATAAAACCAGTTAAATCTCAGAAAAAATTTAGAAAAATAGAGCACGCATGCTAAGTCGAGTACTTGAATCCGGATAAGCAGGTTCCACGACAGTTTGCAGTTTACCCACAGTGTAGAAGTTCTTCCTTAACATAAATACCATATCTACACCGGCATGGCTGGTACATTAGGAGCAACACTACGGGCACCCATGATTTCAAAACTTATGCTTGCGGACTAAGATTACATAGATGGAAAACAGTGCAATAAGATTTCTGAAATGAAACAACGGTTCCACCACATGCGTATTATTGGGAAAACAGTGCAATAAGATTTCTGAAATGAAACAACGGTTCCACCGCAAGCGCATCATGCCATTTCCAAAGAATCTTGTCCATCGTCGAAATTAGTTCATCGTTCTCAAACACCAACATAGGACGCATCCCGATACCAGCCGGTACTTACTGCAGTCGGCACTGTTGTGTGAACCACATCACAAGCTATTCTTTGTCTTTGCTGCTACTGGCCACTATATCATGAGGTATTTTACGGTGCACGATACTATCCAGTGGTAGTATGGTAGTATCTCATGTTTTTTTTGCTATTGTTAAATTGGTAATTTGATCGCAATATAGAATGGTAATTTGTGCAAAAAATGTTAACTAGCGTGGAAAAGGTGGTACCACAGCTGCACAGCTCATGAGGTGCCCGAAAATTTGGATTTTCCACTGAACCATTCAGATTGAGCGAACAACCTTGTAAACACTACTATGTGCTAAAACCTTGCTCTTTGTTCTTTTGCTATGCAATCTAAAACTGGGGGGTGGGGGGGGGGGGGTCCTGCCCTGGAGTTAAAAACAATGAACTGCATAAAGGTGGACACCCACGGGGACTTCATGACGTACTACCTGAACCTCGGTATAGACGGCCGCAACCACACGGGTGGGGCGGTGACCCGACCATGGATGGCAACGGCACGCTGAGGAGTAGTTTATTTTTCATCTTTTTTACATTCACTGAGTTCGCAGAAAATGGACACCCTTTGTTGTTTTCAACTGCAGTGCTTCATATGACATATATAAGTGGTTGATACTAGTGGTTGGCAATAAAAGCTCGTCTACACACTGTATGACATATATAAGTAACATTGCTTTCTATTTACAAGTTGACTAAATTGCATAGTGGTGAAGAAACTTGAAGCACCAGACAATTTGATCTGTAAAATTAACTGTTCATGGTTGTGACACAGATGCGAATGGGAGGTATCATGATAGTAGCTAATCCCTTCTGGAATAGAGATTGCTGCGAGCCATTTTGTCACACTGGTCCACGAGAAATCCATGTCCATTCTGAAGGGTTAAAATAGTAATGCTGCAGCAGGTCATTTCTTTTTATTTTACCATCTCAGAATATTGCTTGTTGTATAGAAGAAGCTCCTGGATATGCATGACATACATTCAGATAATGTCAATGTTTCTTGAGTTGTAGGGCGGGCAAGGCGAACGCAGGCCCTGCCAGGAGTTTTCTGATGGTGTGTGGTGGTGGTACACAATTTTTGGGTTCTAGATACTCCTCACCACTCTTGTTGCTTCTAACATTTTAGCTTCTGAGAGTTTTGCTGCGCAAGCTTGATCGCTTGAGACTTGTCGATATTGGATATGAACTTACATAATGAAATGTTACCATATCTGTAATAGCCGTGAACACTTAATAACAGAAGTTTGGTATAAACATCCTTAACATCTTAACTAACTAATTAATAGTGGACACAGGTAATTGACACCAACTAGAAAAGTACCACAGAAGAACAAGCTACCCAAACTAGGGGACACTCTTTCTTGTGTTATTTTCCATCGTCGAGAAATATACCATCTGCTGGCTTTCATAAAACAGAATGAATGATATATAGTTACTGGCCCCTTGCTCAGTTTTACAAGGTTTTGCTCATTTGTGGAGCCGTGCATAGAGGCAAAAACTTATGTAATAAATTGGAAGATCGTGGTTACCGAAATACAGTCGTACGGGCATGGGATGCATTAGCAAAGCAAAAGGTGCATGTATACTGCCACATGAAACATTTGATCAACAACACCTATAGCCATGCTGCCTCATCAGGTCACTGCCAGAGTCGCAGAAGTAGAAACAGAACTTTTTTTAGAAATGGGAATTTATTGATATTCCAGCCTCTGTATACAAAAAGATGCATACAACAATCATTATTAAAAAAGGAAACAACTCCATTCCTAATAGCATAAGCGTAGAAAAAAGGAGTTATGAACATGTGTTCCGCGCCCCAGTTAGCTAGTCTCTCTAGGCACACGGTCTCTGTGGCAGTTACGCACTGATAAACTAATGACGGCAATAGGAACTATTTTCCCTCACTTATCCGCAAAACACAACTTTTAACAAATGAAGAGGAGATGA
The DNA here is from genome assembly GCA_022644695.1 of Cenchrus purpureus. Taxonomy (NCBI): domain Eukaryota; kingdom Viridiplantae; phylum Streptophyta; class Magnoliopsida; order Poales; family Poaceae; genus Cenchrus; species Cenchrus purpureus. Next base: position 132,631,901 of record CP053460.1, on the reverse strand, counting down.
CACTGGAGGAGTCAGCAACGGGAAGAGGGAAGGTTCGAGGACGCTAAGTTTTTTATATATCAGCAACGGGTAGTTTTGTTACGATTACATATCTCATGCAAATAGATTTGTTTTTTTCAACCAGTATTCAAATTTGTAGGTGGCCTGTGATATTTTATTTGCAGCGCTTTAATTTTGTTCAATTGTAGAATGAAGAAATTCTTTAATTTATCTCCACATTGATTACGTGTAAAGAAATTAAAACAGTACAAAATATCAAGGTCACCTCTATAACTGCCCGTTTAATGTAAAGAAAATAGTACAAAAATTTAGGTCATGTTACAGAACCTTGTAAGATATTTCTGCAGTTTATTTCCTGGTTCCAGATGTATTGTGTTGTGCACACGAAAATTTATTGCTAAAATAGCGTTTCGGGTAAAATGATGGTGCTTCCTTTGAAAATCGAAATGAAGGGAAAGAAATGATGAGATTGGAGAAGATATGGCGGAGCTGACAGGGAGATGATGGTGCCAGCAGCTGTTGCATACGGCAGAGGAGAAGCAATCCGTTGCGACACACGATGAGGAAAAGTCTTATGAGTCAGAGCGAAGAGCTTGATAGTTGTCTGATAAACAGATTCACTAGAAGAGGAGGTTTCATTATTTGCAGGCTAATCCATCAGTAACTTTATAAGGTGTGCATGCCATCCAAAAACAAATTACGTGTTTTACTTCAAAAATTTTCTGGACTAGTAATTTACTGGTCCTTAGTGGTGCGCTAGCGTGTAGCTCCGTTAAAACCTCTAAGTGAAAATGATTATTGGTCCGGTAGTGTGATATAGTGCATCTGCAAGCTTTGCATTGTAAGGAATCAGATGCTCGTTAGCCTAAGAGGGGGAGGGAGTGAATTAGGTAACTAAAAACCTTAACCTATGGCTTCACTACTTTTACACAAAGATAAACTAGACCATACTATCTAGATGTGCAACTAAGGTTGTTCTAGTGTGAAACTCCCATCCCTAGTCCACGTTGTTGAAGCACTCACACAAGAGTATTGCTTCCCGGTCACCAAGTCTCTCCCAAGAGCACCACTTGACTCGTCACTAAGGCTCGCCACTTAGGCACTCGCCAAGCTCCCTTGGTCACCTTGATGCCGCCTCCACTAAGGAGCTTCTCTACTTAGGAAGGGGGTGTCCACGTCCCCCGCACAAAGTGTCCTTGCCACTCCACACCAAGCCGGAGGGTCGATGACGATTGCCATTGAGCCACTTAGGCCCCAAGGCTTCCGGCGCACCTTGTACACCTTGATTCACTCAAGAATCACTTCACAAGGTTGGCACAACCTTGCACTCACTCAGCTCTAAGCTAAGCCTAGCACTAAGGACATACACAAAGCATATGCAAGTCTATGGATGAGCAATTTAGCACTTGGATGGATTGGATATGATCTTCTAGGTGTCTTGCACTTCTCTGCACTTCCACACAATCCAGCAACCTCAAATGGGTGAGTGGAGGGGGTATAAATAACTCAAGGCACTCAAGGAGCCGTATTAACGGCTCATCGAAGTAGACCGTCGGATGAACCGACGCCTATTTTTCAGGAGCATCGGTTCATCCGGTGCCCCTCCCACGTCACTTAGCCGTTGAGATTCTCTGACAGAACTACTCCGACGCTATACACCGACGGTGCGTCGGATCATCCGGTGCTGAAGAACTTCTCGCCAAAACATCTCTATCCGTTTCTTCGTGACCGTCGGATGGAGCGACGCTTCCTCTGGCCATGGCATCGGTTCATCCGGTGCTTAAGGCTTCGTCTTGGCGTGTCTCTGTCTTGTTCAAACGTGATCATCGGATAGACCGACGGTTCCCTCTAATGGACCGTCGGTTCATCCGGTGCCCTCCATGTCACTTAGCCGTTGCAGCTTTGCTGACACAACTGTTCCAACGCTATACACCGATGGTACCATCGGTTCATCCGACGGTATCAATTTCCTTCCTTTTCCTGCGTCTTCAACTTGTCACTGCTTCAACTTAACATACGTAACATGCCATCATTTATAGCCTCAAAATATGCATGGTATGTTAACTTGGACATGGTATGTTAACTTGGTAATATCCATGGGACCTAAGAATGCCTACAAGGACATGGTAGATAATGTGGTTAGTCCCATTACTTGTGTTAGCATGAATCACCAAAATCAACTCGAACAAATGGCAAATGGGGTCATATTCGCTACATACATCCAAGATATATTTACTATTGGTAGATCAGGTATTATATATGGGATGGCTCCTGAGCAATCGATTATATAAATTAGATTGTCGTGCTTGACGCTAACAAAGCATCCTACGGGGTTATAGGAGTATGATGCATCAGGATTGATATTTGTATGCACAGTAACTGATGTAGCTATCTCAATCTCCTTCACGGGGACCCTTCAAATTCGAGAGGAAAGATATAGAGTGCTTCAGATCCACAGAATTACCATATTAAGTTCCGTGGCCTGTACACAAACTGTGAAAGCAGAGCATTTTGGGCATAACCGGAACTTTGGGCATCATACTCATGTGTGACGTTTGAGGTGCTCGCATTTTGTGCTCAAAACCATGAATGTATTGTCATTAAACTATTATTATTATTTGTGGTGTTCATGAATGTGTTCAGTGCACGCAAGGATTAATGATGCTTCAATGAAATTGAATAAAACTTAACTGATGGTGTGATGCAATCAACAACAATGTTGGTGTGTTGCAAGTAATAATAGTAGCCTTGTGTGCAGTGCTTATTTAATATGGGTACTTCAAGGCCTGCTGCCTTCCATACCACCACACATATTTTATATATATCGCCACAAATTCATGGGGTCATGCAAATATTGCCTCTCCAAATGCTCGCCTCAAAACATAGTTATGGGCATGGGATGCATTGGGATGCCAGCTGGTATCGGTGGCGACCTGAGGGCACGTACAACGGTTGTGTGTTTGCCGTCTTTGTGATGAATATTTTGCAAAAAACCCCTATCGCAGCCGAGAGACGACCGCGGCGTGGGGGGCTCGTGCTCCCAGGCCTCGTCACCAACCTCGGCACCGTTGTACGCCCAGGCAACTGGGAAGCCCGATCTCGTGCGGCTTCGGAGAAATCGGCGTCAAATCCGCCCCCACGCCGTGCCCACCCTTCCGCACCACGCCAGGCCGACGCGCAGCGCTACACCGGCAGCAGACAGTAGCACCCCACCGCACCCGATGACCCAACCTTCACGGTTCACGCCGAGGAGAAACGGAGCCACGGAGGGGAAGAGAGAGATGTACCTCGACCCCTCCAGCGACGGGGCGAGCGGTAATCTGGGGCTCAACTTCGTGAGAGGGAAAACAGATCAAAACTTCTTTGCGCGCATGATGGCCGACGAGGCATGACAAAGTTGGGGAGAGAGAAGAAGCGGAGAAGATGGGTGGCCTTGGATTCACGTGAAAAGGATAAGATGAGGAACAGAAAGGTACAGAGTAACCTCATTGCCGATGATGAGAGAAACAGGCTCAGGTTATGGCAGGGAAGGGAAAAGATTTTGAGGGCAATGTGGTATTCCCCAACTGCCACCTGGTCCGTTTTAATTACGGTAATGACGCTGTGCACCTAATGAGCTGGGTTTTCAAGCTGATCCGTGATTACCGCTGTATACTCTAGACAAAACATGCAGCGTCCATCCTGCTCTGATCTACGATGATAGATAATCTATATATTCTGTTGTCTGCACGTGCACGTGACTGCAGAGTGGTTACAAAAATAAATCATTGATTTGTGAGTTTGTTTACCGAAACCTGCAAGTGCAAATCCGGCTACCAATACTGCACAGTAGGATCGTGAGTTACCAGTCACACATCACGTTGTTTTGAGGAACCATTTACTACATTGACGAGGTATTTACCATGAAAAGAACGTCATCAATTTACGACATAGTATTTACCAGAATAGCATTACCAATTTACCAGAATGGGGTCATCATCTACCACACAATAGTTACCAGAATAATAGAGCCATCAACTTTAGCTCAAATGTGTTTACCGATTACCAGAGTAGGCCGTGCGTGGGTTTACCACAAAGTTATTTACCAAACTAGTGTCATCAATTTACTAGTCCTTGAATTCCTTTCGTTCAGAATCAGGATAGTACCTTTAGAATTTACTGTCTTACAAGTTCAAAGTGAAATATTGTATCTCACTTTGCCAAATTGGTAACCAAAAAATATTGAAAATGATACAATCTGAACAGCTTTACTGTGAACATTCTAAGCGCCTGTAGTCATGTCAGGATGCAAGGAAACTGAAACTGATTGGGCAACTCCAATGCTCTTGTGCTCCGGTGCTCTATAAGTAAATTATTTTACTCTCCTCTGTAGTTGCCAAAAAGATCACATCTGCTAAAAAAATATCATGAAAATAACAGTTAATGATATGAGAAATTCACAAAAACTCTCTTAAGATTCACAAAAGCTTTCTTAACACTTTGAAATATGTAAGAATAATTCTATACTCCAAGAAAACCTGATGCAGTAGCTAATTGGCACTGGTAGCTACTGATGCTGCGCGACGGTATCACCTAGACCTAGGGATGGATTCGGATCGGATACCTTCGAATTCGGATTCAGATGTCACTATTTACCATATTTTAATACGAATACAAATCTTGTCGAATAGATTCGAATACGAATCTTATCGGATACGAATACAAAACGGATAGATTTGTTTTATCGATGAGTAAAAAAATATGTTTCTACTAGTGAGTAAATATAATTTATTTATTAAAAAATAATATAATATTAGTCACATTAAAATTTATTATTGTATATCACTAGTAATATTAGACTAACATAATTATTTATTAGATATTTTTAATAGTTTAGATGATGTACATCATTTTTAGGTAACAATATTGAATTAACATCATTTTGTACTTATTAAAAATATGTTTCTACTAGTGAGTAAATATAATTTATTTATTAAAAAATAATATAATATTAGTCACATTAAAATTTATTATTGTATATCACTAGTAATATTAGACTAACATAATTATTTATTAGATATTTTTAATAGTTTAGATGATGTACATCATTTTTAGGTAACAATATTGAATTAACATCATTTTGTACTTATTAATTAGTCATCAAAATAAGTTTTAGATGGCTTTATCACTGCTTTATTCTACATGAATACGGATAGTGTCGAATATTGTCGGATAGTCCACATTTTTGTCGAATACGAATATGGAACCGGATAGAGAAAATATGGAAAATCGAATACGAATACATCCATTTAACATGCTCATTAAAAACGAATACGAATACGAATATCCATATTGGTGTTTTTATCGAATACGAATTCAGATAATTCGGATATCCAGACATCCGAATCCACCCCTACCTAGACCCAGTCTCCACCAATGGACGACATAGTAATCTGCTTCACATTCTGCAATCACCATTGAAATACCTATGTCATTTTCTTGGAGCAACCAATGACACTCTTAATCAATGTAGAAGTAGAATAATAATATCCTACCCTAGACATTGGGAGAAGCACTCCTGCCATATGTCAGCAGAAATTGTACTTAAAATTGACTCATGTCTGCAACAAATTAGGGGCATTGGTGGTTAATCCAACAGTGAGAGACATCTGCAGACAAAAGGGAACTACATGGACTTGCATAACTAACGGAGACTGATAAAGATTGTTTTCTCTACTGAACGCAATTTCAGACTGTAGTAGCAGACAAGGGAACTAGCTTGCAGGCTCTAAAATATTGTCATGTGAGCAGTAATTCAAGCTGCACAACCACAACCTCAGAACCTCTACATATGTCTGAATTACTTTACAGCAAATAACGAAGTGACAGGACTATAACATAATGTAAAAAAACGAATCTGTGCAAGGAATGCAACAAGGCCATACCAATTTGCTTGTCGTAATGCAGAGACAGGCACACAGCACACAGCAGTAACCATTATGTGTGAGAGTGAAAATGCACTCTGGTGATTAAAAAGTGCCAGTAATCTGAAACAATTTAGGGAAATTGATGCTCAGTCAAATAGCACTCCCAATTCCTCGCGGGTAATCAGATCAACGGAAAAACATTAAACAGATAGATGTACAAGAAAGCAATAAATCTAATCCTATGGGATACCTCTCCAAAACCGGAGGGGATTTGGTCGAGATTGAATGTGTAAGGCAGATCTTTGTGGCTGCTCACCTCAGGATCCAGTCTCCGGTGGTGGACAGTATGGGAATTACTGGCTCACACAAGCGGCAAGAACTAGCCACGACAACGATGCCCACGGTGGATGGATGGCAGCGACTGCCCGCTGTCCTTGGGGATGGATGGCAAATCGCCGGCGGTGGATTGGAGCATCGCCGGCGGTGGATTGGAGCATCGCCACCAATGGAATTTGAATTACAACAGAAATGCAGGTCACCATTGCCATCGAGGTGGTTGTAGGTGATCAAGAGACAAGACGGCCACCAGCCACCCTGCACGTGCCAATCTTGCTATATCATTCATGTGTGTTGCAGACCATGGTGTTGGAATCAGTGGTGGAAGTCAAATCTCCATATGGACTGTGGTGAGCAGCCTCGACGTTTTCTCTCAAATTGATAGTGCCTACTCCCTCCGCTTCAGAATATAGCTATTCCTAGAGTTTTCCAGACAGATTAAGGATGTAGAATAAAAGTCCATATTACCCTTCTTTAATTTTCATATGCTAATTAATACGATAGTTTTTTGATAATTAGAGTCTGTTCATCTTTCTGTTGCTTAGGAGTCGTTTGAGTCTGAATAAGGTGGAGCTCGCTTGCCGGGCGCGTCAGTGTAAAGGTCAGGTGCCCCTGTTTTCGCGCCACGACCAAGTCCTAGACTAGATCGAGTCGTTCTCTTTTTCTGTTAGTCTGTTGGTGGCCACAACATGAGCTTTGGCCGGGGGGATGGCGCCGGCCGTTCCGGAGCGCGTGGAGTGTGTTGCGTCGTGGATTTGTTGGCCACGACTGTAGTTTGTACTAGGCTATTTATTTGCATCTCAGAGTCAGAAAACGTTGTAAGTTTGCAACACAAAAACTACTGTCTTTCAGCCCCATTCACTAGAGCTCGCGTGCGTTCCAGAGGTGTCATCCTCGGCTCCGGCGCGGCACTGCCGGCGAGGGTGACAACAATTGGTATCAGAGCCAGTTACAAGGCGTGGGCGCGTGATTCGGTGATCGAGTGGGCATTCATGGTGCGGCGGCGGTCGGTGTCGCCCACCCATGGCGGGCCGAGCGGGTCCGGGAAGAAGAGCGCCGGGATGGCGGGCGGCACCATGGCGGCGAACCGAACGCGTGGCATCGTGATTCACAGGATCACCAAGGAGGTCACGAGCAACGCCAAGTTCCCGGTGCTCACGAAGACAAACTACCTCGACTGGGCGGCCCTGATGCGCGTGATGTTGCAGGCGAGAGGCATGTGGATCGCAGTGAGCATGGGGACGGACGACTACACCGAGGATCGCATGGCGCTGGAGGTGATTGCCAAGGCGGTCCCGGCGGAGATGATGGGCTCCATCGCCACCAAGGCGATGGCGAAGATCTCATGGGATGCGATCAGGATCATGTACGTCGGCGTGGAGCGGGTGCACAAGGCCAAGGCGGGCACGCTCCGGCGGGAGTTCGACGCTCTCAGGTTCAAGGACGGGGAATCACTCGACGATTTCTTCGTTCGCATCAACAAGATCACGCATGAGCTCGCCGTCCTTAACGACGGGTGCACGTAGGAGGAGCTCATCCGCAAGACTCTGGCGGCACTCCCGGAGAAATACCACCAGATCGCCGTCGCCATCGAGACCCTGCTCGATCTGAGCGCGATGTCCATGGAGGAGTTGTTCGTGCGCCTCAAGTCGTGGGAGGAAAGGTACAACCTCGGCGGCTCCATTGCAGGGCTCAATCTCACGGAAGACGAGCTCGTTGCACGCGTCGCCGCCAAGATGCAGGTCTCCGGCGGGGGGACATCCGGCAGACAGGGCTCGGGCCCGCGCCGTCATCGGCCGAAGGTGGTCGCGGTCGCGGTAGTGGCCGTGGCAACGGTGGAGGCCGTGGTGGCCCCAGGCCGCCCTGGGCGGGCGGTCACTCCGGCGGCAATGGCGGGCACGGCGGGGAGGAGCTAGCCGACGACCAGTGCCGCTATTGCAAGAAAATAGGCCATTGGGTCCGTGAATGCAGAAAGAAGAAAAGAGATGAGGCGGCCCATGCGGCCCAAGCTGAAGAGCTGATCGAGTCCACCTTGTTGGTGGTGTCGGCAGAGGTCAACGCGGGGAATTTTTCCTCCCCGCTCAGATCCGTGGCGGCGGTGGCGGAAGTGGCCGCCTCCCCGATCCACCTGGAGGAGAGCAAGCTGTTCGTGCAGCTCGGCGGGACCGGCGAGGGGGAGAGGGCCTGGTGGATCCTCGACACAGGGGCGACGAACCACATGACGGCGGCGTGCTCTGCCTTCTCCAACCTCGACACCGGCGTCCGCAGCACCGTGTGCTTCGGAGATGGCTCTGTGGTGGGCATCGAGGGGTGCGGCACCATCCTCTTCGCGTGCAAGAAAGGTGAACATCAGGCACTCGCCGGTGTGTACCTCATCCCCAAGCTGATGGCGAACATCGTCAGCCTCGGCCAACTGGAGGAGGACGGGTACAAGGTGCTGATGGAGAACGGCTTCCTCCGCATCTGGGATCAGCGCCGGCGGCTCCTGGCGAAGGTCCCACGTGCGCCGAATCGCCTCTACATCCTCAACCTGAACATCGACAAGTCGGTTTGTCTGGCGGCGAGGAGCTCGGAGGTGGCTTGGCGCTGGCACGCCCGGTATGGGCACCTGGGATTCCAAGGACTGCGGCTGCTAGCGAGGAAGGAGATGGTGCGCGGGCTCCCACCAATCGAGCAGGTGGAGGTGCGACGGCTGCATGGCTGGGAAGCAGCGTCGGCACTCGTTCCCGGCGACAAGCAAGTACCGCGCCATGCACTGCCTCAAGCTGGTCCACGCCGACCTGTGTGGACCAATCACGCCGGCAACGCCCGGCGGGAAGCGCCTGTTCCTCCTCGTCGTCGACGACAAGAGCCGCTACATGTGGCTCACCCTGCTGGAATCCAAAGACGAGGCGATGGCGGCAATCATCCGGTTGCTGGCACGGGCGGAAGCAGAAGCAGGGTGCAAGCTGAGGACTCTGCGCACCGATCGTGGTGGTGAGTTCACGCGCGCGGCGACTCGCGCCGGCGGTATGCTCAGCGACATCTGACCGCTCCATACACGCCCCAGCAGAACGGCGTGGTGGAGCGGCGGAACCAGACCGTGTTGGGGATGGCTCGAAGCATGATGAAGGCGATGCATGTGCTGAGTTTCTTCTGGGGAGAGGCAGTCACCACGGCTGTCTTCATCCTCAACCGATCGCCAACAAGGAGCGTCGAGGGGATGACACCATTTGAGGTTTGGTATGGCCGCAAGCCTCTGTTCATTTCTTCCGTGTGTTTGGCTATGTGGCACACGTCAAGAGCGCCGGCGGACACCAGAGCAAGCTCGCAGATCGCAGCACGCCCATGGTGTTCATTGGGTACGAGCCGGGTTCGAAGGCGTACAGATTCTACAATCCGGCGACAGAACGTGTTGTTATCTCGTGTGATGCTGTGTTCGATGAAGCACGAACCTGGAGCTGGGACAAGGGAGAGCAGCCTCCCGACGCCGAGGACGCCGAGCTGTTCCACGTCGAGTTCATCACGATTTCGGCGATTCCTGGCGCTCCGGGGGAGCACGGTACAGATGGAGAGGTGCCGAGGTCTATGACAACAACACCCCCAGCGCCAGGAATGCCTACATCGCCCAGAACATCTACGGCCGCGGCGGGCGCTCCAGGGGGAGGGCTAACTCCTGCGACACCGCCAGCACCGGAGTTCGCCTTGCCACCAAGCGGGGCGGTGGACCTTGACGCGGATCATGATGACGACGCACCACTACGGTTTCGTACACTCGACAACATCCTCGGCCCCACCTCTCCACCAGGCCATACTGAACACGTACTGGCCGACGGGCTGCTGCTCGATGTTGGAGACGAGCCCACGACGTTCGAGGAGGCACGCGGCGGGGAAAGCTGGAGGAAGGCAATGCTCGAAGAGATGGTGTCGATCAAGTAGAACGGGACATGGGTCCTAGTTGATCTCCCTGCTGGTCATCGCCCAATCGGGCTGAAGTGGGTATTCAAGTTGAAGAGGAATGAGCAAGGTGTCGTCGTCAAGCACAAAGCCAGGCTAGTGGCAAAGGGATATGTACAGCAGCACGGGATCGACTACGAGGAAGTGTTTGCGCCCGTGGCAAGGATGGAGTCAGTGCGCAAGCTGCTCGCCGTGGCGGCTGGCTTGTCTATCACATGGATGTCAAGTCAGCTTTCCTCAACAGCGAGCTTCAAGAGGAGGTGTACGTGCGGTAGCCCCCAAGATTCGTGGCTGCTGGACACGAGGGGAAGGTGCTGAGGTTGAAGAAGGCACTGTACGGGCTCAAGCAAGCACCGCGCGCCTGGAATCAGAAGCTGGACACCTCTCTGCGTGAATTGGGCTTCATCAGGTGTGCCAGCGAGCATGGGCTGTACACAAGAGGCGCTGGGAAGTCAAGGGTGATCGTCGGCGTGTATGTGGATGATCTGATCATCACCGGTGCCTGTGCAGAGGAGGTAGAAGCCTTCAAAGGTGAGATGATGAGGCTGTTTCGGATGAGTGATTTGGGTATGTTGTCTTTCTATCTTGGGCTCGAGGTGAAGTAGAGCAAGGGGCGCATCACGCTGTGTCAGGCGGCATATGCACACAAGCTGCTGGTGAAAGCTGGTTTGGAGGGATGCAATCCTTGTCAGACGCCTAAAGTTGAAGGATAGTACAGCTGGGGAGGTCGATCCAGCCATGTACAGGAGTCTGATTGGGAGCTTGCGCTATATGGTGCACACCCGGCCGGACATCACGTTCGCCGTCGGGTTTGTCAGCAGGTTCATGGAGAACCCCAAGCTGGATCACCTGGCAGCCGTGAAGCACCTCCTTCGTTACATCGCCGGGACAATCAATCATGGCCTCATCTACACCGAGCAAGAAAATGCAGAGCCTCAGCTGGTAGGTTTCAGTGATAGCGATTTGGGGGGAGATATTGAGGACAGGAAGAGCACCACAGGTATCATCTTTTTCCTCGATGGAATGCCAATTTCCTGGTGCTCTCGGAAACAAAAGGTCGTGGCACTCTCCTCATGCGAAGCAGAATACATTGTTGGCGCGGCGGCGGCATGTCGTGTGGCTCGCGCGGCTACTGACAGAGATGACAGGAGTGGAGGCTGCATCACCGAGGCTGAAGATCGACAATATGTCGGCCATCGCATTGAGTAAGAACCCCGTTCTCCATGATAGAAGCAAGCACATTGATATGAAATTTCATTTTATTCGACAATGCTTGGAGAGTGGGAAGATCAGGGTAGATTACGCCAGCACAAATGAACAGCTGGTTGATATTCTCACAAAGTCTCTCGGCCGCATCAAGTTCCAGGAGCTGCGTGGGCGTAATGGCATCGTTGAACTGGAGTGAACAGACTAGAATTATGGGGAGAATTGTTGATAATTAGAGTCTGTTCATCTTTCTGTTGCTTAGGAGTCGTTTGAGTCTGAATAAGGTGGAGCTCGCTTGCCGGGCGCGTCAGTGTAAAGGTCAGGTGCCCCTGTTTTCGTGCCACGACCAAGTCCTAGGCTAGATCGAGTCATTCTCTTTTTTTGTTAGTCTGTTGGTGGCCACGACATGAGCTTTGGCCGGGGGGATGGCGCCGGCCGTTCCGGAGCGCGTGGAGTGCGTTGCGTCGTGGATTTGTTGGCCACGACTGTAGTTTGTACTAGGCTATTTATTTGCATCTCAGAGTCAGAAAACGTTGCAAGTTTGCAACACAAAAACTACTGTCTTTCAGCCCCATTCACTAGAGCTCGCGTGCGATCCAGAGGTGTCATCCTCGGCTCCGGCGCGGCACCGCCAGCGAGGGTGACAACATAGTTATATCTTTCCTATTTAATTTGTGGCAGCTTGCATGCAAATCTGCATGCCATAATTGATTTGCATGCAAGGAGGGCATTTTAGACTTCTCATGTCAAATAACCCACTTGAGAACTCATAAATAGTTATATTATGGGACAAAATTTGAATGCTAGAAGTAGCTATATTCTGAAATAGAGGTAGTACTGTTTAGTTGCTGCACAGGTAACGGTGATGGGACTGTAAATGAATCATAGAGCATAGAGGGGCATTTTAGGTGGAATTGCTATTTACAGAATTTGTTTGGCTGGACAATTACTGTAATGGTGTTAAATGCCATTACAACGCTATCGTGATGTGATACTGGGCAGGGAGGAGGGGAATCGATCGTCAACTGTTCGGTATTTGATTGCGTGTTTACCCATTACGGAGGACACCAAAACAAACAGCTTATAAGACCTATAATGAAATTACGTTACAATTTCATAAACCAAACAGCTTAGTGACAAGAGAGTGTTAGAGTGAGATGCAATCTGTAAACTGTCTAGTAGGGAGGGAGGACTGACTTGGATAGGGTAACACATTGAGAGATGGATCCACTCTGGAGATCACATCGCTATGGTAAAACAAATGTGTATCCCGTTGGGCGGCCAGGTTCCTGGAGGCTCGGAGCTCCAACAGTGGAGAAATTATAAGCTCTGCATGTTAACCTCTGCGTGTTTATTAGCTTGGTCTCCGTACGTGAATGCTAATGTTTTAGTGCTCTTTTTTTTTGAGAAAAAGCTTAATCACTATTATTGGTAAATACTACAGGGCAATTATCAGTTATATTTTGAGGGAAAATGCTCCTTGTATTGGTAGACTAGCATGATCTAATCATTGCATCAGAAGGACAATTGTGTATTATCTATACTATAAAGATCGAATAATTTGAAAAAGATTTCTCACCCAATTCAGGCCCATCATACCCCTCACGCCGGACCCGCCTGTCAATTAATTGAGGAGTGGATAGGGTGGAAGACCCATAAAATCGCAAGTTAGAGAGCAATTCTGCTATAAACTAATTATTTTTCTCACCGTTCCGTTCGTTTACCCACATTGTGTACCCGCGATCACCTAATCATCTTTTTCGAGACCCGTCCGTCATGGCTTCTTAATTTATGCGCCGCCGTTTCGTTTCCCATCAGTACGCGCCGCCCTTCCCTGCATCAAGCCAGCAAGGTTGCGACCACCTCCCTCCCGGTGACCGACCTCTGCCCTGACCCGTCCATGCCCTCGCAACCTCACCCCCGTGGTGGCCTGCTTCTGTCCCTCCCCTCCATCTATGTCATCTATGACAGTTGTGGCAGCAGCAGTCCACACGACGAGGACGTCCAAGGTGGCAGCGGCGGTGTAGGAGCTGCCAGCGCAGCAGCATCCCGGCCCTCAGCAGCAGAAGGCAGGGCCAAGTTCACTGGCGTCATGCGTGCTCACCGCCCTGGCGGCGTCGTTCTTCCTGCTCGTCGTCTACCGCCCTGCGCAGTCCCTTGTCCTTGAGGAGGACGACGACATCGAGCCGTTGGAGCGTGTGAAGGAGGACAGGAAGAAGCGCTCGGAGAAGCAAGGGATCATCAGCTCCTCAGGCAAAGAGACTGGTCAGTCAGTCAGGGAATTTCTTTACCCACAGTACTTCTCATGTAGTTGTTTTTAAAAAAATCCCTAAATGCAATAGCAGTAATGTTGTAGTTGTAACCATCTAGGCCCTTTCGCACCTTTGGTAAGGGTGTGTTTCGGTGATAAATAACAACCATATACTTGTGACTAACCTTTGTTTTGTAGCGGATTATATCTTGGGTTATTGTCATAAGTAATCAATGAAAAGAGACCCCTCAAATTGAAATTATAGACGATTAATGGACATATACTACAAGGCTAAGGACTTTGTTAGTTCCAAGTGTCACAAGGAGATGAAGGACACTTGGATTGCTAGTTTGTAGTGTCTGACCATACTATTAAGAGGGGTTCATGCACTAGTAGCTTGACCATGCACCAAAAGCAATGAAAAAATGCACAATCAAGTTCCTTGGATGCTAAACAGCTCAATGTACTCATGAAAGCAAACTAGAAGCAAAAGAATCAACGGAAAACTCAAAGGTGATTGAATTGGATGAGTTGAAATTCAAAGCATAGCGTCGGATGAACCGACGCCTAGTTTTCTAGATGCGCCGGATGAATTCAGCGGCCAGAGAATTCAAAAGTGACCGTCGGATGAACCGACGGTATAGGCAGCGGTTCATCCGTTGCCTTAGGGTTTGGTAACAGTACTGATTGAGCTTCAACTGCTTCAGCACCGGATGATCCGACGGTCAGGCCAGCGGTTCATCCGACGCCTTCATTCAAATCATACAGAGACGCACCATGAATTCTTCTTGACCGGATGAGACGCCAGCAGATACGGTTCATCATCGGCGCCTGTTTGAACTACACAATACTGCACCGAGTGGGTGCTCTTCAGCACTGGATAGACCGACAGTACGTCGGAACATAGCGTCGGTGCATTGACTGGATCACTTGTGTTGAACGGCTATATAGCGGCTTTTGAGTGACCGGATGATCCGACGCCTGCGCGGGGAGGAACCATCGGTTCATCCGACGGTACTACTTTTCAGGGAAACTTTTCCAACGGCTAGCCACCCTTGCTAGGCCTATATATGACCCCTCGTCTCTTGAGCTACCTTTGCCACTCTGAAGATCTACAGCAGCCAAGGAGAGAAGGAGATAGCGTTCTTGCTCATTTGGGATTCTCTTCCTCTTGTTTGAGGAGCTCTTTCTTAGTGATCAAGGGTTTGAAGGTGCATACATGGCTTAGCTGAGTGCTCAGGTCAAGTGAAGGTGTGTGGGCTTGTTACTCTTGGAGATTGACGGCTCCTAGATGGTCTTGGTGCTTTGGGGGTTCTTGGTGAGCTCTTGGAGATTGTGGGAGCCTCAAGAAAGCTTGGTGTACACGGTTCGAGGCCAACCGTTCTAGAAATGGAGAACGGGTACTCTTAGTGAGCACTTGAGTCTTAGTGACTTGAGGGGGAGCAAAACTCTTAGTGATTGCTCCAACGTGGATTAGGGGGGAGCGTCAACTTCCCGATACCACAGGAAAAAATTCAGTTGTCTTTTGTGCCTCTCTTTCTACATACTAGCATTTACTTTCAGCACTTACTTCCGCATTTAAGTTTCCTTGCTCTAGTTCTTCTTAAGTTGCTTGTTTGCCTCTTATCTTGACTAGGGTTCTTCATATGTGTTAGTGTGATATTTGCTAAGGAAACTCTTGTTAGTGTGCTTAGAAAGTAGGGAAAACCCTTTTTAGATGGGCAACACTAGTTGATAGGCTAAGGTTCCTTTCATGCATTAGAATTTGAAAAGAAGGCCCATATTCAACCCCCCCTTCTACGGGCCATTGATCGTACAAGTGGTATTAGAGCTAGGCTCTCTATTTGCTTGGCTTAACCGCCTAGAGAGATGGGGAAAGTTAGTGGCAATGGCCCTCCCAAGTTGGCGGGGATACAGTTCGCCTTTTGGGCACATAGAATGGCTAGCTACCTTCAAGCACAACACCACGATGCATGGCTCACCACCATGTATCCTTTGCCACGTGTTCCCACCGATAGTGAGTCCAAATGGAACTCTCGCGCTAGAAACCATATTTTTGAGGCTCTTGATGAGGAAATGTTCGATTGGGTCTATACTTTGGAGACCGCCCATGAGGTGTGGATGGAGCTCAAAAGCATCCATGTGGGCAACAAGAAGATCCGTGAGGAAAAATATGAGTTGCTCAAGGTGGAGCTCAATGAGTTCAAAATGCTTGATGATGAGGGTGTAGAGCAAATGTATTCTAGGATGGGTGTGCTTATTCAAAATATCAATGCTCTCGATGTTGCTAACCTTACCGAGCAGGAAATCATCCGAAAAATCCTTCAAACGCTCCCCAAGCCCAAGTACAACATCGTCAAGGCACTTCTCATTAAGAAGGACTTCTCAACCCTCACCATCACCGAGGTTGTGAACAAGATCCGCTCCCATGAGATGTTCATGATGGGTGAAGTGGAATCATCTACTTCCAACTCAAGCTCAAAGAAGGATCTTGCACTCAAGGCAAGTGAGAAGATCAAGCCCAAGATGAAGACCAAAGCTAAGCCTCCATCTTCCTCAAGTGAAAGCGAAGACAAGAGTGACTCAAGTGAAGTTGAAAGTGATGATGGAAAGCTAGCTCTCCTCATGAAGAGGACTACCAAGATGCTTTCCAAGATTGGCAAGAAGGGCTACAACTATGATCTCAAGAAGCAAAAGATTCAGGCATCAAGAAGAAGCGGTGAAGGAAGCAATAGGAAGTACTATAATTGTGGAAGCCATGATCATCTATCCTATGATTATCCCATGTCCGACAAGCGTGTATCAAGCTCAAGCAAGAAGAATGATGAGGATGAGAAAGATGCCAAGTACTACAAGAAGAGCTCATCCAAGAAGAAGTCATCTAACAAGCTCTACAATAAGAAGAAGGGCGAACATCATTCTCTCTTGGTCAATGAATGGATAACCGGTGGTGAGACTTCAAGTGAGTCAAGTGAAAGTGAAGATGTAAAGAACAAGAAGATCACCGGTATCGCTATCAAGGATGATGAAGAGCCTTCGCTTGCACCTCCACCTATGTGCTTCATGGCAAAGCATTCCAAGGTGACCTACAAGGCCAGAGGGAGTCATTGGATACTTGATAGTGGTTGTACTCAACACATGACCGGCCAAGTAAAAATGTTCACCTCACTAGTGGATGATGTGGGAGATCATGAACAAGTGTCATTTGGTGATAATTCTAAAGGAAGGATCTCTGGATAACAAATGATCTATCCCTTTCCAATGTTCTCTTTGTGGATTCTTGTAGTTTCAACTTGCTTTCTATTGCTCAATTTTGTGACCTCGGTCTTTCATGCACCTTTGATGATGAGGGGGTCACAATTACTAACAAGAAAACGAATGAAGTTGTGTTCAAGGGTTTTCGCTATGGGAATCTTTATCTTGTAGACTTTGCATCCCATGAAGCAAACTTGACTACTTGCCTCATCTCCAAGACATCCAAGGGTTGGTTATGGCATCACCGCATTGCTCATATAGGCACGAGTCAACTCAAGAAGGCTTTCAAGAAGGGTATGGTTCTTGGTGTGAAGGATGTCACATTTGAGAAGGACAAGTTATGTAGTGCATGTCAAGCCAGCAAGCAAGTTGCAAGTCATCATCCTATGAAGGCTTATGTATCTACCACAAGACCTTTGGAGCTCATGCACATGGACCTCTTCAGTCCTACTACTTACAAGAGTCTTGGTGGTAATCTCTATTGTCTTGTCATTGTTGATGATTACTCACGCTATACTTGGACTTTCTTTTTGGAGGACAAGGTCAAGACATTTGACATCTTCAAGAAGTTTGCTACTAGGGCTCGAAATGAATTTGAGTCATCTATTGTGAAGATTAGAAGGGACAATGGGTCGGAATTCCGGAACACAAGAGTGGAAGAGTATTGTTATGGTGAAGGCATAAAACATGAATTCTCATCAACCTACACACCGCAACAAAATGGTGTGGTAGAGAGAAAGAAAAAGACTCTCATCACTCTTGCAAGAGCTATGTTGGATGACTATGGGGTTTCACAAAGGTTTTGGGCGGAAGCCATCAACACAGTGTGTCATGCTTCAAATAGAGTGTATCTCCACCGACTATTGATGAAGACACCATATGAGCTTCTCATTGGGAGAAAGCCCAACATCTCCTACTTCCGGGTGTTTGGTTGTAAGTGTTTCATCTTCAAGAAGAGGAGGCATCTAGGGAAGTTTGAGAGTAGGGTAGATGATGGCATGTTTGTTGGTTATGCATCTAACTCCAAGGCATATAAAGTATTCAATAACTCTACACGAGTAATTGAAGAAACATGTGACATGAAGTTTGATGAATCTAATAGCTCCCAAGGAGATGGTGTTTGTTGTGATGGTGTAGGAAAGGAACCTCTCCGTGAAGCAATGAAGAAGATGGCTATTGGGGACATTAAGCCAAAGGAGGATGATGACTCTCACTCTATTTATGAAGACTCCTCCTCCTATGATGATGACAATGATGATCAACCAAGGCGTGCAACATCATCCCCCACAAGACAAGATAGTCCATCTTCCTCACAAGAACCACCTCCTACATCACAAGACACTCAAGATCAAGTAGAGGAACCGGAAGAAGTTCAATCTCAAGATGATCCCACCTCTACAATATTTGGAAGGCGTACAAGGACTTCAACAAACCATCCAATTGATCTTGTCTTGGGTGATCCCAAGGGTGGTACACAGACTCGCCGCAAATAATATGCTTCCTTTTGCAAACATCATGCTTTTGTGTCTGTTGTAGAACCCACAACTATAGATGAAGCTCTTGGGGACCCGGATTGGATATTGGCTATGCAAGATGAACTCAACAACTTCACAAGAAATGAAGTGTGGGAGTTGGTGGAACGCCCCAAGAACAAGAACGTGATTGGCACTAAGTGGGTCTACCAGAACAAGCAAGATGAACATGGTATTGTGGTGAAGAACAAGGCAAGACTTGTCGCCAAAGGGTACTCTCAAGTTGAAGGCTTGGACTATGGAGAGACCTTCGCTCCGGTGGCACGTCTTGAAGCTATCCGTATCCTCCTTGCGTATGCATCTAGTCATAAAATGAAATTATTTCAAATGGATGTTGAAAGTGCTTTCTTGAATGGCTTCATCAATGAAGAAGTCTATGTAGAGCAACCTCCCGGTTTTGAGGATGCTACATATCCTAACCATGTCTATAGGTTGCACAAGGCTTTGTATGGACTCAAGCAAGCTCCTAGGGCATGGTATGAGAGGCTCTGAGATTTTCTCATTGAAGCGGGATTCAAGATTGGTAGAGTGGACAACACACTATTCACAAAGATCATCAACGGAGAGCTTTTCATTTGTCAAATTTATGTTGATGATATTATCTTTGGCTCTACTAACCTCAAAGTGTGCAAGGACTTTAGTGATCTCATGACTAGGGAATTCGAGATGTCAATGATCGGAGAGCTCAACTTCTTCCTTAGGGTTCAAATCAAGTAATTGAAGGAAGGGACTTTCATTCATCAAGAAAAGTACACTAATTATATTCTCAAGAAGTTCAAGATGGATGATTGTAAGCCGATCAAGACTCCAATGCCTACCAATGGACATCTCGACGTAGATGAGGGAGGTAAACCGGTTGACTAAAAGCTTTACCGTTCTATGATCAGTTCTCTTCTTTACCTTACCGCATCTAGGCCTGATATCATGTTTAGTGTTTGTATGTGTGCTCGGTTCAAGCCAACCCTAAAGAATCTCACCTAAGTGCTTTGAAAAGGATCCTTAGATACTTAAAATACACACCTAGCATTGGCTTGTGGTACCCCCATGGTGCTTGTTTTGAGCTCTTAGGTTATTCGGATTCGGACTTTGCCGGATGTCGAGTAGACCGTAAGAGCACTTCGGGTGGGTGCCATTTGCTAGGTCGATCTTTGGTTGCTTGGTCCTCTAAGAAGCAAAACTCCGTGGCCTTATCCACTGAGGCGGAATACATTTCCTAGGGCTTGTTGTGCTCAAATCCTCTATATGAAGCAAAACCTCTTGGATTATGGTGTGGTTCTAGATAGGGTTCCTCCTTTGTGACAATGAAAGTGCCGTAAAAATTGCTAACAACCCGGTTCAACATTCGCACACCAAGCACATTGATATCCGTCATCACTTCTTGCAAGACCATGTTGCAAAAGGGGACATTGTCCTTTGTGGTGTTCGCTCCGAGGAGCAATTGGCGGATATATTCACCAAGCCTCTTGATGAAAACACCTTTTGTAGGCTTCGGAGTGAATTAAATGTGCTTGATGCGTCCAACATCATGTAATGCTTGTCATATAGTTTGCATTTGCATATGTACATGATTAGGGGCTTGTCTAACCTTGATGAGATAGTGGTGAGTATGGGTCTTGCTTGAGCCGGTGGTTCTCTTGTTTCGCTCAAGGCATGTTGGAAGGCTCACCATGAATAAGCTTATCAAGGGTTCAAACTTGGCAAGATAGTTTATCTTTCCGCTTTGCATTTATGCTTGTCATGTAGGTTGCACTCATGTTTAATTTCATGCATTTGTTCTTGCATAGCATTGCGTGAGAGAAGTCACAAAGGAAAATCACACTATGAGAAAGTTGCTTAGCGTTCAATGGAAATCAACAACTCCTAAGGTGTGATGAGACAAATGATTGTGCTTAATGCCTATTGAGTTAAGTCCTAATTAACGAGCTTAAAGTGTCTATCTCTAAGTTCAAAGGCAATTAACTCATACATTCCCTTTTTGGAGTTCCCTCCTCTCCTTTGGATCTTAAATTGCCTATTTTATCTATGGTTTATCCCTTTTTAGGGAGCTAATTGTGTATCTATATGTATTTTACAAAGGAGTGCTTGAGGGTGAGGTTGTCACCGAATTGATCCAAAATGTGCTTGTGTTGGCTTGTGTGTGACATTCTTTGAATCAAAGATGAGGTCTAGTTCAGCAAATAAAAAAATCCTCACCGTCGGATGAACCGCTGCCATGTAGGTTTAGGTGTCGGTTCATCTAGTGACAGGGTCTGTGTGCTCAGTTCGTCTCTGTTAGCTATTTTCCTACCGTCAGATGAACCGACGCTGCTTTGTTTCAAACCAGCGGTTCATCCAGTGCTGAAGGAAAATCAGCTCATCCACAGACCTGCGAACAACTGCTCTGACGCATCTAGTTTTTTAGCCATCGGTTCATCCCGTGCTCACTTTCACAGCGGGGCATAGTTCATCCGACGGTTCGACCGACGCTCGTGTTTTTCCATCATCGGTTCATCTGACGCTACTCTGAAGCGTGGGTCCCGTCTGTCATAACGGTTCGAGGCGGCCTCTTCCTCACTCCAATCCTAACCGCCGCCGCGCCGCCGCACCGCCTCGCCTCCCGAACATCCGTGCACGCGCGCTGAGCCTCCAGCTCGCCCGCTCGCGGCCAGCCGCCTCCCGCGCCCGCCTCCGCGCGGATTTTTTTGTGCGCCCGTGCTAGGGGTTTCGCCGCCTCCGGTCAGATTCGCGCGCGCAGCTCTTCGACCTCTTCTAGGGGTGCGCAAGGACCTTATCCACCACCACAACCGCTCCTCATGCTCCATCTCGCGCTGTGGTGAGCTCTTCTCCATTTCCCTCTCCTGCGATCACTGTTCAAGTCAATTTGAGGGCGAATGTGAGTTGCTTTGTGGATTTACTCTATGATTATGAGTGAATTTTTCATCGTTGACATCTCTTTGCTCTTAGTCATAGAGTTCCTACTCAATTTTCAGTAGTTGTTGCTACTTATTCCATGGAATTGAGCACCTATGCTACTGTGTTGTGCTTGGATAGAGTTTATTTGAACCAGTGGCATATCTTTTTCACACAGACATCTTGTGCACCTAAGGACTACTTAGTTTTTCACCTTTTCTCTATCTCAGTGGCAATTTTCCTCCATTAGAAATTCATGTTTAGGCTCATATCACTCCTTTGCTTTGCTTAGGGACAACTTACCCTTAGATAGATATCATGTTTATTCTCATCTTGCCATTCTATAATCTTCTACCTTTTCTTTGACAGATGGCGAGCGGCAAGAGGAAGGGTAAGGCGGCCACCGAGCCGAAGAAGAAGAAGACCAGGCAGGAGAAGGAGTGGGAGCGTGTACTTCGTGCGCCGGACACTCAAGGACAGCCACAGCGAGGTATCCGGATCGGTGAGAGTGCACAGAGACAGGGGGAGCAGCCCCAGGCGGAGCAGTCGGCAGTAGCCATAGAGCGATTACGACGTTACGGCCCTAGTCGCCAGGCAGAGACTCCTCCCTCTGCCCACATTCTGGTCCTCGGACTCATGGTGGACACACTCAGCCGACACCGAGGTAGAGGAGAGTACTAGTTGAGGAGATGGTTGAGCTCGAGTAGCAGACACAGCCAGTATAGGGGCTAGATCTCCTAGTGGTCCGCGGGCAGAGGCTTTCGGCGTGTACATCCGCGATCTGTGGAACTTGCCCGGGCCGAAGATCAGGTGATTGAGGAGCGTGCCCGAGGACGAGTGGTTCCCTCGAGGCTGAGAGGACTGTGACCCCCGCTTCTGGACGATCCTCCAGGAGAGCTTCTACGTGTCCCTCGTCCGCCGGTTCAGTTGAGCAGATGCTCCAGTTCAAGACTCAGCGGCGGCGGGAGCCGATCCTACCGTTCTTCGCCTACCTTCCCGGCTTGGCAGCACTTGTCAGTGAGAGGTCTCGGTACGTTCCCGAGTGGGTCAGGGTGTTCTACGCGGCCCTCTATGTCGAGGCTGACCGACTTTCCATTCACTTCATGTTCATGGGTCAGCAGCAGAGGCTCACTCGAGAGGATCGCAGTGCTGGGGTGCGAGGGACGACTCAATTCACTACATGGCCTACCCTGATGTCGAGGCTCCTCGTCGTGCTCACTCACCAGTTCTACCTTCGGACGACAAGATCAGCTTCTTCAGCAACCGTTCCTCCCGGTACAGGGGACTCGGATCGCTTGACTCGTGAGGCGTACGTGGTACACTACGCGCTCCGGAGGTCCGTACTCTGATGGGGATGAACGGAGTCGATCGCGGCAGCGGTGGCTCGATGCATATTATGGCCAAGCGCCCGTTTGATATTGTGGATATCCTGATCAGCGAGGTCGAGGACACTATTATGGATGGTATGGGGATGACTCGACAGCAGTCGTTTGCTCACTGGATCAGTTGGATGCTGTCACGTCTCGAGACCCAGCGCTATGTTGGTATCTTGGAGCGATCCAAGTACCGGTTCACGACCACAGGCCTCGATGCCGGTGGCGGAGGTCCGAGGGGTTTGAGGCGGGCCGAGGAGATCGAACGTGCGGCGGCAGGCCGAGGCAGACAGAGACACACTGCTGAGCAGTCCGTTGCCTCGATGCAGCCGCAGATGATGAGGACTCCAGCGACAACGACGACTACGTGCCTACCCCTAAGCCTATGTTCTGAGTCCGATGTACACACACGAGGCGAGGGTGTTACGGCTTGCGAGCTGAGCGAGTCACCGATTCCTCCAATCACTCGCTCAGATACTCATGGACAGCTCACCTCACGATTCGATCTCGGCGGCTCGAGCCGAGCGAGACTCAAGTCCAGCAGGCAGATTGAGCCAGTTACAACAGAGACACTGATGAATTATCCTTGAGGGGATCCGACATCAGCAGGAGGCACAGAGGCAGCAACTGATCCAGCACTAGACGATGACTACTTAGATGTTCACCTTCATGTCTGGGTGCCTTGGTTAGCTCTTCCAGCGGTTAGGGTTGCAGCTCCCTCGCCTCCCCACTCGGCACTCAAGTCGGCGTGCCTCTACCGGTAGGTGGGTTCGTGAACATCCCTATAGCTTCTTTCCTAGTGTCACCACTTCTTCAGACGGGGATGTTCGCGGTACCTCAGACGACTACACCTTAGACAGTGGCAGCTACGACCTTTCTTGAGCAGCTCCGGTAGGGTCAATTCGACCAGATGACTACACCTTCGTCGACCCAGCTAGTTTCTCCGCTCACTACCGGGCCACTCATCTTTGAGACACCGGCACGAGCTACGCTACCCAGTCCACGGGCGTCTTCACCTCTTCCGTCCATGACCACTCCGCGGACTGAGGGTTTGGATCAGGGTGATCAGTACCTCCACACCGTCACCGAGCAGATCTCCATAGTGATCGCTGACGATCCAGCGGTTCAGGGTCCCGAGGCCACTCAGGCTACTACTTCAGGCATCGGGACGGGTCCCTCTCCACCTCCATCACAGATAACTCCAGCTTCTTCTTCTCCAGAGTGGTCCGGTATCGAGTCTGACTAGGAGGACACTTCTGCTTTTGTTATCGAGCCTTCGAAGGCTGTCTCTACCTCTCGCCACCGAGCCTCCACCTCCTCGAGGATTAGACCCTTTTTGGTGCTTGTTGCCAAAGGGGGAGATAGATAAGGGGAGTAGAGATAGGGGGAGTTAGGGGAGAGTGCTAGGAGTTCGAGTTTTTGTTGCCTCTCTCGCTTTTGTGGAGTTTCATGATGAGACATGTATTTGGATCTTGTGTATGTGTTGGTTTACATGTCTAATCATGTTTGTGGTGCTTGTTTAGCTTAATGCATGTGTTGTTGTTGTTTATATCTTGTTTCATGCATTAGTTGTAGAGTTTATATGATTTAATTTCAAATTCTTGTATATCTCTCCTCGTGTTGTCATCTATCACCAAAAAGGGGGAGATTGTAACCATCTAGGCCCTTTCGCACCTTTGGTAAGGGTGTGTTTCGGTGATAAATGACAACCATATACTTGTGACTAACCTTTGTTTTGTAGCGGATTATATCTTGGGTTATTGTCATAAGTAATCAATGAAAAGAGACCCCTCAATTTGGAATTATGGACTATTAAAGGACATATCTACAAGGCTAAGGACTTTGTTAGTTCCAAGTGTCACAAGGAGATGAAGGACACTTGGATTGCTAGTTTGTAGTGTTTGACCGTACTATTAAGAGGGGTTCATGCACTAGTAGCTTGACCATGCACCAAAAGCCATGAAAATATGCACACTCAATTTCCTTGGATGCTAAATAGCGCAATGTACTCCTGGAAGCAAAGTAGAAGCAAAAGAATTAATGGAAAACTCAAAGTGATTGAATTGGATGAGTTGAAATTCAAAGCATAGCGTCGGATGAACCGACGCCTGGTTTTCTAGATGCGCCGGATGAATTCAGCGGCCAGAGAATTCAAAAGTGACCGTCGGATGAACCGCGGTATAAGCTGATTCATTCGATGCCTTAGGGTTTGGTAACAGTACTGATTGAGCTTCAACTGCTTCAGCACTAGATGATCCGACAGTCAGGCCAGCGGTTCATCCGACACCTTCATTCCAATCATATAGAGACGCGCCAAGAATTCTTCTTCAGCACCGGATGAACCGACGCTTCAGCAGATACTCAGCGGTTCATCCGACGCCTCTGTTTAAACTACACAGTACCTTACCGAGTGGGTGCTCTTCAGCACTGGATAGACCGACGGTACGTCGGAACATAGCGTCGGTGCATTGACTTGATCACTTGTGTTCAACGGCTATATAGCGGCTTGTGAGTGACCGGATGATCCGACGCCTGTGCGGGGGGGGGGCGTCGGTTCATCCGACGGTACTACTTTTCAGGGAAACTTTTCCAACGGCTAGCCACCCTTGCTAGTCCTATATATATGACCCCCTGCGTCTCTTGAGCTGCCTTTGCCACACTGAAGATCTACAACAACCATGGAGAGAAGGAGATAGTGTTCTTCCTCATTTGGGATTCTCTTCCTCTTGTTTGAGGAGCTCTTTCTTAGTGATTAAGGGTTTCAAGGTGCATACATGGCTTAGCTGAGTGCTCAGGTCAAGTGAAGGTGTTTGGGCTTGTTACTCTTGGAGATTGACGGCTCCTAGACGGTCTTAGTGCTTTGGGGGTTCTTGGTGAGCTCTTGGAGATTGTGGGAGCGTTAAGAAAGCTTGGTGTACACGGTTCGAGACCCACCGTTCCGGAGATGGAGAAGGGGTAGTCTTAGTGAGAACTTGAGTCTTAGTGACTTGAGGGGGAGCAAAACTCTTAGTGAGTGCTCCAACGTGGATTAGAGGGAAGTGTCAACTTCCCGATACCACGGGAAAAAATCCGGTTTCTCTTGTGCCTCTCTTTCTACTTACTAGCATTTACTTTCAGCACTTACTTCCGCATTTAAGTTTCCTTACTCTAGTTCTTCTTAAGTTGCTTGTTTGCCTCTTATCTTGACTAGGGTGCTTCATATGTGTTAGTGTGATATTTGCTAAGGAAACTCTTATTAGTGTGCTTAGAAAGTAGGGAAAAACCTTTTTAGATGGGCAACACTAGTTGATAGGCTAAGGTTCCTTTCATGCATTAGAATTTGAAAAGAAGGTCCATATTCAACCCCCCTTCTACAGGCCATTGATCCTACAGTAGTTTGACTACAAACCACAGGGTACTTGCAGGACCTCATCTACAAGCTGAGCAAAGTTGGGCAGGCCATTGACCAGGATGATCTACCAGCCGTGAGCAGCGTCCTGGGTCCAACTACAGATGCCCAGTGGGTGCAGAACATCAATGCAGCTTTCTCCAAAGTTAGTCTTTCCTTATCCATCCTGAATTGCTTCCCTTTCACTACAGACAGTTTGCTTCACTCTCTTCTATATATATTTGTACGTGTTCTTCACCTGTTTCGATCTCTGTGTACAATAGTTCAGATCGAGCCCAGAGGAGAGAACGGTTGATATATAGCTTCAACGCCTCCTCGGCCTCATTGGTCACATCAGGTATACGTGCAGTCTTATGATCTCTAGGTCTGCTAGATATTGATATTTATCTGAACTTCTATTTTCTGATGAAATATACTTGAACATTTTATCTTCCAGTTATCCATACCTTTTCTGCCGGCATGAATCTGAAATATATAGTGTAAGATTTTATTGCTTCGTGCTTAGTTTAATTTACTTTTCCAAAGCACTGCTAATCTTATAGTTTTATTATTGCTTCGTGCTTAATTGGTTTTAGAAACCATACCACATATGAGGACATGTTTTTGTCATCTTACAATAATATCGTAATTTTTTGCTTCAGACAATCTAATGTAGGTTTAAATTTTGCCTGGTAAAGTTCCGGAGCTAATTAACAGCAGGTAGGTCTCCTCTCACAATGGCGAGCAATAGCGTAAGACTATTGCTTCGTGCTTTGTTTAATTTACTTTTCCAATACACTGCTAATTAATAATTTTATTGCTTCGTGCTTCGTTTTAGAAGACATACCACATACGAGGACATGCTTCTGTGATATTAAAATAATATGGTAACCTCATCATGCAGGGCTATGATTTTTCAATTCTTTAATTGTCTGTAGGGATCTGATCTCACCAATTCATGCCTAGACAGTGATCACTTCTGTTATTGTGCATTATTGATGCTTATGCATTACTTCTTTTTGAACATGTGCTTTTCTAAATAATTTCTGAAATCTCCAAAAAGTTATTAATCCATTACTTAGGTTGTCTATGGGTGTCTTAAAACTTGCATTCTACTCAATGCTTGATTTTTAGGCCCTATTTGTTTGGGCTTCCAGCCAGCTTCTTGCCACCGTAAGCCGAAAGCCCAAACAAACAACCAACTTTTGAGGCTAGCTTTCCGAAAGCCAAAAGCCCATAAAAGCCACAAATACATGGAAATCTTGAAAGCCCACGAAACCGAGCTTCTTGTTGCTTCTTCCTCCGAAATTACCCGCCTGCCATTGCTAAAGTAGTGAACCGTTCATTTTCTTTTCTCTCGGACTCCCTGCGACGGTGTGACCCATGCTCTACCGCCGACCCGTCAATCTATGCTGCCGCCCCCATCGATTTTCACCTCCTCCTCCCACCCCCACCGACTTTAATTTGCCGGCACGCCCCCTCTGTCCATCTCCTCCGCCGTCGTCGAGCGCCACCCTCCCCATGTCGGTCTCCCTCACCGGCCACCGTGGAGTTATGTGGCCATGGGGAAGCAGAGGACAGCTTGGGCACTGGGGAAGAGCGGGCACAGGAGAGAGCCCCGTCAATGGAGGCCGAGAAGGCGTCGGCGGAGGAGTGCAGGGGCGAGCTTGGCCGTGGGGGTCGGAGGTTGGAAGGGGAGGAGAGAGCTCAACCAGAAAGAAGGAAGATGACGGTGAGAAGCTGGGCAGCCAAAGACCTCTTACTTACCAAGATGTTGGCTTTCAGAAAGATTGACGAAAAACCCAAAAGCCCAAAAACCAAGCTTTCTGGAAAGCTTGGAGAGCTAAAGCTAGAATAAGCAGGGCTTTAGTACATCAGCTTATATGAGAGCCTGACATGTTACACAGTTCGATGTGTTTTTCATCATGCGACTCTTTGTAAAAATGACCAATCGACCTAGGTGAAATTGAAATTAACAATTCCTTGCTATTGCAATTAATAACAAATAAAACTAACTTATATCTTAAAATAATTTAGAAGTATTTTCTAAAAGTAGTTGAATCCTAAAATTTCTTAGTAATTCAATCTATTGAACTTTTTATATCTTGAACTTAGAGTAGTGATTTTATATATGTACTACAACACGTGTGTGCTGCACGTGCATCATTCCTAGTTTATTACTAAAAGAACGAATTGCTGCTAACCTCTTACAATCACTGAAAACTATTTAAAATCACGACCAAATCCTTGTCGGCTTAACTCTGCCGTATTGTAATATCTTATATGTGCAATAACTTGTGGTACCTGGTGCAATATGAAGCCATAAACCCGGCTACAGGGATGCACATGCCTCACTGCTGGTACAGGGGGTCACACATATATATAAACAGTGGTGAATCCCTTGCAGCTGCATGCTTATTTATGTTGTCATCCACAGACAAAGGACACGAAACCAAATTCGTCGAGCATTTCTGCACAAAAAATCAACAAAACTGAACAACACGCAAGATAGTGGGATTGGGTTGCATCTGGAAACGCAACTTCCATGGGAGCACAATGAGTTCCGGATGGTAGCTTCTATTTGGTAGATATGCAGAAGCTCAAATCCCAATTTGGAACATTATGTGTCCGTATGCTTTTAAAACTTTTTGAAAAACAAAGTCTAAAAATCATGAGATTTGTCATGATGCCATGATATTATAAGTGGTCGTTGCGGTAAAAATTTGGGAAGGTTTGAAATATTTTGTCATATACAATGTTTAGAAATCCAAGCATCTCAGAGGAAGGATTGTAGCATTTAGTAGGATTTAATAAGATTTGGAGTCATAGTGACGCTCGAATTATGATTTGACTATACAACTATTTTTATAGGCAATAGAGAACAAAGATTGGTTCATTTTAATTTTTGGTAATTTTTTGGAACCTCTTGACAATTTTAATGTATTAAGTACCATTATAGAATTTTGATTGATAGAAATTACATTTGATCTATAAGTGCATAAAATAATTGAATTATATTAGAAGAAACATTACGTACATATTACTGATTGAATTTGGCAAGATGTTGTTGAGTTAATTGATATTAATTTAATTTTATGTTATGAAAAATAAGGAGAAGAAGGAGAAATTTGAAAAAGGAAAAATAAAAAAT
This sequence comes from Cenchrus purpureus, assembly GCA_022644695.1. Classification (NCBI taxonomy): domain Eukaryota; kingdom Viridiplantae; phylum Streptophyta; class Magnoliopsida; order Poales; family Poaceae; genus Cenchrus; species Cenchrus purpureus. The sequence goes on along the minus strand of CP053460.1, from coordinate 132,602,699 downwards.
GCTTCCCGAGTGTTTAATTTTGGCACTCGGTGAACAAGCTAATTGCTGAGTGTTTTTTTACACTCAGCAAATATGTGCCATGTCATCAATACAACACACTCAAATGCTCCTCTCTCTCATTGTTCACTAAAATCCAACACATCCAAAATATAAAACGTGCGCTGCCCCGACCCTTTACCCTAGCGACGCCCTCCCAGTCCCGGCCTCCATTTCCTCCCACCTCCACCCCCTCCATTCCCTTCGTCTGCCACTGGCACCACCCCTCCCCTCAGTCTCTGGCCAGATCCGCCCACTCCCCTTCATCTTCGGTCAGATCCGCACCCTCTCAACCATCTCCGGTCGGTGCCGCCCCTCACCTCGTCTCTGGCGCCAACCCGTCCCCTCTGTCTCCGGTCTGCGCTACCCCTCCGTCCCCTCTGTCAGAGCCACACCCTCTCCTCCATCTCCCGCCGGCGCCTTCCCATCCTCTCCTCTTTTTCCACTACCGCTGATCCTTGGCCCTCTCAACCATCTCCCGTCGGAGGCCGGATCCAGCCCTGTCGTGGCCTGATCTACGACGACTGGAGCAAATGTGGTAGTCGATGCTGAGCTTTGTGGAGGACTGGTGGCGACCCTAGTGGAGTTAGCATGTGTGTGCTGCGTGTGACGGCGGCCTTGCCGAGGCGCGGCGGCCCCGGGACGACGCGGTGGCAGCATGTAGCGAACATGGCCCTATTTGCCATTTGTTCAAGTTGATTTTGGTGATTCATGCTAACACAAGTAATGGGACTAACCACATTGTCTAGCATGTCTTTGTAGACATTTTTAGGTCCCATGGATGTTACCACAAGTTAACATACCATGCCCAAGTTAACATGTCATACCACAAGTTAACATACCATGCACATGTTAAGTTACTCATGGCAAAATTGAGGACTTAGTATATATTTTGAGGCTATAAGTGATGGCATGTGAAGTATGTTAAGTTGAAGCAATGTCAAGTTGAAGACACAAAGGAAAAGAAGAAAAAGGGCACCGTCGGATGAACCGACGGTACATAAGAAGAAGCGTCGATGCAAGCGTCGGTGTAGTTGGTACACTGCGCAGAAGGCCAAAATGAATTGGCATCGTCGGATGATCCGACGGTCCAGTTTCTAGTTGCGTCGGACGAATTGCAGAGATGAAGCCACGAAGACAGAAGTGTTGGATGAACCGACGGTCCATTGGAGGGAACCGTCGGTCTATCCGGTGACCCAGTTTGAATAAGACAGAGACGCGCCAAGACTGGAGCAAGAGCCGGATGAACCGACGGTGGAGCAGCGGTTCATCCGATGGTCTCGTGGGAGCTAACAGTAAGGTTTTGTGAGAGCCATGTGTGGTTCGAGGACCGGTGGATGGTCGCTTCATGGTGTGATGAGTGATTGACAACGTGGTGTGGACTGATTCTTGGCTAAGTACTGAAGGTGCAGGTTGCGGCTTGACTGGTGTTGGTGCGGTGAAGAACAAGCGAAGGTCGCGTTGCGGTGAGGCCTCGGTGTGGAGAAGACAAGTAGGCTTGATTCGAGGGACCCGGTGGCCAGCGGGGTCAAGTGCGGGCCGCATGGTGGCAAGAACAGCAAGATGAAGTCGTGGACGGTTTCTTGGTTGAGCCTCAAAACCAAGGTCGAGCCGGGACTACGTGCGAGGCGAGTCATGAGTGGTGATTGGCGGAGGCTACACCGAGTTCGCGGGGTTTCCGGTGGTTCACCAGAAAACCACTGGGTTCCTTGGTTGATCCACAAAGCCAAGACCAAGACCAAGACCGAGGTGCAAGAAAGATCGACCGGTCTGACCGGTGGGTCTGACCGGTGAGGAGCACCGGTCTGACCGGCAGCGGCGACGCAGCCCCGAGACTTCGCCGAGGACACGCTGGCCGGGATCGCAAGGCTTGCGTCGAGGCTAATCAAGTTTGCGGTCGCTAGGCATCCGTCCGATGGTTCGACGATGAAGATTCCCAAAGTGCCCCTCGGGGGCGTGTATCCTAGTATGAGGCCTTAGGGGTAGTTTCATCTTTCGGTTGCCTCCATATAACCCAAGTGGTGAGAGGATGGCAGCCATCTCTTGGAACCCTAGCTCATTTTGTTTTGCTATTTTCCCCTTCCATTTTCCTTTGGAATTTCTAGGACTAGCTTGAGAGCTTCATGGTGAGATCTTGTGAGAGGGAAGGATGATCGGGTGGCAAGCTAGACCTTATATGAACCTCTTTGGTATGTATAGATGATTCGGCATGGTTCCTCAAGGCTTGGATGTGTCTTTCCCGTTTCTCCTTTTTGGTGATTTTCGGAGCCCTTTTCTTGGCAATTTTCTTGTGGTGGATTCGAGGCCTTTCTCTTTGGGATTTGGTGGGGGGTGTATGCTTGAACCCTTCGTGGTTCTTTTCCCTTTGATTCCCCTCCCAAATCCATGAGCAAAGGGGCTCAATTTTGGGGTTTTCTTGGCTCTAGGGTTAGAGGAGTTCTTGGTAGGATTTCTTCGATTCCTCTCATTTTAGCAAGTTTTGGTGGACCAAATCTTGGCTATGGAGTGCCCATGAGGTGGTCCTACTATCCCCAAAGTCTTGTGCAAAACCGTGGAGCGATTCGGGAGATCGGGAGTTGGATTTGAGGGAGTTGACCCGTGGGCGCTATTCATCCCGAGCTGCCCAGCCTGACCGGTTTGACTGGTGCTGCTCACCGGTCTGACCGATGCAGAGGCTTTGTGGGATTTGCCTCGGGTGAACTGCCTTGTTCGTGTGGTTTTGCCTCGTGGTGCTGCTGGTCAGTTCTTGGCTTGTTTGGAGTTGTTTTGCTAGGCTTTGTGAAGGGTTCTTCCTTCTTGCAGGTTGTGTTTTGAGGTGGTTTTTGTTCCGGAGGCCTAGAGGAGTCACGAGGCTTCGAACGTTTGTCGCGGCTACTATTGCCACCGGCCTGACGGCGCTCCGATCGACCGGTGTCACCGGTCTCGACCGGCAGCCATCGGTTTGACCGGTGTAGCCTGACGACAAGCCGTGCAAGTTTCACGGCGTTGGTGTGTTTTATTTGGAAGGTCGTGTGTGTTGGTTCCTAGGACGGTGGCACTTCGGTGGCTACGTGGTCTTGACCAACTTGGGTAGTTGAGTCGGGAGGCGTGCTTGGTTGCCGTGTTCGTCTTGTTGGAGTCTCAATCTCCTTCGAGAAGTATTTTTATCGGCTCCCATTCACTCCCCCCCTCTAGTCGCTAGTTTCGGTCCTTCAATTGGTATCAGAGCCAGTTGGGGTGTTTCGAGACTCTAACCGATCTAAGATCCAAAGATGGCGTACCAGAACGGGATCGGGTCCTCCGCGAGATGGGAAGAACTACCGATGTGGCGAGGCGGATGGCTGCGTTTCTCCGTGGAAAGGGTCAGATCCATTGGGACGTTATGGTGAACACAACTTATGTTCATCCGATTAACTTCCTTGCTCCAGGATCGAGGGATATGTTCGACGCCAACAACAAGGCGGTCGACTACTTGTTTCGTGCTACTGTCATCGAATTCGATCGTTCAGAGAGGACTTAGCTTGTAGGATTTGGGAGCGGTTGAAGGATGCTCATGTTGGGAATGCTCGAGTTCAGCTCGGATGTACGCGACTTCAGGAGAGAGTACGAGAACTTCACTCATCTCCCAGAGTCCGTCGATGCCCTTTTCTAGCGGTTTACGGTCGTGGTGAACAACATGAGAGCCAATGTGGCCGTGCTCCCATACGATGATCATGATAGAGCCGTGAAGCTCTTGCACTCGTTGGATCGCACCGTATGGGATGGGAAGGTCGAGGCTATTCTTGAGTCCGAGAAGTATGACACCTTGACCGTGAATGAGCTGTTCTCGAAGCTCAAGTCGGCTGAGTTGGACCGTGGTATGACAGCCAAGATCGAGTGCCCGACTGATTCTCATAGTCTTGCTCTCGTCGGTGGCAAAGGGGCTAAGTCTAACGCTAACGCATCCTCCAGGATGTACTCTCTGTCTTCTTTGATGTCTTTGCCAGATGAGGAGTTCGACGTGCTTGGAGAGGACGCAGTGGCGTCGACCAAGCGGTTCGAGAGGTTGCACGAGAACCGGGTGAACACAAGGAGGAATCCACGGACATGCTTTCAGTGCGGCAAGCCAGGACACTTCGTCGCCAACTGTCTGGAGAAGACGGAGAACAAGGACGGCTACAAGCACCGGTCGAGCAAGGACGGCAAGTACCGATCGAGGCGCGATCACAAGCATAAGAACAAGCACAAGGAGGAGCGACGGTCGAGGAAGAAGGACTGCCGCAGCAGGAAGGCCCGAGCGATGGTCGGAGCGAGCGACGTCGACTCCAGCTCTGCCTACTCTTCCTCTTGCTCGAGCAGCAGTGAAGATGAAGGTGATCGACACAAGAATAAGAAGTCATCTAAGAACTTGAGTGGGCTGAGCTGCTACGTGAGAGATGGCTTCTGCGGCATGGCTCGTAGCCCCGGCAGCAAGAAGAGTCACCAGAGCGACTCGGACTCCGACTCCGAGGATGAGGTACGTGACGAGCTTCCCTTCTTGCGTGAGGAGAACGAGCGTCTTGGCAAGTTGCTAGATAACCATGATGACATGCTTAGAGAGGCCAAGAAGATGAGGAAAGAGCTTAGGGCCTCACTAGAAGATGCTAGGAACCGAGTAGCTGAGCTAGAAACCCAGAACCTAGATGCTAAGCTTGAGATTGATTCTCTTAAGGCTTCTCCTATGGTTTCTGATGATGTTGATTGTGTTGATTGCTCTGTGTACCTAGTTGATCTTACTAGTCTCAAGGATAAGCATGCTTCTACTTGTGATGAACTAGATGTGCTTAGGGTTGAAGTGGTTGAGCTTAAGTCTAGACCTGCTTTGCTAGGTGCTTGCACTTCTTGCCCTGTTTTGCATGGAAAGATTGATGAGATGCATGCTTACACTGTTTCGCTTGAGGCTAAGCTGAAAGAACCTATTCCCACTTCTTGCTCTACTTGTGAATTGCATGCGGTTATGAATTTGGAGCTTGCACATTATGTGGATCGCTTGCGGGATGAGAATGATGAGCTGAGGAAGTGTATGAGTTGGTTGTCGGGTCAGGAGCCTCAGCTTGGTATCATGATAGCGGCTTTCAAATGCTATGATGGTCAGGCACTTGGGGCTGACAAGCTTGGAGAGAACAGTGGTGAGGGAGTTGAGACAGTTGGAGAGATCCCTATCCCACCACCGAACAGACACAAGAACAAGTTTGAGCCCAAGCCTAACCATCTCAGAAACAAACTTGACACTACTCGAGATCCACTCATATTCCCTCACCCAACAAATGATTTCCAAAAACCGGTGAAGTTTGTGAGCCCAAAGGGTGGTAAGGAAGGAGATAAGAAGGGTGAGAAGCCGAGTGAGTAGCCCCAACCCAAGCCTAAGCCTAAGCCACAGCCCATGAAGTTCCATTGTGGGTATTGTGGTAGAGATGGTCACAAGGATGAGTTTTGCTTCAAGAGGAAGCGTGAGGAGAGAATGGCTAAGGAGTGGGCTAACAAGGACAGGTACCACCTCTAATGGTGTACCGAGCCTCGCGAGATGCCCAGGGCCAAGGCGATTGTGAGGACAGTTCCGGCTTGGGGACGTCGGAAGGTGGCAGGTGGTGCTGGCGGCGAGCATCACCGGGGCACGTGTACTCACGACCGGTCGGCCGTCTGATGCAGACGAAGCGGTTTGGTTTCCGTGCTCGTGCGGATGCTCGGTTCGGTTCTGTTGGTCGTGGTTCTGGTGGTTGGCACGGAGAGTTTGCGGTGGTTGGTTAGTTTGAGCGTTCTCCACCTTGTGCTCAATATGAGGAGGGAGAAGTCGTAGCTTTGAGATGGAGAGGAGGAACGGTCCACGGTCTTCCTTTCGTGGTTTTCATTCTCCTCCAGCGAGGCAGGGGTGGTTCCCTAGTGGTGGTACTCGTGGTGGTAGCTTTGGTAGGCGTGATGCTTTGGATTGTGCTAACCCCACTTTGGAGCAAATGGCTCGGCACTGGTTTTACTCTTTTGGTACTAACCCTGTCTTTGAGTCGTTTGTTCACTCACGTGCTCGTTTTTGAGTTTCAGGTGGGAGACTTGAGGAACGTTTGGTTGATTGACTCCGGTTGCTCGAGGCATATGACCGGAGACAAGGGGTGGTTCTCAAGTCTCGTCCCGGTGGTGTCCAGGACATACATCACCTTTGGGGACAATGGGCGAGGGTGTGTGCTTTCAGAAGGTGAGATTAAGGTAAGTGACAAGGTCACTCTCAGGCGTGTTGCTCTTGTTAAATCGCTGGGGTTCAATTTGCTTGCCGTGTTCCAGTTGTTGGATGAGGGCTTTGAGGTGTTATTTCGGCCTGGTGGTTCTCGGATTTTAGATTCTCGAGGGGACCTAGTTTGCATGGTCGTTCCCGAGGGTCAAGTGTTCCGAGCGGATTTCTCTTAGTCTTCTGGTGTGGAGCGTTGCTTTTTGGCTGGTTCTTCGAGTGAGTTGTGGAAGTGGCATAGGAAGTTGGGTCACTTGAGCTTTGACTTTTTGTCTCACTTGAGTAAACTCAATTTGGTTCGAGGATTGGCACGGTTGAGGTTTGAGAAAGAATTGGTTTGTGCGCCGTGTAGGCATGCCAAGATGGTAGCCTCTTCTCACCCACCTCTCACCGATGTGATGACTGAGCATCCATGCGAGCTGCTCCATATGGACCTTGTTGGCCCAGCTCGTGTGCAATCTGCGGGTGGGAAGTGGTACGTCCTAGTTGTGGTGGACGACTACTCTCGGTATGCGTGGGTTTTCTTCTTGGAGGAGACGGGGGAGACGTTTGATTTTGTTTGAGATCTTGTCTTGAGGTTGAAGAATGAGAGGCACGGAGATGCCATACGAGTGATCCGCAGTGACAATGGCTCAGAATTCAAAAACTCTCGTTTCGAAACCTTTTGCCATGACTTGGGTCTTGAACACCGCGAGTCCGTGACGCCTCGTAATGGCGTGGTGGAAAGGAAAAACAGAACCTTGTGGTGAGATGGTTTCGGACAATGCTCGATGAGCATAGGACTCGAGAAGGTTCAATGAGGCGGTCAATACCGCGTGTTATGTGTCGAACAGGATCTACCTCAGGGTTGACAAGAAGAAAACATGCTATGAGTTGATGCACGGTCGCACACCCAAGGTGAGTCACTTCCATGTCTTTGGTTGTAAATGCTTCATTCTGAAGAAAGGGAAGAAGTTGGACAAGTTCGAGGCTAGGTCTGTCGATGGTATTTTCTTTGGTTACGCATCTCATTCTAGAGCATTTCGGGTGCGCAATCTTGAAACTAACCAAATCTTGGAGACTTTTCTTTTCCTTTTCTCTTTGGTTACCAAAATGTGTGTGTTGTCAATGCACTCATCAAGGGGGAGATTGAGAGCTATGTGTGGTTCGAGGACCGTGGATGGTCGCCTCGGTGTGATGAGTGATTGACAACGTGGTGGACTGATTCTTGGCTAGTGCAGTGTGCGGCTTGACCGGGTGTTGGTGCAGGTGAAGAACAAGCGCAAAAGGTCGTTGCGGTGAGGCCTCCAGGTGTGGAGACGACAAGTAGGCTTGGTTCGAGGGACCCGGTGGCCAGCGGGGTCCGCAGGGCCGCATGGTGGCAAGAACAGCAAGATGAAGTCGTGGATGGTTTCTTGGTTCAGCCTCAAAACCAAGGTCGAGCCGGGACTACGTGGGAGGCGAGTCATGAGTGGTGATTGGCGGAGGCTACACCGAGTTCGGGGTTTCGGTGGTTCACGAAAACCACTAGGTTCCTTGGTTGATCCACAAATCCAAGACCAAGACCAAGACGGAGGTAAGAAGATCGTAGACGGCCGACGGTGGATGGCGACCGGTGAGGAGCACCGGCCGACCGTGCGACGGGACACAGTCCGGAGACTTGAGCGGAGGACACGCGTCGGGATCGCAAGGCTTGCGTCGAGGCTAAGTAAGTTTGCGGTCGCTGGGCATCCGTCCGATGGTTCGACGTTGAAGATTCCCAAAGTGCCCCTCGGGGGCGTGTATCCTAGTATTAGGCCTTAGGGGTAGTTTCGTCTTTCGGTTGCCTCCATATAACCCAAGTGGTGAGAGGATGGCAGCCATCTCTTGGAACCCTAGCTCATTTTGTTTTGCTATTTTCCCCTTCCATTTTCCTTTGGAATTTCTAGGACTAGCTTGAGAGCTTCATGGTGAGATCTTATGAGAGGGAAGGATGATCGGGCAGCAAGCTAGACCTTATATGAACCTCTTTGGTATGTATAGATGATTCGGCGTGGTTCCTCAAGGCTTGGATGTGTCTTTCCCGTTTCTCCTTTTTGATGATTTTCGGAGCCTTTTCTTAGCGATTTTCTTGTGGTGGATTCGAGGCCTTTCTCTTTGGGATTTGGTGGGGGATGTATGCTTCAACCCTTCATGGTTCTTTTCCCTTTGATTCCCCTCCCAAATCCGTGAGCAAAGGGGCTCGATTTTGGGGTTTTCTTGGCTCTAGGGTTAGAGGAGTTCTTGGTGGGATTTCTTCGATTCCTCTCGTTTTAGTAAGTTTTGGTGGACCAAATCTTGGCTATGGAGTGCCCATGAGGTGTTCCTACTATCCCCAAAGTCTTGTGCAAAACCGTGGAGTGATTCAGGAGATCGGGAGTTGGATTTAGGGGAGTTGACCCGCGGGCGCTGTTCATCCCGAGCCGCCACCGACCGTCCGACCGGTGCAGAGGCTTTGCGGGATTTGCCTCGGGTGAACTGCCTTGTTCGTGTGGTTTTGCCCTGTGGTGCTGCTGGTCAGTTCTTGGCTTGTTTGGAGTTGTTTTGCTAGGCTTTGTGAAGGGTTCTTCCTTCTTGCAGGTTGTGTTTTGGAGGTGGTTTTTGTTCCAGGACCTAGAGGAGTCACCGAGGCTTCTGAACGCGTTGTCATCTTGCTTGTTGCCACCGACCGGGCGCCGTCCACCGGTCGAGTGTCACCGGTCGACCGGCGCAGGCCATCGGTTTGACCGGTGTACGGCGACAAGCCGCAAGTTTCTATGCGGCGTTGGTGTGTCTCATTTCGGATGGCTGTGTGTTGGTTCCTAGGACCAGTAGCACTTCAGTGGCTACGTGGTCTTGATCAACTTGGGTAGTTGAGTCGGAGACGTGCTTGGTTGCCGTGTTCATCTTGTTGGAGTCTCAATCTCCTTCGAGAAGAATTTTTATCGGCTCCCATTCACTCCCCCCCTCTCTGGTCGCCAGTTTCGGTCCTTCATTTTGGCGAGGAGTCCTTCAGCACCGGATGAACCGACGGTGCATCGGTGCATAGCATCGGATCTATTATGTCAACGGTCATGTGCGGTGGAGGGCAACGGCTAGTAGCACCGGATGAACCGACGCCCGAAAAAGCATAGCGTTGGATCATCCGACGGTACTACTTTCAGCAGCTTTTAGCCAACGGCTAGTTTGATGCACATTCTTGAGTGAATCAAGGTGTACAAGGTCCGCCGGAAGCCTTGGGCCCTAAGTGGCTCACCGGCAATCGTCTTCGACCCTCCGGCTTGGTGTGGAGTGGCGAGGACACTTTGTGCGGGGGACGTGGAGGCCCCCTTCCTCAGTGGAGATGCTCCTCAGTGGAGGCGGCATCAAGGTGACCAAGGGAGCTTGGCGAGTGCCTAAGTAGTGAGCCTTTGTGGCGAGTCAAGTGGTGCTCTTGGGAGGGACTTGGTGACCGGTAAGAAATACTCTTGTGTGAGTGCTTCAACAACGTGGACTAGAGGTGGCTTAGTGCCTACCGATACCACGGGACAAATCGCGTGTCAAGAGTTTGCTTCCTCTCATCCCTCTTTACGTTTCCGCATTACTCTCTTGCAATCCTTGTTTGCCTTTACTTTCCTAGAGTAGTATCATGCTAGGATTGGCTATAGGTTGCAAAACTTGTTTTGGGATGAGGGTTTCACACTAGATCAACCTTAGATTGCACATCTAGATAGAATTGATCTAGTTTACTTTATGCTAAGTAGAGGAAGCCATAGGATAAATTTTTAAGTTGCCTAATTCACCCCCTCCCCCTCTTAGGCTACGAGCATCCGATTCCTTACAAGTGGTATCAGAGCAGGGACTCACTTCCTTCACAAGGAAACGCCAATTCAATTGGTAAATTGTGAAAATCGGCTCATTGGAACGGTTAGGCTTCACCGCCTAGTGAGTTTCTCTATAGAGGTATGAAAGGGGTGGATACCTTAGGTTTGGCTCCACACTTCGATGGCACGGGCTATCCTCGGTGGAAGGTTCTCATGAAGGCCTATCTCCAAGCAAAGGACCTTGATGTTTGGAGAGTCACGGATGAGGGCGTGAAAAATGGTACTAATAAGGAAAAGCAATTTGATGTCATTGCTAAGAGTATCATTTTGTCCTCACTAGATGTAGGTGTTTTCAATATAGTTTTTACTTGTGATAATGCTTATGAGCTATGGAAAACCATCAAGGAGCAAAATGAGGGTTCAAAAGAAGTAGCTAATGAACGCTACAGTTGCCTTCTTGAGGAATTCAATAGTTTTAAGCAACTTGAAAATGAAAATGCCGAATCTATGTACTCACGCCTAAATGTGCTTGTCAATGAGATTAATGCTTTAGGTGTGAAGAACATCACGGACTTGAACATCAACCGCAAGATCCTACAAAGTCTCTGGAAGCCCGATTATGACTTGGTGAAAGTAATTATGTATGAGAAGAAGCTCGAAGAATTGAAGCCATCTCATATCTTGAGCAAGATCATGGCACATGAGCTTCAAATCATGCCCAAGTCCAAAAGGCGCCCCAAGAAAAGCCCCAAGAACCATCTTCTCCAACCGCAAGCCATGCCCTCTCAAGCCAACAAGAGAAGGTGATGAGTAGGATGGCTACTCATGGAACCTCAAGCGAAGATAATGGTGATGATGGTGACGATGAAGACTCCTCAAGTGATGAAGAGGTCGAATCCATGGTGGCCATGTACGTGAAGAAGGTCTTCAAGTATGTGAAGAAAATTAACATGTATGGCTACAACGTCCACTTGAGAGAAGGGCGTCATCATCAACACATCAAGTTTACTAAGATCGAGCACAAGCCCAAGAATAGGTGGTCAAGGAGAGGAGACCAAAGCAAGAAGCAATTGTCGCCGTTCGCGAGTGGATAAGTGGTGGAGAATCATGTTCTTGTAGCTCAAGTGATGAATCAAGAAAGAACTTCACCACCCGCTTCATGCAAGGTCCTTCATCATCACCACACATGTGCCTTATGGCCCAAGGTATGGAGAGCAATGTAAGTGATCCTGAATCCGACACCACCTCCCTTGATGATCTTGTTGAGCTAGTTCATGAGCAAAAAGGAATGCTTAAGAAACAAGCTAATGAAATTAAAGAACTCAATGCTCTCAATGATCTTAGTGCAACCCTTGCTACAAATTATGAACATTTGTTGTGCAAATTCCAATTGCTTAGCAAGGAGTGTGATGAGCTAAAATCTAAACTTGAGAGCAATGAGACAAAAACAAGTGATTCCTTTGAGCTTGATGAATCATCTATCCCTTGTGCAATTCCTATCTCCAAGGTAGATGCTTCAACTTCTTGCATTGATTTAATTAATGAATCTTGCTCACCATCTTGCAATGATAAGGTTGTTGTAGAAACATGTGGTTGTCTCATAGCCAAGAAAAATGATGAGCTGAAGCAAGAAGTGAAATGGCTCCGAGAGAGGTTGGCAAGCTTGATGGGCAAGGGCAAGAACAATGAGGAACAAGTGGACATCTCTCAAGACATAAGAGCAAAGTCCAACCTTCTCAAGATAACCGTGATCCCATGGTGAAGAAGCTTGAGAAGGGTGCAACCGTGACTTGCTACAAGTGTCATGAAGAAGGGCACACGTTCTACAAATGCCCTCAATTTGTTAAGAAGATGGACAAGGACGAGAAGAAAAAGATGAACCCCACCATCAAGATCTCCCTCATCTACACTAAGTCCAACCGCAAGAACAAGACCAAGAGCAACACCTACGTCATCAAGAAGAAGACCAATGGCAAGGTGGTTGCACACAAGGTTGGGAAGATGAAGACGGAGCGGGGTTGGAACCAACCCATTTGGGTGCCCAAGGAAGTCATCACCAACATGAAGGGGCCTCAAATGGTTTGGATTCCAAATGCCACTTGAAGGCCATGAGAGCGGGGACTTGGGAGGCTTGGCACAAATAAGATGAGAAGATTCAAGCCTAGAAGCCAAGCTTGCAAGTTGGACATGTGTTGTCCAAGTTCCCCGGATGAGGTAATGGAAACTAAAACCCATCTCATGTATCTTTGTAACTCCATTGCCTTGTCTAGGTTTGCATTTGTTGCTATGCCTACTTGTTTACATATGGTAGGTTGCTTGTGTCATGTGCTAACCCATGAGCAACCTACATGGTTTGAGTAGTGTGTAGGAAAGTTACACTTGTTCTTTCATGGTGCATGTTTTCATATATATCTATTTGCATCATGAGTAAGCTATAGGGTTAGCTTCCCTTTTGTTGTCACAAATAATGTGCATACATTTGGTTGGTGACTTAAACACTAAATGCACACATTTAGGGGGAGCTCATCCTATGGTTTGGTTATGGGACTAATATTGTTTCAAGCTTATTTTGTGTAGTCCCTTGGTGACGCGTTCCGGTGCGGTGCTTCATTCTAAGAGAATGCTATTTCACTCTCAATGTGATCTAACAACTCTAAAAGAGTGAACATAGCAATATGAGCTTCATGCTATTGAGTCATGTCCTTGCGAGCTTATGTCTCTATATAAGTTCAAAGGCAATGCACTCATACATTCCTAATCCTTGTGGTACCCCTAGTGTCTTCTTTGCGAGCTTCTTTCAAGTGGTGTCACCTAGTGATATCATTTCCAAGTGGCTCATCTCAATGTGGTGCCAACAAGGTAGAGAGGGACCAAATCCCCCGGAGGTATGCAATGATCAAAAGTCTACAAGTGATATCTACAAGTGGTAATGTAAGAAGAACCCATTTATCTTATCTCTTGTCCTTTAAGCTACCTCCTTGCATGATATGCTCTAAGCTTCCTTACCTTACAAGTGTTTGTAGTTGTGCACTTGATTTTCACACTATCATATTGTGCACACTTAGGGGGGAGTTTAGTTTGTATCATGCTAACTCTCATGAGCTTGTGATCCACCTTAGTTATTCGCACATGTGGTATCTTCATTGATATCAGACTTATGGATCATGGTTTATGCAGCTTTCTCCCTTGTATTTAATATTTCTATTTGAGCTATTTTTGTTAGGACTTGCTAGTTTTCCTTGGAGACCTTTTGTTTTGGGACCTTTTTGGAGATTTTATTCCAAAGGGGGAGAATGTGGGACCAAAGCAAGCTTGTGTTTCCAAAGTGGGAAGAGGCAAGCTACGTGTGAACATAAGAAGAGAAGATCAAAAAGGAGGAAGTTTGACCTAGGGGGAGTTTGGATGATGGTAAGCATCCAAGCAAGTGTAAGTGGTTCTAATTTTGTCAATTTTTGCAAATTTATGCTTGTTTTGCTTGTGTTGTCATAAATCACCAAAAAGGGGGAGATTGTAGCGAACATGGCCCCATTTGCCATTTGTTCGAGTTGATTTTAGTGATTCATGCTAACACAAGTAATGGGACTAACCACATTGTCTAGCATATCTTTGTAGACATTTTTAGGTCCCATAGATGTTACCACAAGTTAACATACCATGCCCAAGTTAACATGTCATACCACAAGTTAACATACCATGCACATGTTAAGTTACTCATAGCAAAAATAAGTGATGGCATGTTAAGTATGTTAAGTTGAAGCAATGTCAAGTTGAAGACGCAAAGGAAAAGAAGAAAAAGGGCACCGTCGGATGAACCGACGGTACATAAGAAGAAGCGTCGGTGCAAGTGTCGGTGTAGTTGGTACACTACGCAGAAGGCCAAAATGAATTACGTCGGACGAATTGCAGAGATGAAGCCGCGAAAACAGAAGCGTCGGATGAACCGACGGTCCATTGGAGGGAACCGTCGGTCTATCCGGTGATCCAGTTTGAACAAGACAGAGACACGTCAAGACTGGAGCAGTAGCACCGGATGAACCGACGGTGGAGCAGCGGTTCATCCGATGGTCTCGTGGGAGCTAACTGTAAGGTTTTGGCGAGGAGTCCTTCAGCACCGGATGAACCGACGGTGCGTCGGTGCATAGCATCGGATCAATTATGTCAACGATCATGTGCGGTGGAGGGCAACGGCTAGTAGCACCGGATGAACCGACGCCCGGAAAAGCATAGCGTCGGATCATCCGACGGTACTACTTTTAGCAGCTTTTAGCCAACGGCTAGTTTGATGTCTTGGGCTATTTATACCCACTCCACTCGCCCATTTGAAGGTGCTGGATTGTGTGGAAGTGCAGAGGAGTGCAAGACACCTAGAAGACCATATTCAATCCATCCAAGTGCTAAATTGCTCATCCATAGACTTGCATATGCTTTGTGTATGTGCTTAGTGCTAGGCTTAGCTTAGAGCTGAGTGAGTGCAAGGTTGTACCAATCTTGTGAGGTCATTCTTGAGTGAATCAAGGTGTACAAGGTCCACCGGAAGCCTTGGGGCCTAAGTGGTTCACAGGCAATCGTCTTCGACCCTCCGGTTTGGTGTGGAGTGGCGAGGACACTTTGTGCGGGGGACATGGAGACCCTCTTCCTCAGTGGAGAAGCTCCTTAGTGGAGGCGGCATCAAGGTGACCAAGGGAGCTTGGCGAGTGCCTAAGTGGCGAGCCTTTGTGGCGAGTCAAGTAGTGCTCTTGGGAGAGAATTGGTGACCAGTAAGCAATACTCTTGTGTGAGTGCTTCAACAACGTGGACTAGGGGTGGCTTGGTGCCTACCGATACCACGGGATAAAACGCGTGTCAAGAGTTTGCTTCCTCTCATCCCTCTTTACGTTTCCGTATTACTCTCTTGCAATCCTTTTTTGCTTTTACTTTCCTAGACTAGAGTAGTATCATGTTAGGATTGGCTATAGGTTACAAAACTTGTTTTGGGATGAGGGTTTCACACTAGATCAACCTTAGATTGCACATCTAGATAGAATTGATCTAGTTTACTTTATGCTAAGTAGTGGAAGCCATATGATAAGTTTTTAAATTGCTTAATTCACCCCCTCCCCTTTTAAGCTACGAGCATCCGATTTCTTACACGACGCAAGAGCACTAATGATGTGCTGGCAGCGGCGGTGGACGTCGTGATGGCGGCAGCATGGTGACTGCACCCGTGCATGTTTTTTTATTTGGTTGAAAAATGTTTACCGAGTGTCACTACTAGCACTCCCCGAGTGCTCAATGAAAAACACGGCAAGGACCTCTGTGACCATCGTACTCACATGACGTTGATGGTTGTGCAATTATGGCATCTGATGGCTTTCAGAAACCTGAACGCATGATGTACAATCACTGGTTCCCTGCTCAGTATTACAAGGTTGTTGCCTCATTTGTATAGAGAAAAGAACTTCCGTAAATAATTGGATGCTCGTGGTCACCAAAATTCGATCATGTGGGCATTCCATGCATAAGCATAGCAATCGGTATCTACTGCGACGAGAACCGTTGGATTAGCATTACCCACAGCCATGCTGTATCTCATCACACCTTACTGCTGCAGGACATGCTGTTCCAGAAGTAGATACAGACAATGAGAGCAATGAATTGAGCATGCATGTCCTCAGGGCCCCAGTCTGTCTCCTCAGGGCCCCAGTCTGTCGTGGCACACGGTCTATGTTAGGGTGGCGCAGCGGAATCCGGCCCGATCCGCTATACTCACGAGCCGGCGCCCCATCAGGCCTTAGATCCACCGGAGCCTACAACAACACGCCCTGAGCCTAACTCAACCCAAAAGACTAGCCTGATGGGTGAGGACTGTCCCCACCTTTATGTTGTGCTCCCCCACCATCAATTTCTGATGTGAGACTACCCAACAATCTCCCCCGTCACACATTGGGCCCAACTCTTCCATCACAACCATCCGTGTGATCTCCCGAAGACGTTATCTAGACCCCGAGTCCAACTCTCTAGTCACAACCGTGTGACCCTCCGGAGACATTCACGGGCTCCGCAGTCACCATGTGACCTAGAGATGTTTTCCCAGGTTTTTCCGACCTTCGGCTCTGATACCACTTGTTAGAGCGGCGCAGCGGAATCCGGCCCGGCCCGCTATACCCACGAGCCGGCGCCCCATCAGGCCTTAGGTCCACCGGAGCCCACAATAACAGGCTCCGAGCCTAACTCAACCCAAAAGATTAGCCTGATGGGTGAGGACTGCCCCCACCTTTATGTTGTGCTCCCCCACCATTAATTTCTGACGTGGGACTAAACCCAACAGTCTATGCACTCCCCGTCATCAGCCATAGCAATAACACCCTTAACAACAAGTGGCCACAAAATTTTATACAGAAACTACAGACTCATATGAATTAATTTTGACAAGAGGAACTATTTGCTTTACTGATAAGGATAATCTCACTAGTACTGCTTTTGTGAGGTGTCGGTTTTTATTATTTGCTGCGTTCAGGAAATAGGAGATTACAACGGATGAATGGAGGCGTCAGCAAGGGGAACAGGATGATCCGAGAACACCAAGTTTATTGCGTGCAGTTCTGCGTTGTCCATGTAGGATAATTTTTTTTTTACAAGTGTAATGGTAAACTGTGCTATAGTTTTGTTACGATTACATATCTCCTCCAAATGGATTTGTTTTTGCTGAAAACCAGTCTTGAAATTTTTGGCTGATCATGCGTTGATGAATGCTCGCTATGATCCAAATTTGGAACGAACATATATGGGCCTGAGACTGAGATGCATCAGGATGCTAGCTGCAGCTGGTGTCCAAGTATGAGATGAGAGGCAAATCGAAGATGATGTAACACCGTCTGCAGAGTGCTTACTGACACACGTTCCTGAAAATGGATTAATGTGTGTTTTCGCACAATAGACTCAATCGTGGAGGAGCTGTGTGTAAATAGAACTAGGGGAATCTCACCCGCACGTTGCCGCGGGAATTAAGAAAAATGCAATGATCGTAAGAGAGAATTTCGGCAACCTCGCGTGTCTGATCATAAGAGAGAATTTCGGCGACCTCGGCAACCTCGTCGCCGCCGTTGGCAATTCTTTGATCTAGGTTTGAACACCATGCGCGTTGCTGCGGCCCTAAACCCTAGAGTAATCGGTGTTACCGTGTGTTAGCATGATGACATAC
The DNA here is from genome assembly GCA_022644695.1 of Cenchrus purpureus. Taxonomy (NCBI): domain Eukaryota; kingdom Viridiplantae; phylum Streptophyta; class Magnoliopsida; order Poales; family Poaceae; genus Cenchrus; species Cenchrus purpureus. The sequence goes on along the minus strand of CP053460.1, from coordinate 132,585,490 downwards.
TAAAGTCACGGTGGTATTTCACCAAAATTCACCTAGCTTTATTTGCAGTTTGCACGATTTCTCTTACAATAACATATCTCTCTTACAATAACATTTCCCTTTCACGGATTGTCAGCGTCCAAAAGGAACTTTAGAAACCATAACTTACACTTTTTTTAAGCGTAGTTTAGGGGTGGTGCCGGGCCTACTCACGTGTTGAATAGCTATTTAGTCTAAAAATGGATATATTTCATAATGTCAAATGAAAAAAGATCCGATCGTTATGTTTCTGCTAGGACTATCTACGCTGCTATTCCTTTATACTAGAACAATCTGACGCGCGATGCGCGCCGTATCGAAAGTGCAATCCATCAAAATACAGAACAATAACCTTATTATTTTATAACATAACAATGATTGTTTCTTTAGCTTAGTCGCTAGCAACAATATTGTAAAGAGATGGCACTGACTACATGAAAGTCTCAAAAAATCGAACTTAACCTCAGATATAAATTATTAAGGGATCAGGAAGACTCCAGCAGCCGCACAGCACCATACTATTAACTGATAAACATGATTCATTTATTGATGGCCGATAAAAAATTGTATTGCTCGAAATCCATTTGCCCATCTCTTGACTATAAAATTTAACTCAAACAAAAATAAACAAAATCCTGGTGGTCATTATATTGAATGATCTATGAATATCAGCATGGAAATTGATTTCAACCTGCAACTCATGCATGATGCATTAGATACAAGATGTCAAGTCATCTCCCTCCTTAGTAGCTCCTCCAGGGGCAATCACACAAGAATTATGAATATTTTCAGAAATTGTAGTATCTACTTTGATAATACAAAAAATTCAGACCACCCTTGTAAATAAGAAGTTGAAGCAACATTTGTGTTTGAGCTATCTGTTGCAGCCTTCTCAGCCGTTACCTCACGAAGTGAGTGTATCTCAGATAGAGAGCATAACGTCTGTTATTACTTCCTCCTCCTCTGTAAAGAACTGCGAAACAAGAATGTGGATCTCACTTTCAATTCTCAGCCTTCGTCACGAAAAGTGATCAAATCGTTGCAGCAGGAAAAAAAATACGGTGGAAAGATCTCACAGTGGAAAGATCTGCAATTTGATATAACAACAAAAAACCATTAGATGTCTGGTATAGTTTACCACCATCATAAAAATAAGCATCTGACAGTTTAGAAAAATTGTTCTAATAACATTTTTATGAGAAGCTGTGTGATAACATCTCTGGAAAAAGTGATAAAGAAGCTTAATTTCAACTCCAACTTCCTATCCTATGAGCATATATGCAGGCCTCCAAAGAAGCTGTGTGTATTAATAGAAGAAAAAAGAACCATACAGAAGGACTCCGCAAGGGAACACACAGCTCCCAACACACCCACTCACACCCCCAGGTTAAGAGAAGGCTAAATCACTGGTTACAAATGAGGACGATCCAAGACCTTAGACTTGAACCACCTAACCAGCATCTCTGATGGAGAGAAAAGCAAGACCTTTGGCCCCAGCTAAACTCCACAGATGAGCTTCCTCTCTGGCCATGTTCAAAACAGCAGCAACGCTAGGGGAAATGCCATAAAAAACACAACCATTGCGGTGCTTCCAGATGCACCAAGCTCCTAGAATAATTAAGGAGTTAATTGCTTTACGCTCCTCCCCTGAAACTCTAGCTTCCACACTCTCCCACCAATCATCAAAAGAAAGTTCAGTGGCTGCCGGGGCGAATAGAGAGAATCCCAACAAAGCGCATAGACATGTATATTCATAAGATTGAAATAACGACAGTATTACTTTCTTTTTTTGGATAATAGTATTGCTTTCTTGAAAAAGAGACATGATTCAAGTGTATAGAGCAAACTTGCAAATTGTAAAAGAGGCATTATAAGTTAAGAAAAAAAAGGCATTCTCTAGGTAGATAGATGAGTATGTTGCATTGCATGACTGGACGGGAATGAGGTCAGCATACCTGAAAAGATTAATTCAATTCATGGTAGAAGTGATAGAGCAACAACCAACAAATTTATCTGAAAATGGTAGTGAAGAGGTTAGAATGATTCTAATGAGCAACAACAATCGGCACGCGAACATAGAAAGAACTCCTGATTAGTTGTTCCAACCAATTTCATTAAACAAAATGGATTAGAGCCGACATCTGCCCATCATATAAGTTTATAAACATGATTTGACCAAAATACAATTTCATTAAATAGGATGTTGCAAAATTTGCAAAGAAAAGCTAACCTCTCTACCACGTCCTGTAGAATCGCTAAATCCAACCTCTCTACTCTGCACGAAATCACACCAAAAGAAGCAATTAAGATCACTGTAACTCAGTTACTCAAGAAGGCAGCACACTGTAGTATGTTTAAATCAGTTGCCGTTGCTCTCTTTTCTTTAATAAATCACATACAAGACACGCATTGCACGCCCTATCATTAGCAATATGATCTCACACATCATCATTTAACATGATTTATTCTGTATGTGAAGAAGGCCTAACTGGCATCTGGCGATGCTTGACAGGAGATTGGATAAGAACAATCAGTTGCTACTTATTATATCAAGATAACATCCTTATAGCATTGGTAGCAAAAGCTGATATAACTATTGGGACGATCAGTGCAGAAAAGGAGAAAAAGGGCATTCTGATCTACCATCAATTAAGCATTGAAAGCACATAATTCCGGAGTTGGGCAGAAGAACAAAGTTAAAAGTAAAAAGAATTCCAATCTTTCATGAAGCACGAGAAATCTGCAGCCAGAAGCACCATACATAATCCAATTCAAGAACCTACCAGGCATTCGATGTGGTGCTGCCCACAAAACACCTACCAGGCATTCAATGTGGTGCTGCCCACAAAACATGTTTCTGTGAAACGAGAGAAAATATTGCACCACTTCAAGCAGCTACCAGGCATTCGATGTGGTGCTGCCCACAAACTACCACTGCTCAGAAGGGGAGAACACCACAAAACAAAAAAAAGAGCATAACCCATCATAGTAAATGAGCGGATCAGAGAGATGGGAGGAAGCCTCACCATCCGAGCGCGCTCGCCCTTCTCCTCGACAGTGTCATCCTTGAGCATCCTCTCCATCTGCACAGACACGAGAACAAACTGAAGTGAGTAAGCACATCGAGCGAAGACGCGTGCTCCATCACCAGTGGTGGCGCTAGCAGGGGCGCATCACAGGGGGAGAAGGTCGGCACAGAGACTAGTGGCCTAGAAGGGGTCGGATCACAAGGGAATAAGGTAGGTACCTATACCAGATGGAGCTCGAGGGCGTATATCCGGGGTGGCGGCGGCGACTGAAGCCGGCGGCAATGACGCGTTCATCTTCTTCAGTCCGCGGCCCATCTCGAGCTCATTCACCACACGAGGTCGTGCAGCTGCCGTCGCCTTCCTTTGCAAAGTTGCGCTGCTAGTGATGCTTGCCGTCGCACCTCGTGCGCAGGTGGAGGTGCTGGAACCGCTCCGTCGCTCCCCGTCGTGGCAGTGGGTAGGCTGCCGTGCACCGCCGCTCCCTGTTGTAACACGCCTCTACCATGAGAAGGGCAGCATCAGCTCCTTGCGACGGATTCGGCCGCTGCCGCCGGAGAGGAGCCGCCTCTGCTCCTGCAGAGGAAGCCGCCGGCCGCAAGAGCGACATATGAAAAAAAACCAGATCCAGATATGGTCAGGCAGGGGGGAGACAAAGAGACAGGGAGGAAGCAGGGGAGGGAAGCAGAGCATGAAGGGGCCTGCGGCCGCCGGTGGGGACGAGCTCCGACACGCTGTGTCTCACCTTGCCCCCTCCCTTGCGGGGGACGAGCTCCATCCTCGTCGCTCCTGCACCCGGACGCGCGTGGAGGGCGCTCTCGAGGCGGCCGACGAGGGGAGGGGAGGCCGGGAGCGCTCGCCGCGTCGCCCCTCCGCGGGCCGTTGGCCGGCCGGGAGTGCTCGCCGATGCGCGCCGCCCTGCTCGCCGCTCGGGGCCGCCTCGGCTGGACCCGCAATCAGCGTGGTCGGCCGGGAGCGGGGCGGCGCGGCGGAGGAGGCAGGTGGGGACTTGGTGGCAGCGGGACGCCGGGAGGAGGAGGAGAGCGGCGACGGGAGTTAGGGTTGCGGCGTGGGGAGGGGTATTAGGCGGGCTTGGGGTGGTGGGAGGGTTCTTTTGCAAAAGTGTATAGGGGGTATTTGTAAATCGACAATTTCTGCTTCTTCTCGTTGGAACAAATTTTAGTTTGGTGGTTTTGTTGCAAATGTTTTGAATGTGTTTTTTGTGCGGTAAGGATGTGTTGGACCTGTTCGCAATTTCCAGCAAATACAAGGGTTTTTTCGCAAAAGAGCCAAATGCGCGGCTGATCGACACGCAGGCCGTGAAACGCGGAGAGCGCGAGAAAGGGGAGCAGCTTTTCATTTCTCCGATTCCTCAATTCCCTGCGCGTTGCCGCGAGTATGTAGGAGAAATCTATGAGTTAGAATATTACTACCACCCTCCTATTCTTTTTCTTTCTTCTTTTTCCTTTTTCTTTTTTCATTCTTTTTTTATTTTTCACTTTACTCTATACCAACTACCATTGATGAGGCCTATTTGTCATTTTATCAAAATATATTCATATGAGATCTTGTTTTGAAGGATTTATTAAAAGGAATCCAATGGTGTAATCAGAATTTAATTTGGTTTTTTGATTTTTGAGTTATAACATTTTTTAGCTAGTTCAAACAATAGGGCCCACCACTGGATGACATGGTCTTAGTGGGGCTGTTAAGGTGGCATGCTTGCATGTTGAGAGAACTCCCTAGTGGGGAGCTCCTATATAGGAGTTATAGATAACGAGTATGATCATGCATTTATTAAGTCTGATCCATACAGACATGTGGTAATTGATTAACTATACTCCAGAAATGCGCATTCCTCAATTCCATGAGAAACCATATATTTACAACAGTGAAGAATCCGTCTTGGTAAAGGAGGATGTTTTAGCACTTGGAGCTGGTTGCACAAAGGCTGTCGTTCTAGACTACCGGCAACGTTTTGGACGCGGATACCCCTATGCAGTTCGCTTCGGCTCCCGTACCATCTTAATTGCGCCTCAGTCTGCAAGCTGCGCTGGTGCCCAGCCCGCAATGTATATAAAAAAAGGGCCAATGAGGATTCGATCCCGCAACCTTTCACCACGAAACATGCTGCGTTAAGACTAACTCCAGCAACTCTCCTATCGCGTCGCACACCTGCAAAATGAGCCACAAATCGCGACTGTACCCCCTCCAGCAGGTACCCCAACTCTTCGCTCATTTTGTGGATGGCGGCCTCCGCACACTCATCCTCGGGGATTCCCCCTCCTCACCCGCAACCGCGTCGCCCTCCTCCTTCTCCCCCTCGCCCGTCACCTTCCTCTGGTCCTCCCTCCCTTCCTCCCCATCCGGTGTAGGTCTTCCTCCCCTCCGCGCAGTGGCCGCCTCCGGTCTCGCCGCCAAGATCGAGAGGTGCAAGGCGAGGCCCGGTGCGGGTCTTCCTCCCCTCCGTGCAGTGGCCGCCTCAGTCTCTCCGTCGAGGTCGAGCGATGCAAGGCGAGGCGGGGCGTGAAGGAGCAAGGTCACTGCCGCTCCGCCGCAGAGATCCCGGCACCGGCAGCCGCGACCATCCCTCTGCCAACCTCCGGCGCGGCCAACCCCCGAAGGATCGAGTGGAGGGATCAACAGATCGAGCTTCTGGTCGTTCACCCGACACCAGCTCCCTCTGCCGCCGAGCCGCGCCGCTGTTTGACCCGTGGTGGCCGACGACGCTTGTCCGGCAGGGGCGAGGGCGAGGTCGGCTGGCAGGGGCGCGCCCGACAGGGACTTCAAGGTCGGCCGGTAGGGGCTCGCCCAGGACTTGAGTCGGCCGGGCAGGCTCGCTCAACGGGGACTTCAGCAGCAACGTATCGAGCTGGGGCGCCTCTCCTCTCCTCGAGCGGCCTCGCCGGCGTGCTTGCCGCGCCGTGGCCCTCTCGCTCTCCCTCCTCGCGGGAGCCAACCGCTATCGCACGATGCGCGAGGGGTTGCGCGAGGCTGCTGTGAGCCTCACTCTTTTGGGGATAGAATTCTCCTCTCTCCTCTGCTCATACAGCTTGTTTGCGTTTGAAGATGAGTGATATTGCTGGAGTTAGTCTAACAAGTTGGAACCCCATTTAGTAGGTGTTCAAATGTATCTGCAATCTTATTTAATAAGGGCAAACAAGGAAAACTCTTAATCACTCTTTGGTATGCACAATTCTGTCCTAAACGTCTTCTAATACTAGTATGGAGGGAGTATGGGAATAGGAAGCACGGGGAAACCCAAATCTGCTGCACAGAAGTAGTACCAAACTGTAAAACCCTGTGGTTCTGAAACTTTTGTCAGTGTGGTCGCACCTGCTGCGGGATAAGGGACATGCCATGATTGGACAGTGAGAAGGGAGGTAAAGGATGCATACTAGAAGTTAGATGGTGAAGCAGAGACCCTATGGTACGGAACCACCAAGCAATGTAACCTCAATTTAGGATATCAGTGCTGGTAGTTGGTGCTAAACCTGTCCCCAAACGAGCAATTACATTCTTTGTGAAACAAATAGTAAATGCTAGAAATTCACTTACTTTCAAAAAAATATTTAGGAAATTCATCATTGAACTTCAAGAAAATCTCATGCTAATAAGAGAAAACTACAATCTGAATGTCAATTCATCATAAGCCCAAGCTAAAACGTTCTGAATACAAATTGTATCTACGATAAAAAAAAAAAGAATCGCTGCACTGTATGCAACATATTTATATTCTCAATGTTAGAAGAAATAAATCAGCCAGCATTCGGGCTGATGTTCCTTTGAAAGGGATAAACTATCCTTACTTGACCCTGCTGACCTTATACTTTGGAAGGAAAACTTGCTCAAATACAGTGGTTGACGATTTGTGACAACATGCCTAGTTGGTCGTTGTGCAATGAAGTTATCCTGTCTGCTTGCTTGACGTTTACCTGCAAAAAAGATACACTTGCCCCGAGAAATCGGTGAGAACCACCTCCTCAGCACTGCAACTGGGATCCCCAACCCCTATGATGTCTACCATGATGTTCGTTCCAGGAATTAGCTTATGGTGAAAGACGGCGTTACCATGATAGTGTTCAACAAAGAAGCAACTGAAAAATTGGCTGGAGCCATCCAGAAAAATAATGCACATGCAGAATCTTTAGGAATGACATATTGGAAGAGGGAGTATGATGTGCTAAGTCAATGATTAAACCGCAAACAAACAGGTTCCGTGCGTGGTGTCTCCAGCTACCAGTGCTGGAAGTATCAATGGCCTCAACACACTTCCATGTACAGGAAGAGGAAGAGGATGAGGAACGGCGCATCAGTTGATAAGGAACAGACAAAGGAAAAAATCATGCAAGAATTGAAGGCTGAGATGAAGAAGGATACGCTTGCCATGGTGGCACGAGGGTACCAGGTGGTGTTTTCACCAGTGTCCAAGCGCACAAGCCCTTCACCCATAGGACTGAAGAGCAGTTGTACTTCCACAGATAATGTAGGTTTGATTAATAGCACTTCAAAGTTCTCGACAGAGGTGCACTCTGACGATCCTACACATGAAGACCTTATAGGCACGTTGACTGAACCCACAGACTGTGGCCTGTGGATCATGTTTGGGGTGTTGAATGTGAGGCTGCAATTGGTGTGGTTTAACTAGAGCAATCTACGCTACATACAGTTCTGAATCATGAAGACTGTGTTGTGGTCGAAGTGCTGTTGTATATGGTGTCTTTATGGATCACGCGCTAGGACACCCTCCTAATGACGAGGTGAGGACACTTGGACAAGCTCTACACTAAAGGATACAATGTAAGAGGTGTCACATTCAAGTTAAGGGGGGCACCAATTCGGAAATCACGTTCGCAGACTACAGTACAGATTCCTTCTAGTTCACAGACTACGGAACATATTCCTTTCTCACATGGTTCCCCACCTCCTCCTTTGTCAGGCATATACCCCGGATACTCATACAAGGAAGGATGGAGACGGACTCCTACTATAATTCCCCTGTATTCTTACTAGGACTCGTTCCGTGTAATCCTACTAGGACTCCTACCTTGTAACCGACTAGGAACCCGCCCCCTGGACTATGTAAAGGAGGACCGGGTACATAGGAGGAATACTCAACTCAACCAACCCAAGATCAAGCGCAGGGCGCCATACTTGATACCACAAACAGGACATAGGGCTCGCTACTCTGGCCCGAACTTGTATAAATCTTGTGTCTTGTGTCCTTGCACATACCTTCGAGTTTCAGATCTCCCGATCACGATCCTCTACCGCACAATCTACTACCTCGGGTACCCCTTAGTAGGTTTGCCGGTCTAAAACACCGATAGCTGGCGCGCCAGGTAGGGGTGATCATTGACACCAAGCGAATTCGAAGGACCTTTTTTCATCAAAATCAATCTCTCCAAGCTGATCGTCAGGATCGGATTCATCTTGAGCTCCTACGGCGACTTGTCGAATCTCTGCGTACCAGTTCGGGACGTTTACCAACTCCGGTTAACCAGGCGACGCTCACTCGTGCCCACTCGTACATCAAGTCCGAAGCCTATCAGAAATTGACAGCTGGAAATTCGAGTCCGGAGAGAAGACGAACAATTCAGTTGTCGATGTCCGATCAAGGCGGCGCGCTGCACGAGTCCTACCAGGAATCGATCTCCGAACTCGAATTCAAAACTCATGCAGCACTTTGGTCGAATCTCTCTGGAAGGCAGACCTGCTGCTGCACTCATCAAGATGTCATGCTGCTACGCATCAACTCCAAGACAGAGGCTCCACAGACAAATCCAAAAGTGCGGCCAACATGTTTGCGGTCAAAAAATCAAATAGCTGCAAACTGCCACCTCTATTTTCGCAAAGGGCAAGGAACAATTTGCTGCCTTCATGCGTCATACAAGTCAAGAGGGTCATGATTTTTGACCGAAACAGCAGGGGAGGCCCCCACTGGATTTTTTATATTATATAAAGAAAGAAATATAACATACAGCAGGCCTTAGGCCCAAAAAGAGACCCTATCTAGCTGAGCAAACTACTAAGAAAAATTACAAAGCCAATTTTCCAACTCCAGTTTCAGAGAAGGTTTAGCTCTACAGATGATGAGAGAAAACTCTTCCCTGAAAATACACTTCCATCTACTAAGAGACAAAGTGCCACTGTCAAAAATGATCTCATTTCGATGCCGCCAAATGGACCAACAAGCCACCATGGAAATCTCCCTGAAAGTTCGTGAGTTGAAAGTCCTTCTACCTTGCATAATCATATCCAATGTCATAAGATTAAGATCCCAGGAAATACCAATAAATCTCCAGCACCATTGGCTAACAGAGCACCCAAAGAACAGGTGGGCAAGAGTTTCTTCAGATCCATAATTACACAGGACACAGCGATAGTCCGGTAACACCATGGTCTTCCTTCTCAACAAATTTCTGGTGTTTAGACGGTCCAACAACAAAGGCCAGTAAAAAAATTTATGTTTACCACGAACGCAAGATTTCCACATCCAATTGAAGAGAGGGGAGACTTGCAAAGTACCCTTCAAAGTCGGATAAGCTTTTTTGGAGGAGAAAGTACCAATCCCCCATAAATAATCCATCAGTCATGAGGCTAATCTTGGAAGGATAGTGTCTGAACCATGGCAGCAAGTTCCTGTAACTGATCCGAGGCAATGACTAATAGAGGTGTGTGAAAATTCTCATAAGCATCCTGAGTCAGAAACTTCACAATGGAAATAGTTTGGTCTCTAACAAAAGAGAACAACTGCGGGAATTTATGATGGAGAACTCCAAAGTCCCAACTGTCTTTCCAAAAAGTACAAGTTAGGCTACTATGGACCTTGCAAGATGCAATCATAAGAAAATTATCTGAAAGGGACATGACATCACGCCACCAAAATGAGCCAACTGGATTGCAGACATGAGGGACTTTAAGCCTTCTGTAAAAGTATTGCCAAGTAAGGTGTACCCAGGGAAGATTTGCATGGTTATAAAACTTATCCAAAAATTTTAAAAGAAGGGCAGTGTTCTGAGTTCTAAGATCAATTATACCCAGCCCCCCTTGGTCCTTGGCAAGACAAGCCTTCCTCCAAGACACTAAACAACCTCCCCTTCGATTAATATCTCCTTTATCCCAAAGAAAGTGTTTCCTATATTTGTCAATCTGCTCAATCACACTGATCGGGAGTTTTAGGGTGCATAAGTAAAAGGTGGGAAGAGATGAGAGAACTGAATTCACAATAACCAGACGACCGGCATATGACAGAAGGGTGTTCAAACCCATTAGTCTTCTCTCAATTCTGCTTATTGGGTGCAAGAAATCCTGAACTGATGGCCTGGTAGTTCCCAAAGAGAGGCCTAAACAAGTGAAGGGCATAGATCCCACTTGACATTCGAAACTAGCTGCAAGGCTGGAAGCTCTGTCATCTGAGACATTAATAGGAACTAGAAAAGATTTGTTGAAATTCACTTTCAATCCTGTTCAGGATGCAAACTGGTGAAGTAACTGCTTCAGGTATAAAAGTTGAGATTCTTCCGCTGGCAAGACTAGAAAAGTATCATCCGCGTATTGCACAATTGGAAAATCACCACCAAAATTATCTGAGAGTGGATGCTGAAGATGGCCTTCAGAAGCAGCTCTATTAATTAAAGACTGAAAAAGATCAGCTGCCAAAACAAATAAAAGAGGTGATAGAGGGTCGCCCTGTCTAACCCGTCTCTTACACTTAAAGCTTTTACCAGGTACACCATTAAGCAAAACTGAAGAAGTACCACTACACAAAATGGCTTTAACCCAACCAACCCATTTGTCAGAGAAACCTTTGTGCTTCAGAACATCAAGAATTACTTGGTCCTCCACTTTGTCAAGACCACCATGATTGCATTGGCCTTTTGCTACATGCACACAAGCAAACGTACGTGAGTTCGCTCGGCTACATCAACCCGCCTCCGACAAACTTCGACTCGCCGTCGACTACTTCAACTACTCAAGTACAACTACATCGTCGAGTGGCCCCACTGGCTTTACTTCAACTACGTCGTACGCCGCGGCTACTCATCGCTCGGTTACACCGGCTCTACTGCGCCTATGTCGTGCATCCAGACGCGCTGTTTCGCTGCTCTCCTTCTCGTCGGTCGGTCGCACTGGCTCTCGCTGTGCGCCCGATCACTCCATCTCGCGGCTCGACTACTCGTCACCCAGTTGCACCGGCTCTACTGCGCCTATGCCGTGCATCCGGACGTGTCGTCTCGCCGCTCGACTTCACATCGGTCGGTCGCACTGGCTCTCATCGTGCACCCGGTCACTCCATCTCGCGGCTTGCCTACTCGCCGCCCTGTTGCACCGGCTCTACTGCGCCTATGCCGTGCATCCGGACGCGCCGTCTCGCCGCGACTTCTCGTCAGTCGGCCGCATCGGCTCTCATCGTGCCCGATCACTCCATCTGGCGGCTCGCCTACTCGCCACTGTTGCACCGGTTCTCTGCGCCTATGCCGTGCATCCGGACGCGCCGTCTCGCCGCTCGACTTCTCATCGATCGGTGGTATTTCTTAAGTCATCGCTAACGGCACCTTGCTAGCATGAGCATAAGATCCAACTGGGTACACCTATGAGTACGAACGAGTCCGCAAGCGCACGGATATATCGCTGTAGCACCTCACCTAAGAAGTATTCCAAAGGGTATCGAATCCAAGGAATGGTGAGCGCTACATCCTAGCCTAGCTATGGTCCAAGGACACCACACAATAGGATGAGATGGGAGGTGGAAAGGATCCGGCTGATAGCGTACAGAGTTAAGAACGGTCTCTCGATTAGGAACTCTTGTTTCGGGCACCTGTTCCCTCTTGGCTATAACAGGTCGGTTCTGGCCGAAAGCTCTACGTGAGATCGAACATGGGGAGTACAAAGGGTCCAACGGCTGTCACTACCACGGCCTACCCATATCAATCCGTGGGATACGGGGCAAACGAAGGAAAACCCGCAGTCTAGACACCACGTCTACACCACCGATCACTACTATAGCACGGTTGCGTTTGTGCACCCACAGCAACACTATAGCACTCCGCATAAATACGAAGTGACGAACCCACGAGGTAGAGACTAGAACTCACTCAGGTATTGGCTATCTCATGCAAGGATCACAGAAGGACTTTGGTCTAATTAGAACATACGGAGCACCCACTTTACGCTAGTTAGACTAACTGGCATACAAACAGAATTAGCAACTTATGAACTACACCAGAAGATCAGAGGGTTGGGTTCATGAAGAACACAAGCTTCTAAATCAAGAACAGATGAAGAACACAAGAACTTTTCAATAATGCAAGAACCCACTTTAGTCTAAATAGAGAATGTCGGAATACTCACTTTAGTCTAAATGAAGAACAAAGGCATCCATAGAGGTTCGTTCTTGGGGAAAGATGCCAAAACACCATGGCATGTCCCCAAGTCACCCCTCACCTTCCTTCTAATCTCTAAGCACTAGCAAGCCATCACTAATCCTATGCAAAGGCACTCCTCTCCTAGAGAGGTAGGAGCAGAAGGCAAAATGAGGAGAAGAAGTGTGTGTCCTATTCTAACCCCCCTCCCTTCTATTTATAGTGCTTGGACAACTTCGTGAGAATGGCGTGAGCACCGCAGGAATGGACCAGGAGCCAACGAGGAGACACCACGTGGCGATAGCTCACTGGTAGCCACAAGGTCGGTTCGGCCGACCTGTGGGGTCGGCCGACCCCCCAATGGTGGTGTGCTTTCGCGAGGTGGCTGTCAGGTGGGTACTCAAGTCGGTTCCAGGTGTCCACGGGGTTTGGAGGCAGTTTTGGACACGTTTGTGGGCCATAGGATCCATGTGATGCACACATGTCGGCTTCTGATTCATCTGGCTTCTCTCCCTTGGATTAGTGACATAAGCGGTCTGTGGTGCCTTGCATGGAAGCCTCCCATTGGCTGGGATTTAGAGGCTTGGATTGATGAGGTGGAAGGATGAAGTGTGCTTTTGCTCTATTTCTTGTGCTAAGTGCCTGCATTCAAATATACATTGCCACTTGTGGAATTTGTCAGTATAAGCCCCTATTCTACCATGGTTGTATATTTCTTGTGTCAAAATGCAGGAGTTGATGGTTATAAATATGGTATTTAATAGCCATCATCAACTCTCCCACACTCAACCTTTGCTCATCCTCAAGTGAAGGTGAGAAGATCAAGGTGAGACAAACTACTCAAAGGTATTAGGCAAGCAAACAGAATCAAACCTAACCTTCACTGCGAGCTTTGTGGATTGTCTATCATGTCATCTTGAGCGGTTGAGGGATGGAGTAGTTGTGATTCCAGTCACTTCGTTCATCATGTAGGCAATTGGGGTTTTTTTTGTAATGAGTTTTTCAAGCAAACCTGGCTTTGTTCCCCATTTGATTCTCTCGGGTCACTCGTTGTGTGTATGCCCTTAACAAGGTGTTAGAATTGCCTTTCTTCATCCTACTTCTAATGATGGCTTATGTGGAGCTCAAGGTAGGTATGAGTGATAAGGCATACTTGCATCACATGTATTGCAAAGTCAAAAACGGGATCAAAGGAGAAAATCAAGTCATACGATCCGATCAAGATGCACACGTATATGGGTATGGTAAGGTGGATACTAGGCCCGAAATGGGTGCTAGTTATTACCATATTTGATGAATGAGATGAATGACTCCATTGCATGATTGTCTCTCTCATATATATGAAAAGTCTTATGAGAACATGGCTATCCTCTTTTTTTATTAGACCTTCATGTGCCCATAATTTTTTTATAACCATGTGGACCTTCATGTGTCCCTATTTTTTTTAGATAGCCATGCCTCTTTTACAAAATTCTTGAGGAGAGAGAAATCAAGCATATGATGGAGCATTTATGTAGGTGAATAAATGAATGATACAATGCTAACTTCCAGAGTAGAAGCATAGCAAGGGGAAAAGGTGGTGTGCTCATAAATTTGATCATGAAAGCATGAAAAGAATTATCATAAGGGTCACAAAATTTGACTAAGCTCAATGCAATACCAAGCAGCATATGAGTATAAGGTTTTCAACTAAAAACATCATATGGCTTTAGTAGGACTGCGACATATCAAAGAGGAACTTTGCATAGGGTGTTTAGGTTTTTAAAAATAAAACTCCCAAGTGCTTAAACATGGAGAAAGAAAGATCATGTTATCAAACCACATCTCAAACATTAATGACCTAGATGAACACGAGTTCCCTGAAGAGGTTTTGCTCGCAAGCATCAAGATGTCAAGTAAGGAATGAAACTAATTGCAGGCTATCCCTTGAGAGCATGCAACGGGAACACAGACTTTTGAGTATAACTTTACTGAGCTTAAAGAGTGGGGATACATACCTTTACGTGCTTTTATTAATGAGTGTGGGATTAAGAGCTCCCCCACACTGGTTCCTTACCTGTTGTCGTGGAGGGTCGTAGCCTGAGCTAGGGTCCTTCCAGGAACTTGATGATCTCATACTCATTATCATCGGGTTCCAGGAAGATTTTCAGACGATGGCCATTCACCTTGAAGGTTTCCCCTTCATCATTTTTTAGTGTGACTGCCCTGTGTGGTGCAACTTCAATGACAGTGAAAGGTCCTTCCCATTTTCTTCATAACTTCCCATGTCCAAATAGTTTAACCTGTGAATTGAAGAGCAGCACTTTGTCTCCTGTTGCGAATTCTTTCTTCTTGATTCTCTTGTCGTGCCATCTCTTCATTCTTTCTTTATAGATCTTGGCGTTGTGATATGCTTTGTTTCACCATTCTTCCAATTCCGAGATCTACTGCTTCCTTTGTCTTCCTGCCTTGGCGAAATCTAAGTTGAACTTCTTGATGGCCCAATAAGCTCTGTGTTCAACTTCCACTAGCAGGTGACTTGTTTTCCCGTAGACTAATTGATAAGGGGTCATTCCGAGTGGTGTTTCGAAGGCAGTCCTGTATGCCCACAATGCATCAGATAGATGTTTCTTCCAACTCCTTCCTGCCTCACTTACTGTCTTCTGCAGGATGTTTTTGATTTGTTTATTTGAAGTTTCAGCCTGACCATTGGTTTGGGGATGATATGCAGTGGCAACGTTATGGTGTGCCCCCATCTCCTTTAGGTATCCCCTGAATCTTTTCTCAATGAAATGGGAACCTCCATCGCTAATTACCAGCCTTGGTGTGCCGAACCGAGGTAGAATTATATCTCGGAACATCTTCTGAGCGTGTTGGGAATCTGCAGACCGGCAGGGTAATGCCTCCACCCACTTTGACACATAGTCAACTGCAACCAGGATGTATTCACAATCGCCCGACTTCGGGAATGGTCCCATGAAGTCAATGCCCCATACGTCAAAGAGTTCTACTTGAATATTATCCTGTAAGGGCATTGCGTCTCTTGTAGTGACCCCCATGTTTTTGGCACCTTTTGCATCTTCGAATGAATTTCTTGGTGTCATCATACATGGTTGGCCAAAACAAACCGCTCTGCCAGATTTTTGCATGTGTGCGGAAAACACCATAATGTCCTCCATACGGTCCCGCATGACATTTCTCAATGATTTGCAGTCCTTCGGGAGCGGGAAAACATCTTCGTAATAGACCATCACTGCAGACTCTATATAGATAGGGATCATCCCACATATGTTTCCTGCTTTCGTGTACCAGCTTTTTCTTGTCCGCTCCTGGTGGTATATACCCTATAACCATGTAGTTAACAATATTTGCGTACCTGGGGTTGGAGTCGGTGACCTTTAGCAGCATGTCGTCCTGGAGGTAGTCGTTTATCGGTATGTCCTACGAGTTAGTAACACGCAAATGAGACAAGTGATCCGCAACAGAATTTTCTACTCCCTTTTAATCTTTTATTTCGATATCACATTCTTGGAGTAAAAGGATCCGTCGAATTAAACGAGGTTTTGCATCTTTCTTAGTGAGCAAATATTTCAAAGTAGCATGATCAGTGTAAATGATTATCTTAGCCCCTACTAGGTAAGATCTGAATTTATCTAGGGCGAAGACAACTGCTAGGAGCTCCTTTTCAGTGGTAGCATAGTTAAGCTGAGCTTCGGTCATAGTTTTGCTAGCATAGGCAATCGCATGATGCTTCTTGTCCTCGGTTTGGCCTAGCACGGCCCCTACAGCATAATCGCTAGCATCGCACATGATTTCGAAGGGAAGTGTCCAATCGGGGGGCTGAATGATTGGGGCTGAGATGAGAGCCTTCTTGAGAGTGAGGAAAGCTTTCATGCAGTCCTCTGTGAATTCAAACGGAGTGTCCTTGGCCAGCAAGCTAATGAGGGGTCTAGCAATTTGAGAGAATTCCTCGATAAAATGACGATAGAACCCCGCATGGCCTACAAAACTACAAACCCCCTTTACATTGGTAGGTGGTGGGAGATTTTCTATGACTTCGATTTTGGCTCGATCCACCTCTATCCCTCGTTGAGACACTAAGTGTCCCAAAACAATATCCTTGCGTACCATGAAGTGGCATTTTTCCCAATTTTGGGTTAGATCCTTTTCATGGCACCGTTGCAAGACCTTCTCTAAATTTCTCAAACATTCATCAAAGGTCTTTCCATAGGCAGAGAAGTCATCCATGAAAACCTCCATGATTTGCTCAATCATGTCTGATAATATAGACATCATGCACCTTTGGAATGATGCGGGTGCGTTGCACAACCCGAAAGACATTCTACGATAAGCATAGGTTCCATAAGGGCATGTGAAGGTGGTTTTGCTCTGATCGTCTGGATGGATGGGGATTTGATGATACCCGGAATACCTGTCAAGGAAACAAAAGAAGGAGTGGTTCGCTAACTGTTCCAACATCTCATCGATGAAGGGTAACAAGAAGTGATCCTTCTTCGTAGCCTTGTTAAGCTTCCTAAAGTCTATGCACATCCTCCAACCAGTAGGGAGGCGTTGTGCGATCTGCTCACCTTGTTCATTGGTGACTGTTGTCGTCACTCCCTTTTTGGGCATGATCGACCTGAACGGGGCTAACCCATTCGCTATATGGTACGGGATAAATGATCCCGGCGTGCAGGAGCTTTAGAACCTCCTTCTTGACAACATCCCTCATCGCATTATTTAACCTCCTCTGAGGTTCCCTAGAGGGTGGAATTTCAGAATCCACAGGGATGCGATGGGTACAGAGAGAAGGGCTTATTCCCTTCAGATACTGGAGAGAATATCCAAAGACGACTCGGTGTATTTCTAAAATGGTAATGAGTCTTTGGGATTCCTCATCTGTGAGTTTATCGCTAATGATCACTGGAGACTCAGTATCCCCTTGAAGGAAAACATAGTGAAGCCCATCAGGCAAGGGTTTGAGCTCAATGGGAGGTTTAGGAGGGGCGGCACAGTCTGAAATGTCTATGGGTTCAGCAAGTTCGGCCTCCTCCTCTATCAAGTCCCCAGCGTTCTCATCCAAGAAGGATTCTGGGAATTGTCCCAGAATGATTGCCTCGACTTCCTTGATGCATTCAGGATCGGGAGAAGTGTCTGTCACTGCATGTTTAGCTCCAACGATTTTAACTAACAGAACTTCTTTTCCTACAACAAAATCCAGCCTCCCCTGAGTTGGAACTTCTGTGAGAAATTTCTCAATAGGAAGTCCAATCATGAGATCGAAATTCTCAATATCGAAAACATGAAAATCAAGGACATACTGAACACTGCTGCAGGTGACAGGTATCTGGCTGAGGATTCCTATCCGTCCATGGGCTCTCCACAAGGACTCATGACGGTAGTGTTGGAGATCAAGCCCGAGCACAAGCATCGCTCGAAGACCGACCACAAGCACCATTCGAGGAACGACTACAAGGGAAAGAACAAGTCCGAGTGGAGGCCAAGGAAGAGTGGCGGCCACAAGAAGAAGACGGAGAGTGGGATGGTGGCCAGAGCAAGCGACATCGACTTGAGTTACTGCTACTCTTCATCGAGCTCAAGCGATGAAGAAGAAGAGAATGGGCACAAGGGCAAGCAGTCGAGCAAGAACATCAACGGCTTGTGCTTCGCTGGCCAAGGATTTTACGGCATGGCACACAGCTCCGAGAGCAAGAGGAGCAAGAAAGATGACTCGGACTCCAACTCCGAGGATGAGGTAAACAATGATCCTGCCTTCTTGATAGCGGAGAATGTTAGGTTGAATGACTTGCTCAATAACTGTGATGATGTGCTTAGAAAGACCAACAAGGAGAAAAGGGAGTATAGGTCTTTGCTTGGAGAGGCTAAGGAGAAGGTGTTAGAGCTAGAGTCTATGCTTGTCGATGCTCGATCGGTAACGGATTTTACGAGTCCGTTACCTATAGGTTTAACTTGTGTAACGGACTCGCTGTAACCTCTATTACAAAGAATTCATGTAACGTGTGTTTAAGAAGCCCGTTACTAGAAGTGCACATTGGTAACGGGCGTTGTGGTGGCAAATCCCGGGGTCGGCCTGCCGGGTAACGAGCGCCAAACAACAACCGTTACAGATGTGGGTGCATATAATGGGAGTTAAGGGCCCGTTACAAATGTTGCGTGACCTATTTGAGGTTTTCAGTAGTCGGACTTCGAGTCGGCTCCGCTCGGCGCGGTGGGGGATGACAAGCGCCCCCCACCGGTCAGCTGCTGCGGGAGGCGGGGCGCGGGACGCGGGCCGCGCTGTGCCGAAAGGCCGGCCGCCGGGCTGAAAAACTAAGGGGCGCGGAACGAGTTCATAAGGCATGTCCGGGGACCTTCACCGGACATCGGCTGACGGGCCACGCAGAAACAGGGGGAGGGAGAAAGAGAAGGTTTTAGCATTTTTTTTGAAAAGGATTCAATCAAATGAATTCAAAGCAAATTTGAATTCTAGCAACAAAAAACAATGCTCCAGCATGAATGCAACATTTAACTCCTATGATTCATTATTTTATTAATGGAAAATAATTAAGTGCCTATTGAAATTAAATTGCACCTAAAATCTTTAAACAAAAGCATTGTTGCTAGAAAATTTTTACTAAAGACATAAAGTGAAATTTAGGGTGTTACATACAAATTGCCTTTTGAGGAAATTGACTAGATCAGTCTGACCAGTCCGCCAAAACCTGTCAATTTGAGTGCGAACACTATCATAATGTGAACACGTAATATGGACTGAATTGATAACACACTACCAGATTCCTTTCTTCATACTAATGGATGAATTCTTTCCCAAGATGAAAACATGTCATTAGCCGTGAGAGGCAGTCTAACACGATTACAACATGTAACAGCTTTGTGCTTAAGATGGTTCCAAATGCTTGAGGTAATTTACCCCATGTGAAGGGTAGGTTTGGAAAAAATTGGCAAATCAGAAACCTATTATGAAAATGCCATGAATTGAATTGTTAGATTAGATCTATTATGAGTACTCAAGAGCTCCTAGTATCATATATAGGGCGCTGTAAATCAGATATATGGTGAGTAACAGTGATCCATATAATTTGCAGCCACTGCACACTGACAAAAAAATCTTCGATTTAAGATGACTGAAAGAATGTGCTTACACCGTACCAACAGCATAGTCAAATGTGGCTGCCGAGCATAGTCTTAATTAGTTGCATACTCCCTCCAGTTTCATATAAAAGGTGCTTCACTATTTTTAGCTTTTAACCACATAAAAGGCGCGATGTCTCGTTAATCTGCAAAATAAATCATAAAGTGAAATAAAAATAAAATGAGGCTAACCGTTGTACGCCACGGCGGTTGGGTCTAACCGCCGTACGCCACAGCGATCGCTCTAACCGCCATTTAGTCCCCCCCCCCCCAATCGCCGTGGAGGCATTCTAACCGCCATGGCCCACGGCGGTTGTCGTATAGTTTTGGTAAATTTCAAAACGATTGTATAATTTTACAAAATCGAAAATATATATATAAAAATTCTGCAGGCCCACGGCGGTTGTCGTATAGTTTTGGTAAATTTCAAAATGATTGTATAATTTTACAAAATCGAAAAAAATATATAAAAATTCTGCAGGTGGATGGTGAACGGTAAATTTACCTCGCAAGGCAACACACTTACACACACCGCCGGCGCCCTTTTTTGTTCCGGAGTGTGAGGGCTTCGTTCGAGGATATGTCTGCTGTAAGACTCGAAAAGGAATTTGAATGCACTTGATCGATCGCGTGTTGTGAAGCCAAACCACCCCCTGTCGATCGATCGACGAGGTAGGTGGTGGTCCCTCGAACCAAACACGAGAAACAACGATATACCATGCGCGCTCGATCGATCGATCGATCGTCCCCGCCGCCTTGCCGGCCGATCAGAAGGCTGTGGTGACGGGAGCTGAGTCGTCTAGGCGGGATTTGTGTTAGCAACCAGCAGGGTAGTAGGGATTGAGAGGCAGAACCGGAGCAAGGATCGAAGAGCAAGCAGGGGAATCAAGAGCAGAGAGAGGAAGGCGCAACGAGGAACGCTGCTTTCAGAGGAAGACAAAGAACAGTATGTTTGTTTACATAATAATCGATACTCTCTCCTGTCTCTCCCTGACTATAAGTAGAAACCCGGTTCATGGGCTGAGCCCAAGGGAATGGCACGCAGGCCCATATGAGGAGTAGGCCGCAGGCCCAAATGAACACAACCCATTATCAGGTAGTCACTAGGATCCTAACATTCCCCCCTTCTTAAAAAGCAGCTTGCCCTCAAGTTGCATAATTGTGTTGATCACCATATTGTCAAGTTGCAAACCTCTTGTGAAAGTATATAAGCTCCGGACAGTGCATCAGCAGATTGAAGTCTTCAAGGATCTGCTAGCACCAAATTGTAGAAGAGAAGCATGAAAAGTGGTTGGCCAACAGCTCTAACAGGACTTGTATCTTGAACTTGCATCTTGCCAGTACTTCAGTGTCCCCCAGGAATATATTTAAGAAAGAACACAACGTTGCAAGTATTTCTTGCTCGGCTTGGAATTGTCTCCTTGAGTACAATAAGCAGCCATGGATATAGCTTGACTGTCACTTGAATTTTGGTGTCAGGCATGGATAGTAAGCAGCCATAGACAGTAAGCGGCCACATACAGTTCTGAACAAAATGAGTAGCATTCCATGAGGAAAATCCAACTGAAGCAATTTGTATTTGTGCCCGGTTAGCGCATATTGAATTGGAGTATGATCCAGTAGTGTTGCAATGCTTCCAGAAACCCACATCAGTCAAGTGAGGCCAAGAATTCAGAACCGTCGAGAACAAATTCAGAACTGGATCCCATAGAATCAACTGCTGAAGCAAGATGATGCTAGTCAAAGACACAACACTGAATTGCTGCCGCTGAACCAGCAAGACCAAACATTGCAGCATCACTCTCTGATCCCGGGCTGCATAAGCAAATAAGTGCACCTGGGTCACAAAGGAAGCACCAGAAACACTGACAGCTTCATCTTCAGAACATTCAGGTAGCCAAAATATTGTATACTCAGATTGATCCCACTTGGAGTTATGAGCAGTAGCAAGAAGGTCACTGAGCAGTGTGTTCTTGAAATTCATATAAGGTGGCCAAGGTGCTGTGAACTTGAAGTTTATTTGACGGAACCATTTCAGAACTTCTGTGACAGTACTCACATACATCATTGACAGGAGGTCAAGCCAATACATATCAACAGAATACTCCCAAGATGAATATGTAAATATCTTGCTGATCTCACTCCATTTGATTCCAACCACTAAACCACTGAATAATATTGGCCAAAACTCCACCAATTGCACAACTGGATGAAAATCGAAAGAGGGCCAGGGTGTTGGTCTGAGTTGAACACCAACATACTGCATCTGTTGCTGTATGGGTGGTGGCGCCATGGGAGCCTTGGAGAGATGTCACCTCGCTCAAAATTCAGAAGAAATGGCTCTAGATCCTTGTCAACTATAGTAGCAGGCACTGAATTTAGCACCACTTGTTTCTGAATATCCATTCCTTGAAACACTTGCCGAACCTCCAATACTCTCGTGACCAGCCACGGATGTTTCCCAACAATCGAGTAGGCAAGAGTTGAGATGGTGGTATACCTGATATGGATGAAGTCAGGCGAATCCTCGGTGAGCAGGTAGGTGGAAGTCGCCTCTTCTGTACTCGGAGGAGCAGCTGGTGCAGAAGTAGTGGATGGCGCATCACAAATGGGCTTCAGCACAGTGATGTCACGACAGAGGAAATCAGTCGAACACATGGTAGGCGAGCTGCTGGTGACGTCATCGCCGTTTTGCTGTGCCATGGCACGCAGAGGAGCATGCCAAGGTGGACGCGGAAGACAACGTCGCAGAGGCCGAATTGGGCGAGGTGCAACCTGTCGTGGACGTCGAGGCCGGGGCACGCGCTGAGGAGCCCGCCGCGGACGTCGAGGATGAGGCGGGCGCGGTGGAGCTCGCCACGGTCGCCGAAGCCGAGGCACACACAGACGACCTCGTCGCGGCCGTCGAAGCCGAGGCAGGCGCGGTGGAGCTCGCCGTGGGTGTCGAGGACGAGGCTGGCACGAAGGAGCTCGACGCGGACGCGAAGCAGCGAAGACGTCCTCGAGGACGTCGTCCACCTCCACTTCCTTGAGATCCCCGACGCGCTCCTGGGTCCAGATCGAAGACACCGCGGTGGCCGCAGCATCAAAGGTGAGAACGACGGGCAGGAAGTCGAGGTTGACCTGGTGCGGCGGCGCCTGGTCGTGGCTGTCGCAAGGGAAGTCGTGGCGGTCGAACTCCTTGACGGACTGCTCCTCCGGGACCCGCTCCACCAGCGCCTCCAAAGTGGGCAGCGGCCCATCGACGCGAGCACGGGTGCCACCATTAGTGTCATGCTTGGTGCTGTCGGAGCTCGCGAGTTTGATGGAGATGGCGCACAACGTGATGGAGCTCGATGCGTCGGGTGGAGGAGCGGTCGAGACCGGCACGGCAACAGGAGGCGCGGTCACTGGCGCGTCCCCGGTGGCGGCGGCGGTAGTAGCAGGAGCTGCGGCGGCGGTAGTAGCAGGAGCTACGGCTTCGGTCGAAGCGGCGGCGGAAGGCGCGGTCGCGGTGGTCGATGTCGCAGTCGCGGACGAAGTCGGCGCCATCGAGATTGAGGTCGCAGGTGCTGGCGCGGCCGCGAGCGTGACCGAGGCGGTGGCGGAAGGCGCGGCCGTGAGCGCGACCATGGAGGCCCTCTCGTGTGCACCTTGAGCTGTCGGTGTTGGCAACCCCCACTTGATCTGCATCTGGCAACAAGCATCATAGATGTTGCGGCCATGCAATTCTCCATAGGCATCTGCCGCAGCCTCCACAGAATTGAACGCCAAACTCGCCAACACGACATCAGTTCCCTCAATCACCAGGATCTGCTCCACCACTCCACCAAATGAACCAAATACGTGATGAAGCACCAATTCAGTGATAGGATAGCAAACTCTGTGAATGACGACTTCCAGAGTGCGATTTGGTGACCTCCACTCATCGAGATCACTTTTGGTCATTTCATCGAACAATTTGCAGGCACTCCAGGAGAAGGTTGTTCCTCTTCCTGAAACTTCAGGAATCCGGCACGGATGGATCGCCGAACCCGTTCCTCTCATCTAACAGGAGCTTGGAACTGAGAGACATGGCGGCAGCAGGTGGGGTGGTGGTCGGAGTAGGAGATCGAGATGGATTTGTGAATGGAGAAGGAGGATAAATCCCGGAGGAATCGACGAGTCTCGTCCCCGCCGCCTTGCCGGCCGATCAGAAGGCTGTGGTGACGGGAGCTGAGTCGTCTAGGAGGGATTTGGTACCGAGGGGCACACGTGCTAGTTGAAGCGCAACATATACATAGGATTCGTTTGGATTTTGCTGACGATGCTGGGCGTCCCAATCCATCGGTGAGCCAAATAACTGAAGCTTATTTCGCCCGTACGTGCGTTAGTGGGAAAAAAACTGAGGCGCAAGGGTGTTGGTGGTGTGCCAACGATTGGCGTTGATCCAAAGGTACTAGTAGAGTTTCCAGCGAATGGCCAAAATGGCACATCGAGCCAAACTGTTGATAAATCTCTGTATCCCTGGCCGCATGAACTCGCTAAATTAATAGGCTCGCAGAAACCGAACTGCCCGGTAACATGAATACAGTCCACCGCTCCATAATCTGATCTGCTTTGCATGAGGCCATGCAGACCTGCTGTAACGTGATTGGCAGTGATGATTGAATCGATGCAACGATTTAAAGCTAGCACCCGTGATACACTTTTGCCTTGGTCTCTGCACGGCATGCTCACACGCCCTATAAACGAAACGGTCTCTGCACAGCATGCTCACGCGCCCTAAACGAAACCAGAAGGAGTAGTTAAGTGCATTAGTGTTACCACTACAGTGCAGATAATTTACGACAATTGGTGGACTGTTGTTCCATACTAATGTGAATATCTAATGCTATCAGCTTAGTGTCCATAATTCAGCTAATATAAGGAGTTTCACTGCTAATCATCACACTACTGGAAAAACGGGCATTTGTACCGGCCCGTAACCCTCATTTGTACCGGTTATTGAGCCGGTACAAACCCTCCAGACAAATGAGAGGGCACATTTGCACCGGTCAAAATACCCGGTACAAATGTAACTATTTGTACCGGGGCTAGATACGCCCCGGTACAAATGTGATTTGCCTCCTTAAGCCCCTTTCCTCTCTCTTCTCTCTCTTCTGTTGTTTTCTTTTTCTTATCTCATCTCATTCACATCACAAATTCACAGCACAAGAATTACATGGACAACATTCACAACACAATAATTCACAGCACAAGATTACACGCACAAGATTCACAACACAATAATTCACACTAGATTTACATCACAGAATCAAAAACATCCCCGTTTCACAGAATCAAAATATGTCTCACAAGAACATCACCACGAAACAAGAATGAAGAACAAAGACGAACCCTAGCAGCTCCTGGGCTCCTGGCCGAGGCCAGCCCAGCGTGGCCGCCCCGCTCGGCCCGGCCCCACCCGCCTCAGCGTGTGGCCGCCCGCCCAAGGCCGCCAGCCGGAGAGAGAGAGGGAGAGAGTTAGATAGGGATAGAAGGAGAGGATGAGGATGACGAGGGGCTGAGGGGTTGATATTTCTAAGTGTTGGTGAAAATTTTAGCTAAGGGATGGGAGGTCTACATTTGTACTGGACTAGATCACGCCCCGGTACAAATGTGCACACATTTGTATCGGGTGGTGGCTCTGACTGGTATAAATGTGAGGCCAGCACATTTGTACCGTGCGGAGCCACTAACTGGTACAAATGTGAGGCATTTGTACCGGGTAGGTTGGAGGAGGCCCCCGGCCGGAGAGGCATTTGTACCGGGTGATGGCTACAACCGGTACAAATGCCCTTATTTGTACCGGTAGAAAAATACCCGGTACAAATGAAAAAATAGGTCTGGGATGTATGTGCGATTCTGTGTCATAATCACTACTCTATTATTTCACACAATAGACCGAATCGTGGAGCTCTGTAAATTGAGGAGCTTGGTTTGGTTGCGGAAGAGATCGATCCAAGACAATAGCTGATCACACATTGATTAATGCTCCATATGGTCCACGTTTGGAACGAACATATATTGTCCTGACTCCTAGATGCATCAGGATGTATCAGTATGAGAGGAAAGGTAGATCGGAGATGATGTAACACCCTCATCCTGCAGAGTGCCGACTGACACATTCCTGATCATGGAATTAAGGGTGTTTTGTTGTTGCAAAGTAGATTATTATCGAAATTATCAGTACATGTAACCATTCAGTTCAGATATTAATTATAGGTATTAAAAATGCATAATACAGCAAATGTAAAGAGTTTCACATGCATCACATCATGAATAGTCACTGCTCTATTTCACACAATACTCAATCGAGGAGCTGTGTGCAAATAGAGGACCAAGTTGATTATGCATTTATTGAGTCTGATCCGTACAGACTTGTGGTAATTTGATTAACTTTGCAGCAAAACTGCTCCAGAAATGCTCGTTCCTCAATTCCGTGAGAAACCATATATATAAAAAACAGAGAAGAATCCCTCTCAATAGCTCGCTTCCATGTTTGCTACCTCATAACCAAATGTGCTCGATCAACCTCTACAAGTAAAAAAACAGTATGGGATTAGGAAGAATAGGGAAAACTAAATCTGCTGCGTTGAAATTAATAGGAAACTGAAAAACCCTGTGCTGCCGACCCTTTGAGCTTTTATTAATAGGAAGAATAGAGAAGTCAGAGAGAAGTGACAATGCCGAGAAAAGTTGGATGGTGAGGGAGAGACCCTCTGGTGCGAAACGACGGAACAATCCAGGCTTAATTTAGGATATCAGTGCTGGTGGTTAGTGCTAAACCTGTCCCCAAAGAAGCAATTACATTCTTTGTGGAACCAATTGTACATGCTAGAAATTCAATTAGTCTTTTATATAAATGTTCAGGTAATTCATTACAGCCTCGCACGTTGAGACCGACCACTCCGTTTAAAAAAGACATGTAGAAAAGATTTTTCGTTTAAGACTTTACCTAGACCTCTAACTGGAACACGAATTATATCAAATGGTAACAAGAAATGTGTTCATTTTTTTTAAAGTTGTTGCTTTCCAAACGTCTGATTTGCTTGGTTACACTGGAACATGTCATGTTGGAATAAAAAAGATCGTACATTATCGTAGTGTTGTACACAACTTGACAATTTGTAACATGATTTTTTTGCTATCGTCCTGTGTAACTGTGAACGTTGATCAAACCTCAGAGAAGGAAGCTGAGTAATCAGAGAAGAAAGTGGAGTAACTGAAGGACCGAACTGGCTACCAGAGAGGGTGGTGAATGCGAGCCGATAAAACTTCTTCTCAATGGAGATAACTACTCCAACAAGATGAACTCGGTCGGGTACCCAAAATCACACGCTCTACACACAACCTTCCGTTTGCTAAAACCACGTAGCCGCTGAAGTGCTACTGGTCCTAGGAACAAACACTACCTGCAGGCACAGCTTCTACACACACGGCAGCGAAAACAACTCGAAAGCACTCTGCCTGGGAGGGGCGGTCAGATGTTGGGGGATTCGGGATCGAGGTCGACAAAGTTAACGTTTAAGAGTCGCTGAAACATGCATAGCCAATCCAACGACGATGTTTATGCTGTAGCGAAGCCCTCGAAGCCATTCAGTCTGTTTCTCCTATTAACCTTTAAGCTTTCGTTAGACACCTTTCGTCGCCCGAAAGATATAGCAGTATGAGAAGTACTGGTTTCTAACCCCTAACTTGACATTATTGGTTTTTCACAGGATGAAGCCCTCGAGATGAATTTGTTGCGAATGAAACACCCTAGCTACTCTTTCGCTCGGGGCTTCGTCGCAACTAATGTTATGTTTCCCAACACTTTGCTTATTGTGTGTTCCAGGTGGCGAGATTTGCTGGGCGAAGGGTATTCTCCGAATTGAAGGTCTTCACCCGACAGGCGCACGTGCTGATGCCGGAAAAAGAGCCGTGATATGCGGCGTGGAATCAGGAAAGTGCCGATTACGTGAAGACCCAATGGGGAATTCCCTCAATTAGCCTAGTACATTCTTATTTGATTCGTTTCACACAAGGTCAATTTCGGTATGTAAAAAGTCCGTTCGTCTCCCTATAAAAGGAGGCCGACCGGCACTTGTAAAGGGGATTGTCTTTTGAGAATTACACTGTTGAGAGTTTTCCTTTGCCATCTTTCGTGTTTAGTACTTGAGCCCTTTCGTTCCATTTCGTTTCATTGTTTGAGCTTGGCTTCGCTATAGTACAACAATTGGCGCCCACCGTTTGTGTTTGGCTTGAGTAAGAAACCCAAGATGCCCACAAGGAAGAAGAGGACCACCACCAATTCAACCAAGGGGGCTTCGTCATCCCTTGAGGAGGAGTTGAATCCGTCGAATCTACTCACTCAAGGCGAGGAGCTCCTGGATTCAAACCTTAATCAGCCAAGGCCGAATCAAGATGTTGCTGCGACCACGGCCAAAGCAGCATACGAGGCCGAGCTGGCTAAGTTGCGAAAGGAGGCTGATGAGCTGGCCAAAACTAAAAAGAGGCTCTTGGCAGTGCAACAAGAGGCCGACGCAGCTAAAGAAATCCAAAGGCAAAAGTCCGAAATCGCTAAATTGCAAGAAGAATTGCATCTCATCAAAGCCAAACAGTCCTCAAACTTTAACCAGCCTTCGCCTGAATATTCCGTGCCAATCCAATCCACACATATGGAGGGTAACGTGCCATTCACCCAGCCTCCTCCATACACCATTTTTAGCCGCAACATTTTCCATAACCCTTTTGTGTCCGGCCCATCGAACCAGGATACTCGTACCATCCGCACGAGATCTTGGGACCCAAAATCGTTGTTGTCTCAGGAGATCCAAATTACTCCGTGGCCACAGTCCTACAGACCCGTGCCGCTTCCTAGATTTTCAGGCCAGTCGGATCCTAGGCAATTTTTGATGAGCTACGAGGCTGCTATTCTTTCGGCCGAAGGTGACGACTCAGTGCTTGCAAAGTCATTCATCATCGCTGCTGACGAGGCTGCGGCTCAATGGTATTCCCTTTTGAGTCCCGGAGTGATTTATTGTTGGGAAGACTTGAAGCAAAGGATCCTTTCAAACTTGCAAGGTTTCCAGCATCCAGAGCTGACAGAGAGTGATCTTTTCTCCTGTAAACAGAAAGACAAAGAACCTCTCCAAAATTTCTTCCAAAGATTTGTTCATCTCAGAGCACAGGCACCTAATGTAATGGACGTCGTCGCTATCAATGCTGCAATTGTGGGCCTGAGAGCTGGGCAGTTTCGCTCGCACCTCATGCGCGAAAGGCCCAAAACAATCCAACGCTTGTACAAGGAATTCGAGAAGTATTGTCGCTCAGACAATGACTTCAGAATGTGTATGGAGGAACAGTCTCAACAAAAGAAATCTGCCAAAGCTAACCAGTCTAGCGAAAGGGATTGGTCTAATCCTAGAAATGCCTCGCACACTAACCCCAGAAATGTCTTGGACCTAGAGGGGGAAACGACTCAGGAAAGTAGCAACCCTCAGAGTGATACACCAAACCAAAACAACAGCCCGCCCAGTCCTCCACAGCAAAATCAAGGGGGCGGCCGCAGAGGCGGAAGAGGTGGCGGCAGAGGCAGAGGCCGTGGCAGGGGCCGAGGTCACCAAGATAAAAGAAAGTGGTATCGCATCTTTCACAAAGAGAATGATGATCACAGTTCAAACTATTGTCCGAACAAGAAAAGATTTGAAGTCATCTTAGAGGAGGAGAAAAAAGAGAAGGAGGGAAATAGCTTTGTAAATCATTCCGCCCCAGCATGGCAAAACCCAAATTTTGGGAGGAACCCTTTCGTCAACCCTTTTCAGCCACCTCATTTCTCACCACCTATCCCAAATTACACCCAACCACCACCCTGGCAATCCCAAGTCTTCCAGGCCCAAAATGTTGAGTGTAGACCCATTGACCAACACCCCATCACTCCTCCTCCTCCCCCGTACAAAGGCCCAACCGCTCCACCTCTACCCGCAAAGCTCGAGGGCCAAAATGACCCGCTTCCATCTATCGGCACCATTCTCCCCATTTCGAGCGGTTCCGCCCTGAAATTCGAGTCCAAGAAGGATAGGAAGCATTACTTTCGCGAGGTCCGTAACATCTGTGTGGAAGGAAGGGTAGAAAGAACCAGATGGTCGCACATACCAATCACCTTTTCAGAGGAAGATGTAAGACTTCAAGGCTTTCCTCACAACGATGCCCTTGTAATCGAAGCCAATATAGCAAGCTGGACTTTGGGAAAGCTTTTGGTTGATAATGGCTCGTCAGCAGACATAATCTTTGCAGATGTGTATGACAAAATGGGGTTAAGCAGAAATCTATTGCAGCCTCCTGACACACCATTGTATTGTTTTGGAGGGCGTGTCATTCACACAGCAGGGAAGGTTTCACTCCCGGTATCCTTTGGCACTGTCCAGAATTCAAGGACAGAGTACTTGTCCTTTGATGTGGTGGAAATGTACTACCCTTATAATGGAATTCTGGGGAGAGGTTTTCTGAACAAGTTCGAAGCTATCATTCACCAAGCCTACCTGTGCGTAAAGATACCAGCAACGCAAGGGGTCATCACAATCTGGGGCCACCAAAATGATGGCCGGAACCTAGAGAGGGGTAGAACTCCTGGCCAAAGAAATGTCAATGCTCTCGACGAGGTAGTCAAGGCCAAAACTGTGGAGAAGCAACCGAAAGTAGACAGGGAGAAAATCAATGGGCAGCCAGATTGTGACACTAAGAAGGTTTTATTAGACGAAATGGTTTGGGATTAGGCCATCGTCATTTGTTCAGATCTCACACCAAGCGAAGAGGCGGCACTAGTCCAATTCCTCCAGAAGAATAGGGATGTGTTCGCCTGGTCTGCCAAATATTTGACAGGTGTGGATCACAATTTTATCAAGCACAAATTGAACATCGATGCTGCCGTCAAGCCGCAAAGGCAAAAGCTCAGAAAGATGTCCGATGACAAGGTGGTAGCGGTGAAATCTAAAGTCCAGAGATTGCTAGACGCCAGTGTCATCCGAGAGGTCATGTAACCAAAATGGCTAGCTAACACCGTGCCAGTCAAAAAGAAGAACGGAAAGTGGAGGATGTGCATAGATTTCACAGACCTCAATAAGGCCACGCCCAAAGACAATTTTCCACTTCCAAGGATGGATCAGGTCATTGATTCAGCAGCCAGCACCGCTATAATGTCTCTTTTGGATTGTATCTCCGGTTACCATCAATGCTGGATGGCAAAAGAGGATGAGGAAAAGACTAGCTTCATCACGCCCTTTGGCACTTTCTGTTTCGTCCGAATGCCTGAAGGCTTGAACAATGCTGGCCCAACCTTCACCAGAATGACAGGGGGGTGTTCAAGCCTCAAATTGGCAGAAACATATAGGCATATGTCGATGACCTCATAGTCAAAAGCGATGAAAGGTCAAATCATATCAGTGACTTGGCTGAAACTTTCGTCAATATGAGAAGAGCGGGGCTGAAATTGAATCCAGAAAAATGTGTATTCGGAGTCACAAAGGGAAAAATTTTGGGGTGCTTGATTTCGGCTAAGAAGATTGAGGCAAATCCAAACAAGATAAAGGCAATCAGGGAGATGGCGGAGCCAAAAACCAAAAAGGACATTCAAAAGCTGAATGTTCGGGTTGCGGCCTTGAATAGATTCATCTCCAGATCTACTAAGCGAAGCCTTCCATTCTTCAAAGCATTGAAGGGTAAAGGCAAGATTGAATGGGGCCCAGAGCAGAGCAAAGCCTTCGCTGAGCTCAAATCTTATATCGAGCAGATGCCAATTTTATCACCGCCACTTCCATCAGAACATCTCTTCTTGTACGTGGCAGCATCCAAGGCAACGATCAGTGCGACTCTGGTGCGAGTGATCGATGGCGAAAGAGGGAAACATCAAAGCCCAGTATACTTTGTTTCGGAGGCTCTTTCGGGTTCCAAGCTCATGTATTCAGAGTTGGAGAAGATCGCATATGCAGTGGTTATGGCCACGCGAAAGCTCAGGCATTATTTTGAAGCCCACAAAGTCACAGTGCTCATAGATCAACCGTTGAATGATCTCTTCATCAACAAGGAGGCTTCGTCCAGAATCGCCAAATGGGCAATGGAGCTTTCGGAGTATACTGTCGACTTTGGAAAGAGATCAGCTTTCAAATCCCAGGTTTTGGCCGATTTTGTGGCAGACTGGACATCACCGAGCAATATTAGCAGGGATGAGGAATTAGTACCAGTCTGGGAAATCAGATGCGACGGAGCTTGGGGGCGCAAAGGCACCGGAATTGCTGCAATCATCACTTCACCGGCTGGGGTCAAGTTAAGATACGCAACTAGGCTGGATTACTCTGATCCGTCCGACTGGTGCACCAACAATACCACCGAGTACGAGGCGCTTCTCCTGGGCTTAAGGAAAATGCGAGCCTTGGGAGCAAGCAATTTCCTGGTAAAGTGCGACGTTGAAGTCATCAAAGAGCATGTTGAAAAAGAGAGTGAGGCCAAAGAGCAAGAGCTGATTAAGTATCTTGCTGAGGTGCGGCGGATGGAACGACATTTTCGAGGTTTCACTATTGAACACTTGCCAAGGAAGAAGAATGGTGAAGCTGACGAGTTGGCGAAAAAAGCCGCAAAAAGGGAGGTGATGCCTCTAGATGTATTCTTCGAGATCCTCACTGCCCCATCAATTAAATCGGACAAGCAAGCCCTCAGTACAGTCAATGCAATTGCAAGCATAGATTGGAGATCTCCCATTATCGCTTTCCTTCGTGGGCATTATGAGCCGGTCGAAGCTCATGACATGAAAAGGATGCAAGCTCAAGCGAAGGGATACGTCCTCAAAGATGACAATCTTTTCAAGTTAGGGGTATGTGCACCATTACTGAAATGCATTACACAAGAGCAAGGCATTGAGCTCATGAAAGAAATCCACAGCGGAATGTGCGGGTCACACATCGCAGCGAGAGCATTAGCTGGAAAGGCTTTCAGGCAGGGTTTCTATTGGCCAATGGCAATAAGAGACGCCGAGCAGATTGTCAAGACTCACAAAGCCTGCCAGTTTGCGGCAAAGCACCAGCGAAGGCTAGGGGCTCTTTCGCAGCTCATCACGCCTACTTGGCCGTTGCAGCGCTGGGGCATTGACATTGTGGGACCATTACCTACGGCTCAAGGCAATTTCAAGTTTGCTGTGGTAGCAGTTGAGTATTTCACCAAGTGGATTGAAGCAAGGCCTGTCGCTACTATCACCTCAGCTACCATCAGAAAATTCTTCTGGCAGCAAATCATCTGCAGATTCGGTGTGCCCAGAGAACTCACAGTTGATAACAGGAAGCAATTTGATTGCCAGGATTTCAGAGAGTATTGCTGCATGATTAGGACGAAGCTTCGTTTTGCTTCCGTATATCATCCTCAATCCCTCCAATGGCGCAGTCGAAAGGGCCAACGACCAAATTTTCTCAGCTATAAAGAAGTGTATTTTCGATCAGAAGAAAGGAAAGTGTGCTGATGAGTTGTCCAGAGTCATCTGGTCGCATAACACTACTGAGTCTAGAGCTACCAAATTCACTCCATTTAGGCTGTTGTATGGAGCCAAGCTATGTGTCGGAAGAGCTAGCCAACGCGCCGAGTTTTGATGCGGAGCTCTCGTGAGAACGAAGAAGTGGACAAGGACCTGGTAGAGATTGACAGACTTGACGCGGTTGCAAATCCGCTGAAATGCCAAGAGGAAACCCGAAAATGGAGAAACAAAAAGGTTTATTTGAAGAACATTCAAGTCGGAGATTTTGTCTCAAGAGAAAAAGAACGGCCGACTGAGGCAAATTACAATTTGCATGGGAAGGGCCTTACATTGTCGCGAGCAGCGTTAGAGACGGAGCCTTTCATCTCAAGGATGTGGAAGGTGTGGAGTTACCATATTCGTGGAATGTGGATAACTTATGCAAGTTCTTTCCATAGTCGAAACTCTATAGCAGTCGGTCGCATGGAACTATAAATGCGAACGACTCGTAACTTTTACTTTTTCTAGTTTTTACTTTCGTGTAATTTAAATTCAATAACAAGGTTGTACTCTTTACCTCACATAGGGGGGACTCCATCCTGGAGTGTGAGGTTTTTAACGAGGCAACCTTGATGTAAAATTTCCTTTCCTCAATGAATGGAATAATTCCTCCCTACGATTCCCGCTTATTACCTTCATGCACAGTTTAAAGTGCTATCTAAAATATAGCCCACTCTAAAGTGAGTGAATTGAAGTGCTACGCCAAAGTAGCCCACCCACAAGTGTGAGAGCCATGTGTGGTTCGAGGACTGGTGGATGGTCGCTTCCAGGTGTGATGAGTGATTGACAACGTTGTGTGGACTGATTCTTGGCTAAGTATTGCAGGTGTAGGTTGCGGCTTGACCGGTGTTGGTGCGGTGAAGAGCAAGCGCAAAAGGTCATTGCCGGGTAGGCCTCCGGTGTGGAGAAGACAAGTAGGCTTGGCTCGAGGGACCCGGTGGCGGGGGTCAATCGCGGGCCGCATGATGGCAAGAACAGATGAAGTCGGACGGTTCCTTGGTTGAGCCACAAAGCCAAGATCGAGCTGGGACTACGTAGGAGCCGAGTCACGAGTGGTGATTGGCGGAGGCTACACCGAGTTCGCAGGGTTTCCGTGGTTCACCGAAAAGACCAAGACGGAGGTGCCCTCCGGTCGATCGGCCGACCGGCCGACGGTGTGCGACAACGCAGTCCCGAGACTTCAAGCGGAGGACACGCGTCGGGATCGCAAGGCTTGCGTCGAGGCTAAGAAAGTTTGCGGTTGCTGGGCATCCGTCCGATGATGCGAAGACAATGATTCCCAAAGTGCCCTTCGGGGGCGTGTATCCTAGTGTTAGGACTTAGGGGTAGTTTCATCTTTCGGTTGCCTCCATATAACCCAAGTGGTGAGAGGATGGCAGCCATCTCTTGGAACCCTAGCTCATTTGTTTTGCTATTTTCCTCTTCCATTTTTCCTTTGGAATTTCGAGGACTAGCTTGAGAGCTTCATGGTGAGATGTTGTGAGAGGGAAGGATGATCGGGTGGCAAGCTAGACCTTGTATGAACCTCTTTGGTATGTATAGATGATTCGGCGTGGTTCCTCAAGGATTGGTTGTGTTCCTCCCATTTTTCCTTTTTGGTGATTTTCGGAGCCTTTTCTTGGTGAATTTCTTGTGGCGGTTTTGAGACCTTTCTCTTTGGGATTTGGTGGGGGATGTATGCATGAACCCCTCGTGGTTCTTTTCCTTTTGATTCCCCTCCCAAATCCATGAGTAAAGGGGCTCAATTTTGGGGTTTTCGTTGTCCTAGGGTTCGTGGTGTTCTTGGCGGAAATCCTTCGATTCCTCTCGTTTTAGCAAGGTTTGGTGGACCAAATCTTGGCTATGGAGTGCCCATGAGGTGTTCCTACTATCCCCAAAGTCTTGTGCAAATCTGTGGAGCGAATCGGGAGATCGGGAGTTGATTTTAGGGGAGTTGACCCACAGGCGCTGTTCATCCCGAGCTGCCAGGGCTTGACCGTCGACCGGTGCTCTTGAGTCTGACCGGTGTGAGTCCTTGGGATTTGCCTTGGGTGAGTTGCCTAGCTCATGTGGTTTTGGCTTGTGGTGCTGCTGGTAAGTTCTTGGCCTGTTTGGTGCTGATTTGCTAGGTTTTGTCTAGGGTTTTCTTCCCTTGCAGGTTGTGTTTTGGTGGTGGTTTTTGTTCTAGGGCCTAGAGGAGTCACTGAGGCTTCCTGGAACATTTGTCATTCGTAGCCACTGGCTCGACTACCGTCTGGCCGGCGGCCATCGCAGGCATGCTGCAGCAAGACAAGCTGCAGGTTTCAGTGCGTGTTGGTGAGTTTTGGTTAGGGAGGCTGTGTGTTGGTTCCTAGGATCAGTAGCACTCCAGTGGCTACGTGGTCTTGACCAACTTGGGTCGGAGGCGACGTCGGGTTCAGTGTTCGTCTTGTTGGAGTTTCAATGTCTTCCAAGAAGAATTTTTATCGGCTCCGATTCACTCCCTCTCCTCGGTTCGCCGTTCCGGTCCTTCAAAGTGGTGAAGCATAAATGATTCACAAGAATCAATATCTTTAAAGAGCTGTTCTAGTAACAGCCCATCCGCAATGGATGCATCAAAAGCAGTTCAATCTTGAATCGAAGCAGCAACAAAAAGTTGCCATGTCTCAATTCAATTTTAGCTTTGAAGTGCTGAAGCCTGGTTTTATGCCGTGACTCCAAGGCCAGGCAGTGGAAAACTTTCATCATCAAAAAACAGCTTTGGGGCTGCAATATTCGACATTTTTTCATTCAGATCGTAGTCCTATAATGCGTTTCACGCCTAGGCGTCGCATAGTAGGCTAGCCTTTCCACGACGAAGGAAGCAACCGGAAAAACAAACGAATTCATGCAATACCTTTTGTTAATATCTAAATTTTAAGTTTCCTTTGGGAGCGCTACATTGTTTATTACAAACCGACAAATAAAATTTAGAGTCCAAGATTTTGCTCGGTAGAACATGTTATTTTCAGCTTACATTCTCCCAGTGGGGGAAGACGTTTTCTTTCAGAAACATCAATTGAAACCAGCGAGAATGTTAACCTAAGTACATCGTTTTCACGAAAAAGGTAGCTCTATACAGCTACCATCTGAATACCATCCTCCGCGGCTCTTAGCCATATCATACACAAAGCAATGATCTGTCTCCTCTTCTTCATATGGCTCTTCTTTCACAGTTGAGGCTTCGTACGCCTTTGTTTCAACCAGTGCAACTTTACTTGTGTCGTTCATGGTCATGAAGAAGCGAAGAGGATAATTGTGCAAAGAATGATATTGGCAGCAAATTTCCCAAAATTCTTTGAAAGTTTTCGTGGGGTATCGGTGCTGAAAAACCTTACAAGATGCACCGCTGACATAGGTGTTGGCACGATTGAAAGTCTTAGGCGTCACATCCAACACTACATCTTCGCCTGACGTCTGTGAAAACAATTCGCACAAAGTTTTACATCATATTCTTAAAGTATTAACAAATTTACATTGAGCAATCCCTAGGAAAAAATCTACATGTCTACACCTCCGAAGGGGGATCGGTAGCCGAATTCGGAGCCTACACTTCGTGCTGTAAAGGAGCGAGGGTATCGCCAGTAACCGGGTCCTTGGGATCTTTTTCGGTGTTGGCCGCGTCACGCGTGGGAGCATTGGGAATGGCAGTTTCGGCCTCATCACCATAACCTGGTCACGGTCCATAAGGTCCAAGTGTTGCATCCGCACCGTGCATCGCCCGGTGTTCACGAAGTTCCAAAGCCTGCTTTGCCTGGCCAAAATAGAGCTGTGAGAAAAGAAATGTATCAAGGATACAATTTATTCAGAGTCAGCAAAATCGATTAAGAGAAGCGGAAGTTACAAAGGTCAAACCTTGGCTAATCGATCGGCCGCTTTCTTTCGTGCATGTTCACGACCACTTTTCACCCAGAACTTGCGAAGCACGATTTTAGTAATCGTATCCACTGTTTTGCTAGGGGCTGGCAATTCGCCCGAAGAAGGAAACTCGAATCCGCGAGTCCCAAAGGCTTTGAAGTGCTCGCAACCGCGCGCCTCTAGCAGGTGGAAGATAGCCTCGGAGCTCATCGCCACCCCGTAGTCTCCAACTTTCGACATAGTGTTGGGTAGCACCTTCAGCTCATCATTCATCCCGGTATAATAGCTGGCGATATTGTCGGTAACCCGAAAAGTTTGGGTTTCAGCGCCATATCGCTCTAGCACTCGGCGATAAGCATGGGCCAAATGAACTCCCCACTGGTGGCAATAGGATTCATTGTCTTCCAGCGTTTTTTCCATATCAGCTTTCGATTTCTTGAGCTCGTCAATCAGAGAATCACGAGTTTTAATCTGAACTTGATTTGCATCGTTTTGATCAACGGCATCTCGAAGCTCAACTCTGCATTCTTCGTAACCCTGTAAACTCTTTTCCAGCTCTTGTTTCAAAGCGTCCATGGCAGTTTTTTGTTTGGAACATTGTTCCATCAGATCCTGAGCTTGACCTGTAAGACGTTTGGATTCTTCTCTCAATTTTCCATTTTCCTCCCGCAACTTTCGATTCTCTTCCGCCAAGCGCTGTTTTTCATCGCGAGAGTCACTCGCGATTCTTTCATAGCCCTTTCGGCCAGCAGCTATTCCTTTAGAAAGAAAGGATTGCATAATGTCTAGCAGTTGCTTGCCATCGAGGTTTTCCAGAGAAATCAGAAAATCTACGTCCACAAATGAAAAGTAAAATTATTAGTTAAAGCCCAAAAGCAGGGCATAGCTCAACCAAATGGCCAAGGCTAAACTCAAGTCATCGGTAGCAGCAGGAAACATGGTGCGGAGCGAAGAGGCGTACCAGGCTCCAAAGCCGAAGGATCAGTGTCCAATCCATATGTCCCTTTTTCTCCTAGTTGTGGATTTTTTCCTTTGGTCCCCATTGCGACCAGAGCAGTTGCCACTGGAAAACCACAAAAATGGTAAGTCAAGTTTCGAAAGTAAGAAATTCAACAAAAATGAAGAGAAAGTTTTCAAATCAAGATACTTGTGGTCTCAAGGGGAACAGGGTCATTCCCTCTGAACCCCAGCGCACCATTGTCTCCGATCAAGGTTTGAGCATTTCGTTCAACCTCGTCAAAAGTTGGAGTCGGTGAGCGGGATAAACCTTCTTCATGTGCTTCTATATTGGCTGAGCCCAAATCAATGGGGCTCCTTGCTTTCGAGCCTTTCGCCGGGTCAATGTTTTCCGGCAAACCCACATCGTTTTTCTCTTGTGCCGAGGCCTGTGGGTCAGCTTTATCAGTTTCCATCAAAACATCTTCGTCAATGTAGGACAATTCTTCTTCCCCATCGATGATGTCCATCAGCCCAACTTCCACTTTGACAGGCTCGTACTTTGGGAATTCAGGGCCACAAAGTTCGCCAGTTTTCTCATAATGTTCCCAAAACCTTTTTCCGGCAGCCTCTTCCTCTGGAGTTTGCTTCATGCGTTCTCCAGGAGGACAAGTCGAGGAGAAATGTGCCCGTGCACGCTCACTCTTAGCTTCCATCTCGGTCGTTTTAGCTAGATCGATTGGAGCAGTTTCTGGCCGATCTTTCGACTCTTCAGGTTCTTTAGCCTTCGAAGGATATTTTCTTGTCAGCTGAATTTGCGGCGTGGCCAGGACGTCTTCATTCTCATCTTCCTGCACCGACGCCTCGACCCGTGATTTTTTCTCCTTAGGTTTAGCAACCTCAAGCTGTTTCTCCTCAGTAAGGATCTCTTTGTTCTTCCCCGTGCCATCTGGGGCTTTCCTCTAGGAAGACGTTTTCTTCTCAAGGCCAGTGACCGGCGCCACATCATGAATCTTCTTCTTTTCTTTTTCTGCAGCGGCCACTTTCGCTACCTCAGTCTTACGGCGAATCAAATTTTCACTGATCTTCATCAGTTTGGTAGACTTCTCAGCAATCGGAGGCAATGTGGTTTTTGCAGCCTCAGCCTTGCATTGTACCAAAACTTCAGTAGCTTTCGCTACTTTAGGAGCGCCCTCTGTCGTAGCAGCTATTTTGCTTGTTTTACTCTTCTTGGAAGTTTCCGCTGGCTTAGACCCAATATTGCCGGCCGGTTGCATCTTCTTGCCTGGGGCTATAGGTTTTGGTCGCGGCGGGCACGGGACTTTCATTTCCTCCAGGACGCGATTGACGCGGCCTTGGTGCTTCAAAATCTTCTGGGCAGCCTCCCACTCCTTGTGAGTGTAGTTGCCGACCATCTGAATAACTTTCTTCTCAACTTCAGCTAGGATTTCTTCGTCAGTCTTTCCCTCAGAATGCTTGACGTTGAATTTGGGGCTGCGAGTCTCGAAGTCTAGCCCGGGCAATTGTTTCATTATGAAAGCCCATGAGCCCCACGAGGCCGCAGAAAAATACACGCCACAATTCTTTAAGGGCATCTCGCGTAGTGATCACGTGAGTGGCCTGGAAAAAAGCACTAGTGCTGGCGGAGCTGCGACTTGCTTTTGTGAGCTCTGGGGCCAAATCAACCGCCAAATCAACCATGCGACTGGCCAAGTCATAGGTTATCACTTCTTCACGCTTCGCATCCAGACCAACCACCGGAATGGTGGCATAGAACCAGTAAGAATTCCATCTATTGGCCCATTTGTTTTTGTAAGCAGGGGCCAATTCCACCGGAGGCTGATTTTTGTTGATCCGGCAGGTTTGGAAAGTACAGCAGCCGTATTGAGCCTCCTTATCTTCGTCATCGACGGTGACTGTCCTTTTGGCCCAATGAATCTCAAAGTGACGGACGGAAGTATCCACGTCGTTGTCACCAGCAAAAGATCGGCAAGCCCACAAAAACTTCAGGACTTGGGGGAATGAATTGGGTGTCAGTTGATGAATTTGTACCTTGTAAGCAGCCAGAATGTCAGCAAATCTCTTCGACACTGGCAAGCGCAAATCCACAGTAAAAAAGTCGCGAAACACGACGCTTTCATTCTTCTTGGGTTTCGATGTCGTTTCCTTCCCAGGTGGCCGGCAGTCATGAGCCGAAAAACAACCTTCGGAAACCAGGATATCCAACTCTTGCGTCATGGATCAGACCCATAAAGCAAGTACTAGGTTTAATCAGGTCTTCAGGACCAGCACTCACGCCAGCCAGATTATCCTCCGACTCCCCGACGGCTGCAGTGCCGCTTCCCTCAGCAATCTCGCCTTCCTCAACGCCAGCATCTGCTTTTTTAGCATCTGTGTCGCTCAACATTATTTCCACATCACCCCCACTATCGGAATCACTACTTTCATCGCTATTCGAACTGGATGAAGAACTGCCGCTCTCGCGAGAGCTGGCAGACCCATCCAAGCCAGAAATCTTACCGATTTGGATCCGAGATGACGCGAGGAAGCGGCGGCAGCCTCCGCAGCCTCGGGTGAAGCAGGACGATCCTCGTGATTCGACGGGGAGCCTTCGCTTTCCATTGCTTTCGCCGTGCGCCTGACGCGAGCCATATTTCTATAAAGTTTCAATCTCAAAACACACCATCACGGAAAACAAGTGAATGAAATGCCCTTTTCTCAAAGATAGGAACTAACCTCAAAAGGTGGCTAGCCTTCGCGGAATGCAGTCGGCGAGAGACGAAGCCTTAGAGCTCAATCGCAACTTCCAGAAGAGAAAGGAGGGTGGTGAAAGCGATGCGATCGAATCGTCAGTGAGACATGGGTACCCCGGTCCCCACCGATCAGCTCATGGCCGTCCCGACAAGTGGGTCCGCCCACCAAGACCCGCACTGTTAGTGGGCCCAACCGACCTAGTTGGCGGCCCACACGACCTCCTGAAGTACTTCTAGAAAATTCCCCAGACGACCTTATCCCGAACGACCTCGAGACTTGGCGTACAAGACAAGACATCGGTAGATTTCGACCAAAGCAGATCGACGGATATGGCAAGTGTCATAGTCAGCTAGATTTAGGTCTCCTGGTCATGTCCGACCTGGAGTCTGGGAACCGACCTTGTCCGCTGGCCCATATAAGGCGGATAGGGCGACCCCCATTGTACAAGATACGCAATCCTCAAGCAATCTACACCAACAACTGGACGTAGGGTTTTACTCTCCGGAGGCTCGAACCAGTATAAACTCGCCGTGTTCTCTGTGTTCCGTGTGCTCGTGCATAACCATCGAGTTCTTAGCCTTAGATTCCACCTCGCCGAACAACTAAACCACAGGGATTAACACCCCGGTGGGCTGTCCAAATCTCACCATCTGACAGTTGACGCGCTAGGTAGGGGCGGAATCCGAGGTTCTTCGTGCAACTCGATGGCTCCGACCAACGATGTCATCTTCCCGGAGAGCATGGCGGACATCCTCGCCAACCCCGTCGACATCTGCTTCGGCTCCATGCCTGCGAAATCCACCACTCCACCGCCTCGCTATCGAGAGCAATGCGGTCACTTCCAACCAGCAGTCGGTTCAGACCGGGCGAAACCCACCCACCCACTCCTAGCGACCTGATCGTGGGACTTAATCGTGTCGAAGGCATGCTCTCCGACACGATCAAGGTCTGCGAACGCGTCAAACGCCCTCGCAGGACCCCTCCGTCCTCATTCAGCATGCCTCTTGGCTTGCGGAACGCAGCTCACGCAGCGTCTCCCTACATGAAGCACAAGATCCAGATCGAATCTAGATCCAAGACACCAGATCGTGGAAACTACAGGAGTCACCTCGACGACCCTTGCCCCATCCATGAGAACCCCAAACACATGGCTCGCCAGTGCCGTGTGCTCAAGAAGCTCCGACGACCTCTTACTGCGGCTCATCGCCGCCAGACCAACCGAGAGCCGTCCCCGGACCGCCTCGCTTTCCAGATTGCCCGCACGACCATCTCCCCGAACTATCCGGGAGAAGCGTTCGAGACTCCAGATCGCGAGGTCTTGGTTGTCTCTGCGAATGTACCTCCTCAAGCTGGCGAGACGGACGAGCAACGCATCGAACATGAAAACGCTAATGCCGCACGAGCTGCACGTCGTCAACAAGAAGTCGAAGCTAACGTGGGCGCAGGTCAGCTCGTGGCCAACGTCGGGCAAGCTGCCGGCAATCAACCAGCGGGAAACGTCATCAACAATGGAGCGCAAGCGCCCGCGGCTCCAGCAGCTCCCCAACAACGGAACGAGCCTCGTCGGAACCGCTTACGTGCCAGAGACCTCCTCAGGGATTTTGAGCAAGATGGCCACGAAGTCTTCAACTCTCCTCAAGCAAACCTGGGTGCCGCCCTCGCTGCACTAGGTCAGCTTGAGGATACTCCAGCAATACGACGTCTTCAAGCCCACATCTGTGTCGCCACCACTCAGGTCGAAGAACGGCGCCCAGGGTACAACAGATCGGCTGCAAGCTCCTACTCCAGGAGTAGGTCGGACAACCCTCGGCAACGATGTCGCTCCAACGCCAATGCTCCTCTTCAGCCCGTGCCCGAAGGAGGTGGCGAAAACGAAGTGGTTGAAGGACCGATTAGTCGAACCAGAGAGGGGGGGAGTGAATGGGAGCCGATAAAAATTCTTCTCGAAGGAGATGAGGACTCCAACAAGACGAACACGGCTTCCAAATCACGCCTCTCGACTCAACTACCCAAGTTGGCCAAGACCACGCAGCCAATCGGAGTGCTACCGGTCCTAGGAACCAAAACCACCTTCACGGACTCGAAAGAACTCGAGCACCATCGACCTACACCGGTCGGCCGGTGAGCACCACCGGTCCGACCGGTCCCTACGGCAAAATCGAGAACTTCCACTGAAGGCCCCTACACTGGTCAGGCGGTGTAGCTCACGGCGGTCGACCGGTCCAAGCCAGAAATCCCAAATCCACCAAATCGACCTACCGAGCTCCAAACAGACCAAACTCAAACAGCAGCAACACGGGACAACAACAAACTCACCCAGACGTTCACCCGAGGCAAAACCCACGAGCCTGCACCGTCGACCGGTGAGCAGACCGGTCGACCGGTCGGTGGGCCGCTGGGATGAACAACACCAGCAGTCAACTCCCCCAAATACAACTCCCGATCTCCCAAATCACTCCATGGTTTTGCACAAGACTTTGGGGATAGTAGGAACACCTCATGGGTACTCCATAGCCAAGATTTGGTCCACCAAAACTTCCTAAACCGAGAGGAATCGAAGAAATCTCACCAAGAACGCCTCTAACCCTAGAGCCAAGAAAACCCCAAAATCGAGCCCCTTTGCTCACGGATTTGGGAGGGGAATCAAAGGGAAAAGTACCACGAAGGGTTCACACATACATCCCCCACCAAATCCCAAAGAGAAAGGCCTCGAAATCTCTCCAAGAAAATCGCCAAGAAAGGGCTCCGAAAATCACCAAAAAAGAGAAACGGGAAAGACACATCCAAGCCTTGAGGAACCACGTCGAATCATCTATACATACCAAAGAGGTTCATACAAGGTCTAGCTTGCCCATCATCCTTCCTCTCACAAGATCTCACCATGAAGCTCTCAAGCTAGTCCTATGGAAAATCCTAAGGAAAATAGGAAGAGAAAAATAGGAAAGCAAATGAGCTAGGGTTCCAAGAGATGGCTGCCATCCTCTCATCACTTGGGTTATATGGAGGCAAACCAAAAGACGAAAAATACCCTTACTAGCTAACTAGGGATACATGCCCTTAAGGGCGAATGAAATCTTTGTTCGCTCCATCGGACTGTCCAGCGGCGACCGCAACCCGCTTAGCCTCGAGCGCAAGCCTTGCGCATCCGGCCGCGTGTCCTCCGCTTGAAGATTAGGCTGATCATTCGCACCGCCGGTCAGACACCGGTGCTCCTCACCAGTGATCGGGCCGGTACCACAGTCGGCCACTGCCGGACCCACCAGTCAGAACCGGTGCGGGAAATTAAATGTACACCTCCGCCTTCTGAGTTCTTCGGTCTTGGCTTTGTGGATCAACCAAGGAACCTAGTGGTTTTCCGGTGAACCACGGAAACCCCGCCAATTTCGGTGTAGCCTCCGCCAATCACCACTCATGACTCGGCCCCACGTAGTCCCAGCTCGACCTTGGGTTTTGAGGCTCAACCAAGAAACCGTCCATGACTTCATCTTGCCGTTCTTGCCACCATGCGGCCCGCACTTGACCCCACGGGTCCCTCGAACCAAGCCTACTTGTCTTCTCCACACCGAGGCCTCACGCAACGACCTTTCGTGCTTGTTCTTCACCTGCACCTGCACCAGTCAAGTCGCAATCTGCACCTGCAATACTTAGCCAAGAATCAGTCCACACCACGTTGTCAATCACTCATCACACCGTGAAGCGACCATCCACCGGTCCTCGAACCACACCGGCTCTCAATCTCCCCTTGATGAGTGCATTGACAACACACACGCTGGTAACCAAGAGAAAAGAAAAAGAAAAGAAACAACTAAAAGAAACTCCAACAAGCGATCGAAAGCCAAAGAAAAGGCTGAGAGCAAGATCACTCGAAGAAGACAAGTCTCGGACCCCTTAGGCAAGGGCAGCGGCTCGACACATCCGAGACAAAACATGCTCAAGCAAAGAGCACAAAACACCAATCAAAGCTCGAAACCACAAAGAGCTCCCCACACATGCAAGCTCCCCACGAACCAATGCAACTCCCCCTGGACGAATGCATTCAAACCACCTCTCAAAACAGAGTAGCTGCTTCAGCTTTGCTCTGACCGGTCAGACCGGTCAA
The DNA here is from genome assembly GCA_022644695.1 of Cenchrus purpureus. Classification (NCBI taxonomy): domain Eukaryota; kingdom Viridiplantae; phylum Streptophyta; class Magnoliopsida; order Poales; family Poaceae; genus Cenchrus; species Cenchrus purpureus. The sequence continues at coordinate 132,540,769 of CP053460.1, read as the reverse complement.
CCACACCAGTCACCGGTGATCGCCCAGACCTGAACCTCACATCAAAACTAGCTCGAAACCACTTGAAACCTTCTAAATACTTGCAGCAAGCCAAAACATGCCAAAGCTTCTCCCCTTGTTGACAATGCATGAATCAAGCCAAAATGCAAAGATGCAACCTAGAGCTTCTCAAATAGACAAAATTCAACAAGGAATGCTACACATGTCCAAATGAGCAAGTTAGATACTCTATAACTTCGTAATGACATCCACTACAAGATCACCAAGTTTCACAACCATTGGTGAAGCTAAGATAGAA